>OZ007522.1:13194253-13788861 GCA_963931895.1 Eupithecia pulchellata
GAATTAATTTCTCAATCAAAGAAGCAAATACCAGAGTTTATAAATACATAATAGAAACAAATTAGTACTAGTCCATACAATCGAAATAATTGAGCTTGCTGCAGACTGTTGCACTTTTTGAATTGAAATCTGTACCTGCCTTATTTCTCATTATAAACTTCATAATAAAAATATTACTAGAGATGTTTTATGGGAATGTTTTATTAACGGCATTGCACGCCAGTTCATACACCACCAATCGTTAAGGCCGCCAATTCTCGTACCTATTATATTAGTTTTATTTTGTCTTAGTAAAGTAGTGATGGCGCATCTACACATGCCCGGCGGCACGGCCGCGGCCGGCGGTCAACCCGGCGGCCATGCGCCGCCGCCGCTGCGCAGCAGCTTCAGCGGCAAGGCGGCGGCGGCGGTCTGAAAGCCGGCGGCAAACCCGGCGGTATAAGCCGGAGGCAGGTGTGGATGCGCCATTAGAAAAAATTTTTATTAAGTACCTACCTATCTTCCGCTCATTGGACCCACCTAGCACCCGACACGCACCGCCGCCATGACACAGCGGGGGTACTTTGCGCCAAAAATTGTAGTGATTTTTGTATTGTCCTTTATAAGATGCAAAAAATCTATTTTATGTATGGGATATGGATTAAAACGATTGATTATAATGTTCAAAATAGTATATTTACTAGTACGACCTTCTAACACAATAGTCAGACTTTTTCTTTTTAATCAAACTTTGGCGCAAAGTATCCTCTTCGGTGGGGACACTTTGCGCCATATTCTAAATCTGCCTATAACTTATCCATTAAAGCTATGGCGCAAAGACTCCTTACGTATTTAAGGGCGCAATGCCCTACTCTATGTTGTCCAGCTCTTTGATGCTGAGAAATCCGCGGCGGTTGATCACTTTTGGAGGGTCAATGCATCCAATGATGTCATTCCATCCAAAATAGCTAATATCATTTGTCTGTGGCCATTTCCATGTCTTTACCCATCTTTGCATCGCGTCCACAGTTGCTCCCTCTTCATCGAAGTCAGCAATCATACCAGCGTACAATTTACCGCCATATTTTACGACTACTAAAGCGTTGTTTTCTCGCTGCTCAGTAAGTGCTGCTAAATATTTCTCCTCATCTTCATTGAGGATCGGACGGGGCCCAGGAGCATATGGGCCTTTTTAAGTTTGTTAACAATGGTTTGTCGCGGAATATTAAAATGCTCGCTAGCTTTCCTTTCTGTAATTTTTCCGGATTGCACAGCTGCGATACTTAGCTGTAATTGTTCATCAGTATAGTATGCACACTTCCGAGGTCCCAATTTTCGTTTATAAACTCTTGGCATAGTTGTTTTCCTTAAAAAATATTAAGGCGCTGTTAGAGACAATGTTTAGATATTTCAGGAGGTGAAGCAGGGGAAGTGGTGCACGTAGCTCCGCCCCTACGCGTTGACAGCAGCACGTAGCCTTATTCTGGCGCGGCATCCGTATTCTGTTCACCGAATGGGAAATCCCGGGATGAAAAACCGGGATTTCAAAATAAATTTTGCATTTGAGTGATGATTGTGACTTACTACATATAGATAAAAATCTTTTGAATTGAATTATATTTATAATCTATATTAATATTATAAAGATGAAAGATTTGATTGTTTGTTTGAATTGAATAGGCTCAGAAACTACTGGACCAATTTGAAACATTCTTTCACCATTGGAATCCTTGATGTCCCCCACTGAACTTAGGCTATAGAATATTTTCAAAAAGTTAGGGATCCGCATGAAAAATTAAATAATCAAACCGTGCGCTATGTATTCAATTCTTTTTTTATTATGGCTCCGCTGCTTCCTTCCCTACGGCCAGTGTCAGTTATGGAGTGTCGAGTCAATGTCAAAAACCCTAATGCTGCTCAAAAAGTTAGGGATCCGTATGAAAACTGTAAAACCCAACGTGTTAGTGAGTAAAACTTCTGAAATGTTGGGTTTTTGTCCACCGATCCCGGGATCAGATTTAATTGGCCACTGATACCAAGGTTCATCCACCGATACCGGGATCGGTTTCCAATGAAAAACGATTAAATATTTTTATCCACTGATCCCGGGATCCGTGGCTACAAAAAAATACTTAAAATAGTTTTGGAAACGGATCCCGCTTGTAGTGTTTAGAAGTTTAAATTAAAACAAATGTATATTATTGCATTATGTTATATTGATCAACGGTTAATTATTTTAATAAAATTATTTTAATAAATCTGATCCCGGGATCCGTGGACACAAACCCGAATTTTGTTTGTGGATTGTCCAGCAATATTTATTTATTTATTATTATTATTTATTTTACGTGCGAAGCAGGGCGGACTGCTAGTATTAAATGTTTATTGTTTTGTGTTTTTTTATTGTTTCATATATTGATTGGGTTTTCTGGTCTAATCAACATATGAAATACAAATCAATAAACAATTCAAATATATGAACAACTAAATAAAACCAAGGAAATACAGATCGTTACACGAAAGCTGATTTCAGGCCTTCGTTAAAAAATGGGTTAGCTGCTACTGCTGTTACTGAGATGAGAATCTCCTAGCAAGAATAACCAATATCACTTTTTTATAACTTTTGTAAATAAATGCGGCAGTACTATTAAATATACAATCATACATAAGTATGATCCAATCAAACTAAAGGCAACGTTGTTGTTGTTGTTGAGCAGACGAATTTTTCAAACCTATGAAGAAATGGTAGCCATCCTTCGGAACTCCCAGATTATGATTGAAGTAGTAATTTAAAATTAAGTAGTAATAATTAATTTACATTTCATCAAAAGTTAGCTGTCTGCTACAGGGCCTGTTTTCTTCATTGACATTTGCAGAAAGAAATTTAAAATTAACTCTGATAGGTAGTCACAGGTATTAATTAGTATTATGTTATCTGTGACAAGAGGTAATTTTTCGTTAGGAAGGTATAGAAGCGACTGCTGAAAATATTTTATTTGAAAATAAAATCCCGGGATTACGGGATTATATCTAATACATAATCTAGAAAAATTATTCCGTGATTCTCAACAAAGATCACTCAATCCTGGAATCGCTACATTTTTCCGATACAAAAATACCTAGGTATATAAGTGTAAACCTAAAGATTAGGTCAATATTAGCATCCGATTATAATCGGAAAAACTCAAACCGGAAAAGATCAAAACCTAAACTTTAGGTCAATATTAGCATCCGATTATAATCGGATGATGTTTTGACTTATATACCTAGTCAAAGTCGCTCGCTTAACTCTCGCGCGGCGTAAACTAGCGCGGTGTTTTCACACTCGACGTATTGAGGAGCGAGGTTCTGAATACCATACGGTATTTTTGTATCGGAAAAATGTAGCGATTCCAGGATTGAGTGATCTTTGTATTATTTATCCGATCTCCGCTATAACCCAGTATATTATTTACTACACACATACAAAGCTTCATAATATTCCAGTGTGAGATGATCTCTCGTTGTTTAGGCTTTCTGTACAATCAGAGGTCAACTTATACTGGAAATTTATATATTACCACACACGCAGGACACAAATGTCAAAAATAAACAAAGAAATGTGACCTATCTCTGTAACAGCTCGCGGCTGACTGGCGTGATACTGCCAAACGAAACGCGTGACAGTAGTTCTTTGCGCAAGACAAATAAAGTTGAAAATGGCGTTGCGTTTGATTTTAGTTGAATCTCTTGTTCGACAATGTGAAAATTATTTATCGGTTTTAATTTAATTTAAAAATAAATACACCAGTAAGTTAAAATCTTTATACATATTTCTCTAGATGATAAAATTACCTTTCTTACAGTAACAAAATTATAAAATGTTATCACTCAAAATATTGAGCAATTCGAGACGAAAAAGTATTTTCGTGTTCTTTCTTGCGATTTGTTTTTCAAGTTCCTAGATGATTTTTATGAAATATTTTTGCATAAGTCTTTTGTCCATACACTTGACTATACACTGTATTTTTTTTGGGCTTGTAATATGTCGCAGTAAGCCTAACTGAGCGACGAAAAAGTGGACGTTTTACGACTTCTCTCTTTGGGTAGCCCCTTAAGGGAGGTAAAAATAACGTGAATGCGGTGACTTTCGCCAGGCGCAAAGTATCCCCATTTTTAAGCGTTCTCTGACCACTTCTCCTAAAAACATTTTAATAAAATATCGGCAGATAAATTGCTAGAATATACTTCTAAATCGACTAGAAGAATGCATAACAGATGTGAAAATAAAAGCTTACCAATACCACAGACCAGTTACTGGTCTGTGCCAATACTGAGCCGGTGATTATGCAGATACACTTGGATTTTGGCAGCCTTTTTCTTTTGTGTTTTTATGCACTCTCACTCTGCAACTCATTCCAGAGAAAATAACAATACTAGCGCCCTCATTTTAAAATTTGGGAGTGTTGTGACATTGGGTTTCATGTTTAGATAACAATAAATTTGATAATGCAACAAACTTCTTTTTCGGCAAAAAAATCATTTATTAGATTTGGCGCAAAGATATCCTGACAGGCGCAAAGTAGCCCCGGTTTACGGTAGTTTTTTTATCATTTTTTATTTATTTCGTGTGCCAACATATGGATCAGTATATTTTTAGGCTCGCCGATACTAGCTGGCCCAGATTAGAGGAAGTCTATACCAAAACTCAATAGAACAACTGCTAAAATTGTGGTTTCTTCCCAAGACCCGGTGTCATGCCTCGAGCGCCATATTTTTATCTGTCGCTCCATCATGATTGCCAGATACGGGGAGGCTCCACTTCAGTTGTCAGTGTCATTTTGACAGAACCAAAGACAGAAGGGGTCTATATCTCTATGGTAACAGGACCCTTTCCAACGACTATAGCTTCACCAGGCTACCCAAAACACCATCCGCGTCTATACGGCCTACCTGACATGCGGCCGTCCGCGGACGCTAGTCTTAGCCACCACGACCACATATATGGTAGGTACCTAGAATAACTAAGTTGTTGACCACCTTGATACTTAGCCACTTACACAAAATTAAGACAGATCCACACCGTCTTGTCGGAGAAATAGCCTCCGCCATGCCAGCCCGATGAACAGCCACTCTCAGCCCGGAGAAATAGCCAACAAAAATCTCGCTAGCCTGGCTCACCTAGCTGGTACGATTTGGGATCGCAATTGACTCGATGATACTCACCTTGTATTAACGATCTTACCTTGTGGCAGGACTTTAAAATAATACGAAGATGTCAGCTTACAAATTGTATTGATTAAAATAACTTGTACATCGAATAAGTCTGTTTTTAAGCTAGATAATTATTTACATTGCAATACACGTAGGCGCCGCGCGCTGGTCGCGCTCCGAATGAATGACAAACCACCCGCATTCCATTAGAAGCGGGCTTTTTTTTAAATACATCGATAAAGACGCAGACCAAGTAAATTAAAAGTTTCAATTATAATCTGTGATTTTAGGAGAATCTAACAGGCGTCCATCCTGCTACAGGAATGTACCTATTCCTGACCTCTCGGCCGTCCTTATAAAGATTATGTATGACCTCATACAAATCTACTGTTTTTATACAAACAAAGCAAAAAAAAAATCCTACAAATTTCTGAACAATAAAAAAAAAATTACTTATATAAAGCTCAATCTGGATATAATTTCGAAATGAGTAACATAATTTATAAAGAATAGTTTTAAAAATTGTTCTTGAATTGTACAATGATGTCTAAAATTGATTTTATATTTTATACATAACAATTTATCAATTCCTATAATGCTCGGAATAAGAAATAATAAATAATTATTTATTAAAACAATAATGTTAGCGATTGGACTCAAACGTATACATCATAACTTTATCCTTTATACGATATTTCAGAAACTCAACATTATTTATCTTAATAATACTAAAGGTGCTTGTGGTTTACATTTAATTATCTTAACCTTATCTTCTTAAGCATTATTAACCACAAAAGAGTTTAATCATACCTTGAATAATTTTGATACATATTAAGTTTAGCCAACTAAATAAAATATGTATAATTCAGTTATAATATCGATGTAAGATAGGTCTTATCTTAACAATAATTATAATGAACACTAATTTTAACAAATATCTATAAGGACTTATTCATTTTGTCAATACATTGCATTTCATAGTATATATAACTGCATCAGAGACTATAATAATTATTATCTACTATTATTTATAATATATTTATAATGTAATTGTATACTTTATTAAACTAATATGTATTGCCGTTATGAAACTGAGCAGCATTTTATCACATATTAGTGCAATTAATTAACGTTTAGAATAGTTTGCTGTACTAATAACATTTAAATAATCAAAAACAATATTCAAAAAGTATAAGGCAATTATTTTTATATCAACCTGTATAAAATTTAAAATATATAACCTATAAAATTTTATTAGTCAAACAATTTATCTATTTATAATAACGATAACTCAATATAGTCATCCAGTGTGCAATTTGACCAAAGCAAAGCAGGGAACTGCGATGTACTCGTATCCGAAGTCTTCTTTCTGAACTACCCACGAATCGTTTTGAATTTCGCTGGCTATTATATTCTTACAGTGACAGATAATGCTGCTTTAGCTATAATATCATTTATTTTTATCAACACTGTATGCGGTATAAGTAAAGTTTTTAAAATATCTCTTACGACATTCTTCTTAAATAAGTCTGGTACGTCACTTGATAGAGTATGCATTGTACCTGCAGCCTCCAAGTTTGATGAGAGTTTCAAACTCTTGTGGGACTATGATTGCATTTTTCTTGATCCTTCAGATTTCTACCAAACTTTGGACTCCTGCAACAACTCACTGAGTTGCATTCTGCGGAATGTAATCTTCTTGTAATGTATTTATCTGTGTGAGTATACTATTTCTGTATAGGTCTCAAATACGTTCGCTAGTTCTTGGTTGTTTTGCAGTATACTGTGTTCCTCAAACTTCCTAAAAATGCGTTGAGACCAATCTTATGCCAATAGATTTCATAGTTTTTATGTATAATTCTTGACAGCTTTAAATTTTCTTATTTCTATTTCTAATTGTTGTAATCGTCGTACTGGTCTATCTTTTGTATCGGCTGTGTAGATACAACATGATGCTTGGTGTTTACTGTTCTTTCTTAGTCTCACGACTTCTGGATGTGTGATTATAACATCATACATCTTGAACTGGTCACACACTGTTATAGACTCTCGTTTCTATTCAAAGTCAATATTATTCCTTGTGTCTCGATTTATCCCGTTGTATCATTCCCTTTTTTTTTTTGTTCGTCTTATATCATCTCCGACTAATATTTTTGTTTCTCTCCTTCTCCTTGTTCAATCTCTTTTATATGCCTTCTTTTTATCTTGCTTGATCTTGGTCTATCTCCATTCATCTTTCGTTATATAAATACATCTCTTTTTTTATCACAGTTTATCATTTGCGAATTACCAAAACAGGCTCTGAGTTCATATTTAGGTTCTGCGAATTTATGTTTGCCACCCTTGGGCATGACCTAATTCGAAGTTCAGTTAGAGTCTGTGACTACCGTTCGCCACCCTTGGGCCTCGGCCTGTTGTCACCTTTATTCGTTTATAATGTGACCGTTTGCCACCCTTGGGCATGGTCTACTTGTTAGTTCCGTAGTGCATTTAACTACCGCTTGCCACCCTCGGGCTTCGGCCTGTTAACAATACTGTAATAGATAAAACTTAAAACTCGTACGCTCGTTATTGACACCAATGCGCAACTCACGTAATGGCGCAATATCTGTTGTGACGTCCGTGGTCATAAAATGGTAAACTATATTGACCATGTCATTCTTGTACTCATTAGCAATATTTATATAGGTATATTAACATTTATCATAATCTATATACGTATACGTAAGCTCAAAAACATTTTCTTTTATAACATTATTTTGTAAAATTAGAATTGGCCTCTCAGTATCAGTAAATTAGTAAAGATTACTTCGTTTTCAAATACAAATTCAAATAGATACTTCATCTTATAACTTCTCCATTATCACTTTGAGTCGATATGTCCTTAGTCATAAAATTACTTTCGAACAATGTATAGAAACTGCTTTAAACAATGTACTTAACAAAGTAATGGGTCATAGGTGATCTTTTGAGACGTTAAGAACCCAAACTATCAATTGACTTGGAATCATAATTGTATAATAACTATCAAAAATTTCGTAGTTCGTGGAATGTATTTAGGACTTTATTATACAAATACTGGACAATTCACACAAAATTATCTAGCCCCAAGCTAAGCAGAGCTTGTGTTATGGGCACCAAATAACTGATACACAATATATACGGGCACATAATATAGAAAACGACCAGAACACCCTGAACAAATAATTGCAGATCGTACAAATATTTGTCCCGAGGCGGGAATCGAACCCGCAAACTCCTACATTGCAGGTGGACCTTCGTTCACCGCGCCAAAGAGGTCGTCGACTTTAGATAGTCACTGCCTATAGAAACCTTATAAAAGTTAGGGAATACTGTTTACACCCATCATTCTTACCAACACCTGATTCAGATTCAGAACAAATTTACTTCTTTAGGCTTACAAAATGGGTACTTAGACAGTACCTACTAACAACTCTGCCTGGAAGATAATAATCCTAGAAAAGTATATCTGGGCAATCCCGTCACATCGCCTATACTGGGAAAGAAGTGCTGTATTGACGGACAAGCTGATTACATAGTTCCCGTCCGGTACCTTTCATACCGAAACCAGAAAGAAGCGATTACACTCAATAAAAAATAGCTCAGGTCCATGAGTCATAATTTTCTGACATCAAAGATCACAATCTAATGTCAATGAAAGACCCACACAGCTTTGTATCAGGAATTGATAAAAGTTAAAACAAAATAAATAATAGGCCGTAAGCAGTACATATTGAGCGACCCAACATACAGGTACAAATTCACCAGCATGAAACCAAGCATTCGCTGGTTTGATATGCAGCTGCGCTTACTCCAGGTAGATACATAAATGCTAACATGAGTATAAATGGTCTGCACTCAGGGTAGCACCCTGTCACTCTTGCTAAATGCTCCTGTTAAGAGATATGGTTGTAGTTGACCTCATCCGTAACATAGCAGTAGACCACCCTGTAGGTCACTGAATGGTTACATTTATTATGTTTTATGTTCACTTCAACAAATGCATATAGCATTTGTTCTATATGCGCTTGTTCTGCTAAACTGACTCCAGGGACATAAGTACTTTCAGTAGGTACTTACAACGTGGACAAGTCAATATCAAATAACAATTAAAACCACTGAATAAAGCTTTAGTAGTAAGTAATACCTTCTTGTGTTTTCCATTTAGTTTGACTTGTAGTTCTTATCAAAGAACCCACGGTTTATGGTTTATATCCATCGCCATTTTTGTTTGTGCAAGAGTATTAGTGAAGGTTCAGCCGGTGCCATGAGATTAGCTGTCTCGCTCGCACGACTACTCTGGTTGCTGTCTCTCTGTAGGTATCCTTGACGTTTGGTAATGCTGTGGTACCAGAGTATGTTACTAGCAATACTATACAAAGCCCAAGACTTTTTCATCTTGCGATCTATGAGAGTAAGTTGCAAATATACCCCAAGTACGTCAGTCAGGGAACTTGTCAACTAAATTGACACCCTTGTTTTTATTAAGTATTATTAAAAATCCTTATGTATACAAAATCATTATTTGCTAATAGCGACTTCAACAGACAGCATTGTTTCATTTCTTTTTTTTTTTTGTTTTCTAACAATTGATTGATGGCGAACCCATGTACTCATTATTGTTTACCTAGTACAACGCCAATAACTATATAATCTGTATATAATAACTATATTGTTTAGGTGATATCATTCATTAAAGAGTACAACTAAACTTTTTTCTATTTGTGGTATGAAGGTACTTACTTAGGTAATTAACTATTCGTTCCAGATACTCAAAGATTCGTGCGGTGACCATAAACTACTATTAAACTCATAAAAAACGGAAACCTACTCTTGACAACAAAACTAATCCTGATAAAAATTGGAACTTCAAGATTTAAACCAGGAAAATAAATATAAATACATTCTGTGGAATAAATGATCTACGAGTAAACAACCAAATGCAATGGGCTACCGCTACCTTCTTTCAATGTAGCTTAAGGGAAGAACCTGTATCCCTGAGTCGTTCACCCATATACATAATTATGTATAATATGTAAATTATACAAACCCAAAGTCTTCCAGTGTGATAGTTGAACAGCAATTAACATCATAGTATTTAGGTTCTATAAACTGTGTATTATCTTGATATTGGTACTATGAAATATGACGTAGATATACTTCTTCTAGGTAATCAAATCAAATCAAAGCACTTTATTTTGTTTTTAGCCAAGTTATGTAGGTACTTGGACCTCATAAATATGGTAGTAGGTAAATCTTTCCGGCTTCATTATAACTGCTCAATGTATCATACATAATATAAGATAATAAAACTGTGATTTATCAGTGAACCAAATATAAAGTGCAAATTATGTTGGTTCTACCTGAACCCTTTATTGTACCAGGTTTATACTATATTATTATTCAGCATGATATTTTTACTTCACTTTGTGCGTAATGATAATGAGCAAAGAAATGATTGTGCAAATATTATCATTGCATTTACGAGTACATGTTTGTTATGTCGTTCTTCAATTATAAGTCCACCGCATCGCTTGTATACCACTGGCTTAGGGCGCTTGGTAAACTTTTTGTTATATTGTTGTTTCTTCAAGCAAATAAATACTATTTCATTTCATTTCATTTCATTTCATTTCATTTCATTTCATTTCATTTCATTTCATTTCATTTCATTTCATTTCATTTCATTTCATTTCATTTCATTTCATTTCATTTCATTTCATTTCATTTCATTTCATTTCATTTCATTTCATTTCATTTCATTTCATTTCATTTCATTTCATTTCATTTCGTTTCATTTCGTTTCATTTCGTTTCATTTCGTTTCATTTCGTTTCATTTCGTTTCATTTCGTTTCATTTCGTTTCATTTCGTTTCATTTCGTTTCATTTCGTTTCATTTCGTTTCATTTCGTTTCATTTCGTTTCATTTCGTTTCATTTCGTTTCATTTCGTTTCATTTCGTTTCATTTCGTTTCATTTCGTTTCATTTCGTTTCATTTCGTTTCATTTCGTTTCATTTCGTTTCATTTCGTTTCATTTCGTTTCATTTCGTTTCATTTCGTTTCATTTCGTTTCATTTCGTTTCATTTCGTTTCATTTCGTTTCATTTCGTTTCATTTCGTTTCATTTCGTTTCATTTCGTTTCATTTCGTTTCATTTCGTTTCATTTCGTTTCATTTCGTTTCATTTCGTTTCATTTCATTTCATTTCATTTCATTTCATTTCATTTCATTTGTATGCGAACACAATAACATCTAGGTCTGGGTCTGACTGATATCTTCTTAACACCTCAAAATTTAGCTTTTCATTTGCAACATTTTTATCATTGGTGTAATATAAACTACAATAAGTAGGTAAGAATATCGACAGCAAGGCTTGTGCAAACATGGTCTATTGCTACCACTCATAATGCTTGTCTTAGGCCAAAATATATTTATTATACTTTATTAATAAAAATATATTCAATGTAATATTTAATAGTCTTTTATTATCTTTGCCGGGTACCCTTAGCACAACAGGTGCTTAACTACCTTCAATCATTCACCATGGCATCTCATATTGAGTTGGGTTTGAAATTATTATTTTTTTTTTGGTTGTTTCCCTAATGTTATTAGAGTTTATATAATAAGTTCATACTCAAATTTCTATATACCAAACAATTTATATATTTATTGTAGGTACTTTGTCTCAAATATGCTTGATGAGGAAAAGTGCCAAATTAGCCCTGACTATTTTGGCCACCAAAGAACAAAACATTTCCATGGCTCACTTATGTTCGAAGTAAAGGTTCATTCATGGCAGTAGGTATTGATGTCACGTCACGTAACTTCTTGTTTGCAACAGTCTACAGTTGGCTCAATCGTTTTAAGTTGGAAATAGGTACCGACTTATATTTTTTTTTTATTCATTGTTTGTATGTAATTTTCTTTGTTAAACTCGGACATTCATGGCCAATGATGGACATGTCCGTCTACATGTACAACAGCCTGTGGCGACAGTGAAGCGTTTATAAAGACGCTAGTTACTTCTTGTTTCATTACATTACTTAGCTTACTAAATAAGCGATAGTCGTAATCGGACATAATTATTTGTATGCACTGCAAATTCTGGCAATTTATTGCTCATGTAGGTATACTAGGCGAGTGGGAAATTCTCTTTGAACAGGTAAAAGAAAACAGTATACCTTAGGTACCTACTTACCAACCCGTCAGTAGTAGGTTACACACACACAGACCTCAATTTTTTTTTTTTGTCGAAAATTCAACATTCATTATTATCATATCAGTAGGTATTATCATATTACAAGATGTACATAGGTACGAATAAATGACTACCTTTCTTATGCCTGCTGAGTTGACAGAATCGTAAATACTCGTAGTACCTACTTTGTAGTAGGTTGGTACAAGATGAACCAAAGACTCACTTATTAGAAGTACCTAATGTAGGTACTTATTACTCTGTCATACAAGATTATCCAAGTGATTTCGCTGAATTTATTATTCGATGAGTATAATATACTTCCTTTCAATTACGTTTTAATAAAACGGGTAAGTAATGGGATCCATACCTTATTAAGAAGGTAGGTATCACGTAGGTTCAAAATAAAAGTCGATACATAATTACTAATTCAAACCTCAGTTTGTAAGTCATACAAACACACACAAAACAAATAAGACATCACAACAAACGAACATTAGTTACTAAACGCAAATAGGTAGTTTGCTTGGCTTGGCTAAATCCAAGCAGGTAGGTTGAGTGGCTTCTGGATGCATTGTAATACCACAGTACAGATGTATACCTACTGTGGTAATATCTATATGTACAGTATGGTAATATCTTCATTTTATTTGAATAGCTCAGCGAGTGCTATATAGGTTATGTATGACAAATAGGTAAGTACATAACTTTACCAACGACTTCTACCAGCATTAAAATGCTAGCTACTTATGTAAACGTAAAATATCAAAAAGCAACAAAAAAAATTGTGAATAAAGTACATACCAATGGCGTGTCCTCGACGTAGGTACATCCCACTTCTGATATTAACGATCTTACCTTGTGGCAGGACTTTAAAATAATACGAAGATGTCAGCTTACAAATTGTATTGATTAAAATAACTTGTACATCGAATAAGTCTGTTTTTAAGCTAGATAATTATTTACATTGCAATACACGTAGGCGCCGCGCGCTGGTCGCGCTCCGAATGAATGACAAACCACCCGCATTCCATTAGAAGCGGGCTTTTTTTTAAATACATCGATAAAGACGCAGACCAAGTAAATTAAAAGTTTCAATTATAATCTGTGATTTTAGGAGAATCTAACACTTGGAGCATCCACGCTCCTCGCAATCACCACAGACAGTGCTGAAATGCACAAAGACCCAAAATTACACAAAATCGCTCGTCCAACCTGACAATAAACCTTCCGAGATCAACGCACGGATCAGTCAGACACAAGTTGGCCCCGCCGCACGCACGTTACTTACCGCAGCACAGACACCTCCATCCACAAACTAAGAACATTGCTAGCTTCAGCCCGCGATACGTTGAAGGTTAAAACATCAACATACAATAACCACACTCAACTTCTTTGCCATCCACAACGCTCCATTTCGTGAGAACGGCCCTAGTATAGGCCCCACTCATGTGCAGACAACTAGGAAACAACCAGTGATAGTTACCGACCACAGATGAGATCCGCGGTGGTACTACCAGAGAGATGAGAGGACCCGAATCAAAAACACATCAGTTATCCATAAGCCAACACTGAATTAATCAGACTAGACTCACAAGATGGAACTATCTCCATAAACAAACAACATCTGATCACTGTTTAGACACAACACAAAATTGAACGATGCACACATCAGTTCTGCCATGCAACACTGTACCACCATGTACAACCCACTAATATTGAGACACCATACTCAATATGCCCATTTGTACCACCGTGTACAACCCACTAATATTGAGACACCATACTCAATATGCCCATTTGTACCACCGTGTACAACCCACTTATATTGAGACACCATACTCAATATGCCCATTTGTACCACCGTGTACAGCCCACTAAGTCCAAGAAACCGAGGAAAAACCAAAAACAACCCCGACTGTATAGAAACAGAATGAAACCAACCATGTGAACAAGAGAAAACAACAAAACACATCAAAAGCTATAGTAGAATACAACACAAGAAAGTCCAGAGTAAACAACAAAACACATCTAAAGCTATAGTAGAAAGTAAACGACAACATAATAAATCACACAGCATGATCATCTGTGTTTGCGGGTAGCTATACTGTTAGGTATTAGAAAGAAGGTATTTTTGTTTATACTTACTTCACTCCTCAACATCAATATCAAGTCTGTAATTTTCTTGTTTATTTTAGTAACATGTGCAACATAACATTACACAATTCTGAATGAACCTAACTGAACAGATACATGAAGGTAACACAGTAGAACAGCAACTTAATACAAAGTGTTGGGTATTTCATAATCAACAGAAAAATTATTTTATTGTTTCATTCTCTTTTTTTTTTATAAAAATAAACACTTACTACTTCAAATCCCAAACCAACAATGTTGGTTGATGTGGCCTATCTTAATCAACAGGCACCCTTCATTCTCTTACCGACCATGTAAAGTTGATTTTTTATGACATCCCATCATCGGGCTCCATTTTGTATTGCAACATGGATGTCCTTGTTACCCTGTACCACCTCCATGCTGAATGTAGCTTCATCACACTGTATGGCATTCTCCATTTTGACAGAAATCTGAAAACAATAAATCACAGCAGAAAGATGCAACATAGGTGCCCTCTCCCACCTCAGTACATCATCGTTCACACTTTGGGATACCATTATCACCAGCTATGCCTCATAGGGTCACATTGAACAGATTTGATCAATCACCTACTTGTGACTTTGTTGAACCAAGAAAGTTTAGTTTCTTTCTAAGGTTTTTCTTCAGTTTGGGTTAATTAAATGTAGGTATGGTCACATCAAATTAATTAACTTGAACTGCTTGCAAAGTTAACATGCTACCTTTAGTACCTTGGTATGTACAAATCAATTGAGCGCTAACAAAACCAATAATTTTAATGTGGAACGATCAGACCTTACCACCATCACATACAAACCCTTGCTGAACTGAAAATCCATAGCGCTTGCTATTTCCACAGGATACTAGGGATCGTGATATTTCCTGTACGTTTAACGGTGCAGAATTATCCTTTTTGCCGCGTCGCGGTTCATTTCCGATTAGCAAGCCATTGGACGCCATTTTGATGTGAAACCTTTTCCTTTTCCAAGAATACTCTTTTTGGAAAACCATGTGGGCGTGAAGACATGGGTTACATCCCACGACCTGATTTAGGCTCGCCGATACTAGCTGGCCCAGATTAGAGGAAGTCTATACCAAAACTCAATAGAACAACTGCTAAAATTGTGGTTTCTTCCCAAGACCCGGTGTCATGCCTCGAGCGCCATATTTTTATCTGTCGCTCCATCATGATTGCCAGATACGGGGAGGCTCCACTTCAGTTGTCAGTGTCATTTTGACAGAACCAAAGACAGAAGGGGTCTATATCTCTATGGTAACAGGACCCTTTCCAACGACTATAGCTTCACCAGGCTACCCAAAACACCATCCGCGTCTATATATTCATCAAAATCCTATCATTGGCATTAGTTGTACTATTATGATTTCTACGAATATTATCAACAAGCGAGTTTAATGATCTATTTTAAAGGTTTAAAATTAATTGTCCATCAATATTTTCTTCTATAATAGCAATTTCCAAATGTTTGCCCACAGTGCCAATAATGTATCTAGAGGAGTGATAATAACCCTTGTGTATGTTTTTAATTTATTTATAATAGAGTACGAATTAATACTTTTTAATGGTCCCAGTAAAACTGCGAATCTATACTAATAATATTATTAAGAGGAAAGATTTGATTGTTTGTTTGAATTATTAATTGAAAAATTCTGTCACCAGAATCATTAATTTTCTGTGATGAACATAATGTAAGCTATAGAATTTTTAAAAAAATGTTAGAAATCCGTTTGAAAAATTCAGAAATAAAACCGTGTGATATATTCAACTTGTTGTCTATACTAATATTATAAAGAGGAAAGATTTGATTGTTTGTTTGAAAAATTCTTTCACCATTAGAATCCAAAATTTTCCGTGATGAACATAGGCTATAAAATAATTTAAAAAAAGTTAGGGATTCGCATGAAAAATGCAATAATTGAACAGTGCGCTTTATATTCAACCTGCGGCGGAAAAAGAGGTTGAATATAGCGCACGGTGCTTGCTTTTTCTCTACGGCCAGTGTCAGTTATGTTAAGTGTCGAGTCAATGTCAAAAAGCCCAATGCTGTTAAAAAAATATGGGATCCGTATCAAAACTGTGTAACCCATCGTGTTAGAGTGTATAATTTCTGAAATTTTTGTATAATACCCGTACGAAGCCGCCGGGGCGGACCGCTAGTTTTAAAATGACTATGTTGTTTCTAAAATTATTAAATATACCAAAAATTTAAGCAGACCTTGTAAAACAGTGTTTTAATTATACTTTAGGTATTGGTAGGCATTTTTTATATTTCAAGCCTATCTCCTACATTAACTACTTAAGTGCCAATAATTAGACTAGTAAATGCCAATATTGGGAATTTGTACGCCAATTATAGGATTTTCCATAGTCTTTCGGATTTAAGTGTAAAATAATTTTTTAATACTATTTAATTACATAAAAATTCTAAAACTAAAGATTAAAGAATTTTCTTTGATTCTGTCACATGTTTTGTTTACAAGCTTTTGCAATTGAGCTCACTCTTAAAGTACCAATGGTTGGGTGGTTTACGGTACATTTAGATTTGTTTTTTCTGCTAATATTATTTTAAATTATGTCCAAAAAAAAGGTTTTTTAAAAATATGGGTTTTGCTCCGTTCGGAGCTTTTTCAATTTGACTGCTGGTAATGGTAACACTATTTTGTTTTGTTTGTTTTGTTGATTGATGATTGTTGATCATTCAAGTGTGCTGTGCAGGCTGTAAGGTGCAGGCAGGTGCACCTGCAATATAGTTCTTTTAATTAACTTTTCGATTTCTGATGCTAGATACTACACCATGGGGGAGGACAAGAAAAGTACTGCCATTTGCAGAGTTTGTTTGAGTTACGATTTTGAAAGGGAAGATGCCAAAGAGCTTTCGCTGTTTGAGGAATACAATGGTTATGTTATCTCAGACAAAATTAATGCTCTTACTAATATCGGCATCAAAGAAGGCGATGGTTTGCCCGATAGGATATGTCCAGAGTGCCTCCTTGAGCTCGAGAATGCCTTCAAGTTTAAACTGAAGTGTGAAAGAACCAATGAAGTCCTACTCTCTGCCGTGAACGAGGCTCCTACCTTAGAAGGCGAAGATGACCTGGTTCTCAATTTAAAAAAGGAATACCTTGACGATGCTGATATTGAATACGAAGAACTAGATGACAATCTTACTCCTGACTTAGAGGACACTAGGTCTCGCTCTTCAGAAGCAGAACCGCCTGAGGCAGCTCCACCTAAACCCAGTAAAGCCATCGATTTAAAACTAATATGTCATGACTGTGGTGGATCTTTCAAGAGCAAGTGCAAGCTCAGGGTACACTGGAAGAAAGTACATTTGATGGAAAACCTGAAATGTGAAAACTGCCTAAGAAGGTTCAAAACATTTGCAACCTTAAATTCACACAAAAAGAAAAACTTGAAAAGCTGTCTGGTTGCCAGCAAAGTACGCATTGAAGGTGAGGGCAAGAACCGTATCTTCCACTGCAAGGAATGTGACTATCATAGTAAGAGCATCCACGTTGTGGGTTTCCACCTCACCATTCACTCCGGTGAGAAACCATTTCAGTGTGATGTCTGTCAGAAGTATTTTAGTCAACGTAGTTCTCTGAATGCGCACAAAGAGAATGTACATAAAATGTATAAAGGCGGAGGTACATGTCAACACTGTGGGAAACATTTCCAAGGTCGTATAAAACTGAACAATCATCTACGATTCCACAAAAACAGTGCTCCTGAAGGTTATCCCTGTAAAATTTGCAAAGCAGTGCTTAAATATAAAAATAGTTTGCCTGTCCATATGAAAAGACATTCTGGTGTAAAGGCCTACTCATGTGAAATTTGTGGAGCATCTTTTTACAGTCCACCTGAACTTTGGTGCCATAGAGAGAAGGTTCACATTAAATCTAAAAAATTCACATGTGATATATGTAAGTATACAAATTTCTCCAAATATAGTATGAAGCATCATATTTTGAAGCATACAGCTTCAAACTTTGGCTGCAATGTTTGTGGAATGATGTTTGAGAGTGAATATCAACTAGAACTTCATCAGAAGAGGCATACCGAAAGGAACTATAGCTGTTGCCATTGTGGTAATACTTACTACTCTAAAAAGAACCTATCTAAACATGTTCGGAGCAAGCACAAGTTAGTTATGTTAGCTAGCAACAATGTGAAAGGGTAAAAGTTACACTTAGTATCATTTCCTTCACTCATACAGGGAATTTATATAAAATTTGAAAATACTGTATAGTTAAATTATAATAAAATATTTGTACATAAAATAACAAAATGTGTATTATTTACTTATAATTAGGTAGCTAGCTCTTTTTTCAGATCACATGCTATTGGTTGCTCATTAACATTAGGTACTTATGTTATCTGTGACATTACCTACTACCTATATAAATTCAAAGATGTTAGGTATGTTCATCTAAGGAAGGAAAGCCACATCGATGTAGCATGTGTAGAGTTAGCAAATTATTGTAGTAAGTGAAAACCCACCATTAGCTTCTGAAATATTCTTAAATGTTGCTATGGAGGATATTTTATTCAAAATTTCCAAAATGAAATAAAATTATCTTGGTATGTAGAGACTGAATTTACTCAGTACTAGATTGACTGGTTTGTTTAATTTTTATAATCTTAGACTAATATTTATGAAACCTACTAGAATAACTGAAACCTCCGCAACATTTGTAGATAATATTTTTTTGACAAAATAAGTAAGTAGTGAAGTAAGAAAATATTATTCTAAAAACAATTAGTAACCTAACTTAAAATCTGTCCACATAATTGAAATTAATTAATAGACTAACCCCTAATTGAATTAGAAATTCGACTATATAATAATAATGGCAAAATGAAAATAAAATGACTAATGACTACCTGACAATTCTGGCTTCTAAATTCACTCCAATCAATTCTAGTTGAAAAAAGCTTAATTCTATTTCATGAAATGTATGTATATTAATTTTAATATTTTAAAATAATTTTTGACATAAATCTGAACTCAGTTTTGCAGTGCCCTTCCAGGGTGCATGTACCTAGTGAAAACTATACTAACCATTCAATTAGACCTAAGAATGAATGTACATGTAAGCAAAAATAAATGAAATATGAAAAAAAAATAAGTAGGTACATAAATTGGAATTGGATTGGGATTCAAATTCATTCATCACTTTATCCCACACAACCCCAATGAGTCATCAAATGAAATCACTGTTTTTCAACAAATTCACCAATGCATCCAATTCAATATTCACACCCAAATTAATCTAATCAGCACAGAAAAACTTAACAGGAGTTCAAAGAAAAGGGTAAAGTTACTCAAAGAAAAGTTTGTCAAAAAACAAAATGAAATTATTTTAGCTCCAAAATTAGAAATGGGTAGGTAGTGAAAATGTAGGTAATAAAATTAACTTGGAAAATAATAAATAGTGGGACTGGAAAGGTCATTATCATTCTTTACGCAGTGTATACCTATTACGCAGTAGGTACAACTAACTCGCGTTATGCCTTAGTCGTATCACAATTTAGGCGTAACGAGAGTTAGGTTCACAATTTAAAGATTAAAATAATAAATAAATACGCTGGAATCGAACCCACAACACCTCATGCGTGGTCGCAGGCGGACCTTTGCCCGCCGCGCCACATTGATTAGTCAAAAATTATCTTGAAGTCAATCCTCGGTTCCATTAAAATAGTGATATACCTACCTACATATCACTAGAAATAAGAATAAACTCGCTGTGCTACTAGGCTTCACAAGGTTGATGGATCTTTTACAGGACAAACTAAACTCCAATAAAACATATGTGTATACAATAAGGTCCTAGGTAATCTAAATTAATGTCCATTATGTTTTATCATTAGAATTAGGCATGCAAATTTTTTATCTTAAATACAATACAATTAGTTAGTAGGTAGGTACATACTTTCACCAGTTTATACCGAATCGATTAATAAGGGATTTGATTTGTTTAATAGTAGAAGGTTATAATATAAGAAATGAGTGGTAGAAATACTACTTCGGTATCGATCTACCTTAGGTTGATACCTTCATGGTATTTGATTATCTTAGTAATCATTTCATCACTAACGACCACTGTGGCGCGGTGGGCGAAGGTCCGCCTGCGACACGCAGGAGGTTGCGGGTTCGATTCCCGCCTCGGGACAAATATTTGTACGATCTGCAGATATTTGTTCAGGGGTTCTGGTTGTTTTCTATGTACTTATAATAAAAAATATCTATCTATTTAATAATATTGTATTATGTATATCAGTCATCTAGTACCCATAACACAAGTTCTGCTTAGCTTGGGGCTAGATGATGTTGTGTGGATTGTGCAGCATTATGTATTTATATTTATTTATTTAAACTGAAATTCGTGGTTGGAAAGTTCAGAGGTAAACAAATCTCATTATCAACCTAATCAGAACAGCAGGAAAATAAGGAGGTAGGTACACATACGACTAGCCTATATAAAATACCCAAAAGTTTTAAGTTAGTCAGTCAGGGCAGTTGTGTTTGTTGTTGTAACTACCTACGCCGTTTTTTCAACATTGGTACGTAGATAAGTACCTATGTACAAACTTAATTGTTTCTTCATGACAGTAAATTTTTTGCGAATTTTCGGGTCCTTTGGCATATTGAAGTATTAGTACATTTCGGTACTATACGTATACAGTACTAATAATTCTGCATATTTTCACGTAAAAATCACAAAACCACTACACGACCCCCCCCAGATCGAGTGAACTTTAATAAATGAATGGCGAAGAGCGCGCGCGGGGGCGGAATGGTAATCGTGACGTCAGAAGGATCTCTACGGCCGCCCCGCGGTTGGCTTTTACAAAATGTGTAATATCTTCGCAACCAATGGACCGATTTCAATGATTTAAAAAGTAAGGGTTTTGGGGGTTCAAATCCCCCCCGAAATGTTGAGACACCGTTAAAAATTTAACTTGATTAGGTTAAATTTTTTCGGATACGTACTCGTACGTGGAAAGAGCTGCTTGCTATTCTCTCTTAAAATCACAAAATTTTTTTCGTCTCCGATTAACAACAGCGCGCTCTTGAGTCGTCGGTGGCGGTCCGCCACTGGCGGACGGGGCGCGCTCGCGCTCCGTGCCATGCGATTCCTATTGTGTATCTACATACATTGTATTGTATGTAAGCACGCAGCACTTAAATATTTCTTTAAATTATTCTCTCCTGAAAACTCAAACTTTTTTTCGTCAAAATTCGTCTCTACATTTTATGTAAATGAGCTGGGTGCACGCATCCCATTACGGTCCTAGGCAGGCAGATCACGTCATTACTTTTAAGTATTTTGTAAATCAATAGACCTATTTTCTATTTTCTTGTTTTTCCGTAATTGAATTGCTCCCTCCGTTTACTGTTATGTCTTTATTTATAACATACTATTCTAAACTATTTGGTAATGACCGAAAATGTCATCAAAAATTTCGCGGCTCGCTCCGCTCGCCGTTAATTTGGCGGCCGCAATCACAACAAAATATCGGCGCTCATTCCGCTCACTGTTATAATTTTTATTATACTACCACGTGACCATTCGAAAAAGAATTAAAAATAAAAAAAAAACATTTTTTGTCTTTTTACCTTGCTTACTTCACCAAACTCCAAAATTACCACCGCAAAGGCTCTTAAAGTTTCAGGGTTCCCGAATCATAATATTTTGTCCCTCTTGATTCTATTTAACAGAACATACGAAAAGTCGCAAAAAAAAAAAAATTGCGGCTCGCTTCGCTCGCCGTTCATTCTGTAGCCTTTTGGTAATTTTTATCAGCCTGCCGAAAATATGTCTAAAATTTGGCGGCTCGCTTCGCTCGCCATTCTTTCTGTACCTAGTAGGAGTTATTTTGTTAATCTTCAAAAAAACTAATTGTTCTTAGCTTTCCTTTCTTGTTTATGCAAAGCATACCACACAAATTTATCAAAAAAATGTGGCTCACTCTTCTTGACGACATTTATATTGTATTCATTTCTCAATGGCCGCAATAACTACGATATGTTGGGGTTCATTTAGTATGAATAAATAGTTAGTATGAATTGTTATTATATAACCTACCCCTTAACTACTACTACTAACTTTTTTGTCACCCGAAAATGTGACGCTCGAAGTTATTAATTTTTTGTATTTCTCACATTTTTTTCTTTGTTGCTGGCATACCAATCTCCAATCTCCAAAATGACCACCGCAGTTTTTGAAATATTCGGGGCTAGCTGTCACATCTATTGTCACACTTTTACATACTTTTTTACAAAACATCGGAAAATCTGAAAAAATTCGCGGCTCGCTACGCTCGCCGTTACTCATGGTTATTATTTTTATATCGGTTTTTTTGGAAAGTGCTTGGTTGAATACCACTCCGAGTACTATCATAACTAGCTTAAGTAAATTTATATGAAGATGTTGCATAATTGTCTCGGGCTAAGGCTCGACCCCCCCCCGAATAGTATTTCTGGCTACGAGAAGAAATCTTGATATTTAAGTAGATAACAAACTATGACAACAGAAAATATGACAGCTGTCAATGTCAGAGTGTTTTTCGTCGATCGAATTACACCCACCGGTAAAAAGTTGCAATCGTCGCAGGTTGTGAGCGCGCTCGAGCGTAGGTTCACAACCTACGCTCGAGCGCGCTCGGATCGGAGTGCAACTAGGTCGTTCATGACCTCAGGAGAAACGCTCGGTTGTTATTATATAAAGCGTTACACCAAACAACCGCACCCTGAGCCTCTGAACGCAGTGCACGAACTCTACTTAAGTCACTTTTTGATTGGATCATTTATTTTGTCGAAGTCGAATCGAATCATTCATTTGTTCGTCATCGTCAGTTATTTGACTCAGTTCATCAGTTATTCAATCAAACCAATATTTAGTAGCAATTCCTACCAAAGAGAATTTATCCACTACGTTATTCCTAATAAAAAAATATTCATTCCTTCTCCATGGGGGAGGACAACAAAAGTACAGCTACAGCTATTTGCAGAGTTTGTTTGAGTTATGATTTGGAAATGGAAGATGTCAAAGGGCTGTCGCTGTTTGAGGAATCTAATGGTTATGTTATCTCAGACAAAATTAATGCTCTTACTAATATCGGCATCACAGAAGGCGATGGTTTGCCCGATAGAATATGTCCAGAATGCCTCCTTGAGCTCGAAAATGCCTTCAAGTTCAAACTGAAGTGTGAAAAAACGAATGAAGTCCTACTCTCTGCCGTGAACGAGGCTCCTACCTTAGAAGGCAATGAAGATGACCTGGTTCTCAATTTAAAAGAGGAATACCTTGACGACGCTGATATTGAATACGAAGAACTAGATGAGAATCTTACTCCTGACTTAGAGGACACTAGGTCTCGCTATTCAGAAGTAGAAACGCCTGAGGCAGCTCCACCTAAACCCAGTAAAGCAATCGATTTGAAACTAATATGTCATGACTGTGGCGGATCTTTTAAGAGCAAGTGCAAGCTCAGGGTACACTGGAAGAAAGTACATTTGATGGAAAACCTGAAATGTGAAAACTGCCTAAGAAGGTTCAAATCATTTGCAGCCTTAAATTCACACAAAAAACAAAACTTGAAAAGCTGTCTGATAGCCAGCAAAGTACGCATTGAAGGTGAGGGCAAGAACCGTATCTTCCACTGCAAGGAATGTAAATATAGTAGTAAGCGTATCCCTTCTTTGAGAAACCACATTGTGACTCACTCTGGTGAGCGACCATACCTATGTGACCTCTGTCCGAATAGTTACACTCAAATGGGTACTTTGATTAAGCATAAAGAGATAGCACATAAAGTGATTAAAACTGAAAGTACTTGTCACTTATGTGGAAAATATTTTCTAAGCCGTACAAGTTTATTGGATCATTTAAAAACACACAACCCTGGAAGTTTTCCATGTAAAGTTTGCAAAATAGTACTTAAAACTAAAAAGGGATTGAAAGTCCATATGAGAAGACATTCTGGCGTGAAGGCCTACACTTGTGACATTTGTCCGGCCTCTTACTATGGATCAAGTGAACTTTGGCAGCATAAACAATTAGTTCACATGAAATCAAAACGATACACTTGTGAAATATGCAATTACACCAATCTGTCAAAGTATTTTTTAAATAGGCATATGGTGAAGCATACAGTTTCTAACATTGGCTGCAATGTTTGTGGCCTCATTTTCGAGACTGAGAATCAACTTGAGCTCCACCAGAAGATTCATACTGAAAGGAACTTCACTTGCCTACATTGTGGTAAGACTTA
The DNA here is from genome assembly GCA_963931895.1 of Eupithecia pulchellata. NCBI lineage: Eukaryota > Metazoa > Arthropoda > Insecta > Lepidoptera > Geometridae > Eupithecia > Eupithecia pulchellata. Next base: position 13,219,078 of record OZ007522.1, read on the forward strand.
CACCTCTAGGAAGATCATGAATAGACATATTCAGGCCAAGCATAAGTTTGTTACGTTGAATGAACCTCCAGCTCTAAATAAAAAACCCATAGTAAGCAAAAGTTTGAAGTGTGACTTTTCAGCTAAAAAACAGAAGCTTGCAAAAGTGTGAAGACCTCTGCTAAAGACCAGCATCAAGCCAGGGTTAAGTTTGACCTCTGCTAAAGAGCAGCAGCGAGCCCGGCTTAAGGACCTCTGCTAAAGACAATGAGAGTGCCAGGGTTAAGATTGACCTCTGCTAAAGATTTGCCTGCTAACTTCTTTACAAGGGTTATTACAGTGTATTTCCTCTTTGTCACTCAAGTGTTGATTTCATTATGGAAATTTATGGTAACAGTTCCAATTAAAAAGAATGGGATCATTTTTATTCTAAACAATAAAACAAACTTATGTATTTCACTTTCTTTTATTGTTGTCAAAATAATTATCACTTTAACAAACACATCACAATTTCAGGCACAATCACGCATTTAAAACTATTTCTAATAATAGTAAATAGTCCATTAATAATCTAAATGATCAGAATTTAAAGATCTATGTCAGTATTTTTGTTATGTAGGTAGGTAGTTAAATTAAAAAAGTTATAATTTATGTACACATACTACCACTAACCTATTCATTTTTGACTGATTTTCTTCCAAATCAGTCTGTACCTGATACTGCTGGTAGCTACAAAGACAGTAATTATTAAAAGGCACATCATCTAAGGCTGATTATTTTGTGAAGCAGCAATAATGTTCCTGCGTCTTAATTCCTCTAATTAATTATGAATGTTAACTATGAAGTATGAACCTAGTTTATTGATTTGGATCAGTTGAGCTACCTGTAGTTTATTTGCAACAGTCTGCACAGTTAGCTCAATTGTTTGAATTGTAAATACTAGGTACTTAATTTTATTTAAGTTATTTTATTGTATGTTTTTGTGAACCTAGTTTCCTCTAAGTTATTTGTTACAGTACGTTGTGCAGAAGCTATTTACAACTTCATTGTATATAGCTCTTGGGTCAAGAAAGTTTTGCACTAGATACTTATTATTTGCTTGGTCCCTGCACTTAGAGACCTATGTCAGTTATGTATCCACACATCTACCAACAATGATTTAAAATCATAGAACATAATGGCAGTTTCAGGAATTCTAAATTTGATTTCAAATCTACACTAGTTACCAAGTACTTCTACAAAATTAACAAGTTCTCATTAATTACAGTCAAATTAAAAACTGGTTACAGTGCTTTAATACTTGAAACACATGAGAGTTATTTAAGTCTTAATGTTTTTAAACTTTCTAATAGCAATAAACATTCAATTGCATGGGTACAAAATGTTAAAGTAGGTGTAACTTGATACCTACCTACTATGTAATTTTAGTAAAAACGCATTGTGTTTGCAGAAGCTATAAACAATTGCTTGCATAAAAATATCATTGAAGTATTGAGAGTTGATTCTATGCTTACAGGACTTGAATTGGACTCTTAATTTATAAACGCTATGGAATAACTGCTTATGTTTGGTCCTTACCACCAAAAACACTGCGTCTGTGTTTTAGAGGTAAATGCCTGTTAATATTAACCCGCAGAATTGTAATTATGTTGTATTATTTACATGTCATGTAGGTGTAGATGAGGCGCCTAGGTGCAACCACATCTACGTGATTCTGCGGGTTAAATTATTTGAAGATAAACGAGTTTAAAGACTAAATTTGAAAACTCTAACTAAGATTATTCTCCTCAATCTGGTGGTTCTTGATGGGAGCAGTGCGGTACCGGGGTTGGAGATGATTTGAAGTATCTGAAAAAATAACCATATTATTTTATCTTTAACACTAGGTAGATACATATTTGGCATTTGGCCGTGTGGTGCCGGCATAGAATTTCACCACCCCAACTTGGCCGTGTGGTGCCGGCATAGAATTTCACCACCCCAACTCTTACCGTGGGTGTCGTAAGAGGCGACTAAGGAAATCACACCGGGGGGCGGGCAGCAGCGCCCTCTGCAGAACAACTCCATAGAACTACGATCCCCAACCCGCATGCCCAGCGTGGGGATTATGGGCAATAACCCCCAAATGATATTGCCATCTATGGCGCTCATTAGGGGAGGCCTATGTCCAGCAGTGGACTGTTATAGGCTGGTGATGATGATGAGATACATATTTATTTGAAAAACTCGCCAGATTTAACTATTTCATAAATGTTTTCTACCTGTTTTTAACAACCAATGCATTCGCCAATTTGCCTGCCAAGCTTGCTGATTATGAATCAGCACGAAAGAGTGATGAGGTAGGTAGGTAATAAATAGTATATCACTACATATAATTACCATAAGATTAATACTACATACTAGTACAAAACAAGAGCTTCTGCTGACTGTCTGTCCTTATATATGTATATTTAGATCTTTAAAACTACGCAACAGATGCGGTTTTTTTTTATAGATAGGGTGATTCAGATTGTACTTATTACCTATGTATTTTTGTCTTTTCTTACAAAATAAAATTTATTTGAATTCAAGAGGAATGTTTATGTATAACATTAGTATTACTATTGCACCCGTGCGAAGCCGGGTGGGTCGCAAGTAATTATATAAGTATATTTACCTAGGGAATAAAGAAGAATAGGAGGGCGGAGGTTCATACTCCGGTGGGTTAGCTGGTTGTGGAGTGAAGAGTGCAGAGGCAGCCGTCACCGAGACTGTGGGAGAGAGATCGAGGCACGCCGGCGGAATGTTCAGCGGAGTTTCAGACGGTTTCGAGGTTTTGCAGCAGCATTCTGGAAATAGGTATATTTTACAGTTAAGTTTCAGAAAATTGTTTAATCAATATTTTACACTTATTTGGGGCGCTTACGGTTTGGTAGTGAATGCTTCATCTCACAATAACCACTGTTTATTGAGATTTTGGTGTGATAAATTACTTTGTTTTTATTCAGGGAGGTTGATACCACTAAAGACTCATAAATCAAGGCAAAACTAGGATCAGGTAGATATTTTGCCATTTGATTAAAAATGATTAAAATTTTTATTTACCTACTTAAAACCCTGCTATTAAGTTCTATTGTGGACACCTCACAATAAAACTTAAAGGTTTTTCTTAGTGGACATAAAACATCATGGATTGTAGAAACAAATATGAACTTACCCCAAGCCAAACAGAACATGAGAATGGTAGCGCAGACCAGCATTCCCACCACGAGGTAGCTCCAGGGTCCGTACGGCTTCAGCGCGGCCGCGAACTCCATGAATGCGTTCGAAGGTTTCTCTCCTTCGCTGATCTTCACTGGAATTAGACATTCAACCATGAGCTTTGAAACTTCTTGACAAACAAACTAATAAGGATGGTAGATTTAATTTCATCTTCCTCATAATTCCCTTTCTTTTAACGGTAAAAAGAAGGGGAGGTGGTCTTTCGCAAGTTATTTTCCCGTGAAAACGTATCCCACCACCCACGTACAAGGAACTTTCGAAAGGTGCTCAGAACCTCGCTCTTCAAAACCTCGAGTGTAAAAACAGCGCGCTAGTTTACGCCGCGCGACAGTAAAGTGAGCAGTTTTGATTCCAGCTATTGTTATTATTATATCGACTCCCGAGTGCTGACTCCACTTACTTATAACAGACGGCTTGGTGACCCCATCAGGCTGATCCAACCCCAACAGCTCCTGGTTCCTGGCTGCGAACCTCCGCAGCAGTTCCAACAGCGGGGGGTCCCGGCGATGCGAGCAGGCTGATGACTCCTCGTCTTCGCCCCCTGGGCAGTGCCGGACGCCGTCGCAGACTAGGTACGAGGAGATACAGAGACTGGTGACCCCGCAGACGAATTGGGAGTCGTCGGTGCAGATTGAACCTAGAAACAAGTAGGTGATGGGGAATTTAGATGGAGTCTTCGGTGCAGATTGAACCTAGAAATAAGTAAGTGATGGGGATTTAGATGGAATCGTCGGTGTAGATTGAACTTAGAGAAAAGGGATAGTGAATTTGTTAAAATTGCTAACTTTCACGGAGGTTTTATTGTATTATTTATTTTGTAAGCTATTTTTTATTATTTATCTTGTCGGACATTTATTTATTTAGGTAGGATTTTCAAACACGATTTTAATATTGTTATGAATAAAGATTATTATGATTGTTATGATTATTTATATCCCTATCTAATAATCACTCTTATAAATTAATTAGGTAATGTACCTACCTATACTAATGAATATTTATTATATTAATTATAATATTATATAATTATTTATAATATTTATCGGGCATTTATCGCGTACCTTTTGTTTTTATTTTTCCCTACGTTAAATACCCGATAAATATTCTTTGATATGTTAACAAATCGTGAAAGTTTAAAAAGTTTTATTAATTAATGTACCTACTTAAACAAGTGCGACAAGTGCGAGTGTAACTCGCGCGCCGAGGGTTTTGAACTTTTGTCGTTTTGTAAGATCTGCAAATTATTTGTTCGAGTGTTCTAGTCCTTTTCTACGTACACAAAAATAAATCATCAATGTGATACTTATATATACTTTATTAAGTATAACAGATATCGTAGTAGTACGAATTACACAAGCTTGCTTAGCTTGTCGCTAAATGATGTTGTGTGGATTATCCAGGATACATTACTCTTCTCATATTTTTTTGGAGCACCGTGGAATTCATGAATTCAATAATCTTATTATCTAAATATTCTTCGAGCGCAGTGGAATACATTGGGTATGGACTTTAAAATTTTGAGAACAACGGTTTTGTGGCGCTGTGGAACCCTACTATTACAGTTACTACAGAGATTAGTGGGTAGGTAAGTGGGTTGGTACCTACAATTATTTTTTCGACTTTTTTCTACGTATTTCACTAAGTATGAAACTTAGACGATTTTTAAAACCTGTTTTGAATTGTCGAAATCCATACCTTTGATTTGATATTGCTCTCAATGAAATAGCCCCCATTATATGAAAATTCGTTTTTTGACCATATTTCGAAAAGTATTGTTTTTACAGACTTCTCTATATTTTTCCTGTAAAATATAGACCTATATCTACAAACGCTTAGTACATTTTATATAGATCACTCTGCTATCTTCGGAGATAGAGGGGGGGGAACGGTCAAATTTTCAACCTTTTTCAAAATATTTCGAAAAGTATAAAACCTATCGAAATTTCAAAAACTGCATTAAAATGTACAAACTGATACCTTTCATTTGATACCCAACTCGGTGGGGTAGTCACCCCTTTAGAAATTTTTCCCGCCCTTTTTTGACCATATTTCAAAAAGTATTATTTTTACAGATTTCTCTATATTTTTCCTATAAAATATAGATCAATACCTACAAACACTTGGTACATATCAAATCGATCGTTCTGCAATCTTCGGAGATAGAGGGGGGGTACCGGTCAATTTTTCGACCTTTTTCAAAATATATCAAAAAGTATAAAATCTATCGAAATTTCAAAAACTGCATTGGAATGTACAAACCAATACCTTTCATTTGATACCCAACTCGGGGGGGTAGTCACCCCTTTAGAAATTTTTCCCGCCCTTTTTTGACCATATTTCAAAAAGTATTATTTTTACAGACTTCTCTATATTTTTCCTATAAAATATAGATCAATACCTACAAACACTTGCTACATATCACGTCGATCGCTCTGCAATCTTCGGAGATAGGGGGGGGGAACGGTCATTTTTTTGACCATTTTCAAAATATTTTAAAAAGTATTAAATCTACCGAAATTTAAAAAACTATTTTGAAATCTACAAACGAGTACCTTTCATTTGATACCACTTTCGACTTTGTACGTTCCATTTAAAATTTCGATTTCAAAATTTGTATGGAAAATCTTCATTTTGATTTTTCATTTATTTTCATTTTTTTTTCTATAAATATGTGCGGGCGCACAAAATGTATTATTATTTCAAATTTCAAGTCAAAAGCTGCAGTAGTTTCTGAGATATTAAGGATTCAAAACACAAAACAGACCCAAAGCGATTTCATAAGGGTTTTGCAACCGATGGCAAAACCCTAAAAAGGGTACTTCTAAAAGTGTAATCAGCCCCGTTATCCGCAGGTTACTATAGAAAGGGGCGATGTTAGTGAACTTATGAAGATCTTGATATTGCGCAAACATTTCAGTTAGTATATCATTATTCGAAAGTAATATCAGACGATATTATACGTTTCATGGCTTTCTTATACAATGCAGGTGAAGTAGCAAATAGATCAGTTTCGGAAAAGTACTTATTATATGCTTTTGTCATTCTATGCAGTGGAGCTCGCATACCTGCGTTCGTTTTGCAAGGAGTAAGAGCGTAAAACGCACGGTTATGGTTCTCTCTAATTGGCCGTGATCAGTATAGTACCTACATATACACAAACTTTGCTTAGCTTGGGGCGAGACGATAATACGTGACTTATCCAGCTTTATTAATTAAATTAGAGCATAAAACTAATAACGCTGGACAATCAACACAGCATTATCTACTCCCAGGAGCTAAGCTGAGCATGTGTTATGGGTACTAGATAACTGATACATTCAATATTCCACAGTTTTATTATACATAGAAAACGACCAGAACACCCTGAACATGCATATATCTGCAAATCATCGATTCCCGCCTCGGGACAAATATTTGTACGATCTGCAGATATTTGTTAAGGGTGTTCTGGTCGTTTTGTATGTATAATAAAAATATCTATCTGTATACTATATTTTATTATGTGTATCAGTCATCTAGTACCCGTAACACAAGCTCTGCTTAGCTTGGGGCTAGATTATGCTGTGTGTATTGTCCAGCATTATCTATTTATTTGTTCCGAGGCAGGAATCGAACCCGCAACCTGAGTCGCAGGCGGTAAAAGTCACCAATGTCAACTTACCGCTATTAACAGCAGTGACCACCAGCCGGAGTTTCTCCGTGTGCTGAAACGGCGACGTGGGCGGATTCCAGACGATCCTCACTTTGGGCGGAAGCAGCCTGGTGCCCGCCCTAGCGGCCACGGCAGCCGCGTTCCCGCCGCAGAGCGAGAGGCGCCATGTCGGCTTCTTTTCCTCCGCTAGGTACTGGAATGGAGGAAAGATAAAGTCAGTAAGTTTTTTTCTTAGGACTTATGAGTGTTTGTCACTTGAGTGACTATATAGAGGAATAGACGAGCACTGTATTTTTTGACAGGTCAATTAAACTTTAACAACTAGCCGAAAAATTAAAGGACGTAGGTACCATTGCCATACAGCGGGACAATCAGCCAGCATCTTAGAGACGCTACCGGCTGGTATTGATATGGATTAGTTGAGCTATCTGAAGATTGTTTGCAGTAGTACTGCAGACTGTTGCAAACAACACTAGTTACAATTTGCTACAATACTAGTTTTAATTTGGTTATTTAATTGTATTTTTCTAAACTTTGTTTTCGCGGAAACGTGGAGGATAATAAAACAAAGGCGTTCAATAACCGATAAATAGCCTCAAATAACTAATAAACCAACGTTTTGATAACCTGGACGATATTGTCCCAGGTCAAGATAAGAAAACACGGTGAATAAACCGAGATATTTGATTATCAAGGACGCCTGGCCATTCCACTTACCTACTGTCGAATGCCTTGTTTACGAACAAAATCACTATTTATTTTCAACGGGCAATTTGCCAAACACAAATGTTTTGCTTGTTTCTGGATTGATTGTTGAAAGACACACGAGGTTTTCAAGTTTTCTGAATGGGTTTGAAATGCGTCTCGTTTGTAATATTGCGCCTACGCAGCGCTGACAGCTCAAGGATTGCTACGATTCATCATTTATGTAGGAACATACACACAATAATGTCCACAGTTGAACAAGGGGAGTTTTATCATAAACACAACACGGCAGGTTCATTTGTGATCGCAGTCTATTACTTTGTAGGTTACATTTTAATGTTTGCGCTATAGTTTTCTAAAATTATTTATTAGTTGGTTCTTTATTTTAATTTAAAATAAACCATCTTGCTTTTCCGGTCGTAGGTAACTGCTATACTTATGCCTTATTTTATTATATTGCAGTTGACATTGTGAAGATAAGGTGTCATTCATTGAGTTAGTCATCTCTACGCCCATAAGGCCCATTTAAAGATGCAACCCAGGGTTAATAATTAACCTTGATGATAAGAGAAGTAAAGTATTAATGACTAGCGGTGCGACCCGGCTTCGCACGGTCGAAAGACCACTGGACAAAGTGCGCCAGTTGGGCGAAGTCCAGTACAGAAGAGATCTCCTTAATTAACTATTGGGTGGAATTCCATCTTAAAAATAAAAACCCAAACTAATTACATAAGAATCTCTAACCTGTTTGAAATACTCTATACCCAGCCTAGTTAATCAGGGATAATGTAGAATTCACAAACATTCAAATCTTTCCTCTTCATAATATTGTATGGTAGAAAAGCAAAAATATTGTGGTTATGTATTGGCTTTTATTCAATTTATTTGTTTATTTTCTAGATAAAAATACCGTAAATACGCAGGTAATTCTAAATAAAATGTTCAATCTTCATAGAAACAATTCTTCCAGCACAAAACGCCCGCTTTATAGTTTAAATGGTATATCTTTATAATTTTAGTACGTTAAGAAAAATTAAAAAAAATGTAGCTCTTTAAAATTAACTAAAAGCCTTTTTGCTGTTGGCTACGGCCCCCTCATGCCTACCAAAAGACCAAATGGCCCGTGATCATGGAAATGAGATAATTAAAGTATTAAAAAAAAATTGTTTAAGAACGACCTATATGGATAGGTCAGTTACGCTCCACAAGCTATAGCCTCCACCTACTTGCATCTGACTCACAATAGCGCACGTTGTCTGTTTCCACAGCTCACAGGCCCTATCTATTCGCGCGTATCAATACAATTATTTCTACCACGTATCTACACAACATACTCGTAGGTTTCGTTCCTGAGGGGTTTCGAACCCACATAACACTTTGTTTGTAATGCCAGGAAGGCTAATCGACTTCAAGTTCAAACATAACATGGGGTCAGCTGACGTAGAACCTACAACTAATACAACGGAACGAGTGGGCGTGGGCCAGGGATTGTTCTCCGTCTACGCCAAAAACAATTGCCTTACCTATTTGCTTTCGGCACTTTCCTTCATATTATTTATTGTTATAATACCATTGTACCAAAAACAATGAAAATAAAATTATTTGCAGCTGAAAACAAGAATTGTTGATTTGTTAAGTATTTAAATGAGAATTGCAAGGCTGTGGTTTACCTCAGAAAAATTAAATAATCAAGCAACTTCCAGGCGTCAGTACTAGTCCCCATTATGTACTGGCGCAGCCTGATCGGATGTAGTGTCTACGGGCAGGAGTTGATAAATAGGACTTACAATGAGCAACTTGCAGGCGTCTGTACTGTTGTTGACTGGCGCAGCCTGATCGGATGCGGTGTCCTGCGGGTGCGTGGCTGCGCGCGCGCTCCACTTGCGGGCGGACGCGGCCGGGAGGAGGTCGCTGAACCCGCGCTCCCAGTCCGATAGGGATTCCTGGAAGGAGGAAAATGGGATTTAAGTCAATGTGGTACAGGCGATATTCTACGAAACAATTGGATTGGTCTGTCGATGCATTCAATAGCATTTCATCTTTATGTTACAGAACAGATAAATTATTTTCAAAAAGAGAGAATTTTATCTTGATCAGTAACCGACAATATCTGCAATATATTTAAAGGCTGGTTCATTCTCTGTATGATTTTTACAGTTAAGTATTAACATACAAAGGAGAATGTTTCTTAAACATTGATATGTAAACGTGTTTCTTCAATAACAACTTTCCGGTGACTGTTCGAGACGAGGTTCTTTGGAACTGAATTATTCATACTTGTATGACTTATTTCCCAAAATAAAACAACTGATTTCGGTAAGTACTATACAAATTAAGGGATAGAATGTTCTTCGGGATCTAGAGATAAATTATTCTTATTTTGATGTTTCTGAAGATTAAGAACAAGGAAGTTCGAACAAGAATATCAAATTGTTTATTTTTTTTATACCTCACCTACTTTTGGACGCGTTACAAACTTCCAAAGTTCCTACCATACCTGACCTCTCTATAGCGGATTATGTATCAACTATGGCATAGCAACATTAGCAATTATTTAGGAAAGTAACTATCAGTGTTACCGAATAGTAAATACACAACAACCCGCTAAACAGGATCCTTCCAAAAGAGGCCAAACTTCACTTGCCAACCAAAGTTATAAAATTGAAAATTTCATTAATTTTTCACACGAAATCCTTATACAAAAGGCAAATCATTAAGCAATCCCAATACCTACATTGGTACCAAGAACATACAGCCAAAGGCTTTTACATATTTACAAACTCCGTAACCTTTATTTATATTCCATATAGCAATACCTCCGTCATGCAATTATGATGGCTTTGGTCCCAGTTTCCCCTGACGTGGTTACTTGCGTCAGTGTTCATTGGCAACAATATGCTTCATCAAGAGCAACTAGAGTTAAGTGCATGATTGAAGGCAACGATCTAACAGCATTGATTTGTTGCTACGTCCTGTGACCTGATTACGAACTGGTTTCCACTGGATTTGGGAATGAAAGGGACAGCTTGGTGTAAGGAAATGTTGTGCTTAGCTTTTGATGTATACCTGAATATGTATATAAATCACATTAAACTTAGATTTAGATACGATGTATTAGACTCATAATAACTCATAATCTTAAGTGAAACATGAATGTAGGTACTAGAGGTTTCTTTTTCACTTCTTTCACAATGGACAAAAAATCAGTGAAGATCTAATCAATAACACCGTATTTCTTATTTTTAATAATTTACTGTATGAAATTTGACTCGTCTGAGTGCCTATTTTGTAAGCCTAAAGAAATACAGTTATTAAAATCTAAAATTAGGTATTTTAAACGTTTTTAAGTTTATATGTCGCTAAGTTAAAATAACATTAAGTACTTATTAGCCAAATCTAAGGCTAGATTGTAATGTTATTCTATTGTATTAAAAGGTATGCTAGAAAATATTTAAAATCAAAAGTTTAAACTAAAACTTGCTTTGTTTATGATGTCACCTCAAAATCATCATGAGATGTTGACAAGCCGATGATTATGAAGTACCTTGAGTTCCTAAATGGACATCAGTTACCTATGCTTTTATAATAAAATAAATATAGCTGTTGATTTGATGCCATCTGAAACAGTTGCTAATATTGTAGTTATGAGTTGCGAATCTAGTAACAATTTCTTAGTTGATTTTTGATATAATATCGGGTTAGAAGGAGCGGGTTCAAACCCCGTCGAAATCTATTTATCTCTAATCTTTTTTGGGACGGCCGTGTGGTGCCGGCATAGAATTTCATCACCACAACTCTTCCCGTGGGTGTCGTAAGAGGCGACAAGGGAGACAAACCCCCAAATGATAATGCCATCTATGGCGCTCATTAGGACAGGCCTATGTCCAGCAGTGGACTATTATAGGCTGGTGATGATGTGTGTTTTTTGGGATATTTTTTTAAAATATAATTTTAACTTAATCTGAGGATGACTCTTATTAGATCCAGTGACTTGATCCATGATTGATTGATGTAAATATGTAGCTTTAACCCATACCGACTATTAGGATGGTTAGCCGCTTGCAACTTAACAATGCAAGCTAATCGATAAGAAACTAGGTTGCGATGCGACCTGATTGGAGCTTTTCAAACATTAAAGATGCAAAACTGTGGCGACAGACAGGGTGTTTAGTTCTCAGTATTTCCCCGAATGCCTTTTCGATCCATAAGATATAAAATATGCAAAGAATGGGTTCCACAATGGCGGAGTCTATCGATTGTCTATTGTCTCTAAAGAAATACAAAGGAACGAAACTGATTTGAATTGAAAATAACTTTACACAGAGGTGATTTCAATCGTAGCATTATTTTCAAAAGTTTCTAATACCACAGAATATGGTTCAGAATTAAAACTGTCCTAAAGCTCTATTCTCAAGAAATATTTTTGTAAATAATTTGCAACTTTATGTTGCAGATATTTATTCAGGGTGTTGTGGTCGTTTTATATATTTTATATAATAAAAAATATCTCTCTATTTAATATATTGTTACTCTCTATATAATATATGTATATCAGTCATCTTCTAGTGCCCATAACACAAGATCTGCTTAGCTTGGCTCTAGGTGATGCTGTGTGGATTGTACATCATTATTTATTAGGTATTTATTTATAATGTTTATTTAAGTATTTATTTATTGAATATATTGTACAGCTGTCATTACAGGAATACCTAATGCGATAGAGCACTTAATTAATACAAAAGGAATAGAGTCACAATCCAAATTGAATTCGTCAACATTATTGCTAACATACTAATAATTTATCAATATTTATTTTCTTCTTCCTATTACATAAATGTTAATTAATGTCTCAAATTCCTAACTATAAAATATAATAATAATCAATCAATAGTCTTAAATTACTATCTACGTACACATAACATAAAATAATAATAAGTAAATTTATAAAATAATTAATAAGTCATACAACATTCACAGCATATTATAAATAATAAAGCCTTTGCCAACTCGTTCAGTGTATGTGTCACCTCACCACTAAGCATTGTAAGAAAGAGTTCAAATCGGTTATTAGTGCTAGTTCTGTCAAATATACAGCCACAAGAAAATTATATTTATGATTTTTGTATTCGGTATGCTACCTATCGTATAGATAGCAATACAATGTTTACAAACACTTTATCATCAGCTTGACCAGATTAGAGGTAGATGACCAAGGACGGTAGATAAAATATACAAAAGATACTCCATAATTTATGAAATGGAGTCCAGTTAAAAGAGATGACGAACAAAGTTATCCTTATACAACATGGAAATCTACAAGATAAGATACCTATTCTAGGCCGACTTTAGCCTATCAGCACGCCAACAAGTCGCCAACACCATAAACCACGGCAATATTGTGTGAATCTTGTTTTGTTTACTGTGAGGCATCTCTTTATAGGATAACTGAATATGGATGAGTGTGGTTCTGCATTATTTATAAGAAGTTCATTGTTCGAAAACTCGTGTTTGATTAAAAAGATGCGCGACTTGAATCGAGAAGAAGTTATTGTTGTCAACAAAACGCATGAATGTCGATATAAATAGAAATACGTCTGGTTGACCCGCTGAGGCAGGTTAACTACGCACCTAGTTTGTGTTGGAAGACCAGCAACGTTTTACTTTATCAGGGTGAGTGTGACTCACGTCGCGTCCGTATCGTATCGCTTCTATTCGTATACTACGGACACGTGCGCTTGACAAGGGCGCTTGGGGCTGGTGGGGGCGGGGTGGTAGGCCACGCTGGTGATGCTGTAAAATAGGATAGTCATCCCCTCGCTCCCATGGAACTAACAGGATCCACAACCTAGGCTATATACTACACATACCGCGTCACACACGTCGCCAACATTACGTGTAATTAGGTTTTTTATATGAGCCGTAGTTTTTAAGTATTTTACCATCCCGTACCTACTAGACTAATGTTGCCTGAAATAAATGAATTATTATTATTATTATTATTAGGTATATACTTCTGTCCGACTTCCCATGGAGACACGACTTCTAAGTGGGTAGGTAACCAACTACCAACAGTCTGTCTTTATTAAAGTTAAGTCGTAGTCTGTCAGCTATCCTCTCGCTTATCGCGTATCTCGGGAACTATGAATTTTTCATAGCACTAACTCTACTTAGCTTGGAGCTCGATGATGATGTATGGATTGTCTAGCATTAGGTATTTATTTTATTTTGGTGTGTAGAAGTTCTTAAAATCTCTAGCAATTGAAGAAGAGAGGATTCAGAAGGTTTGGCGTTAAGTGAAGGACAAGAATGAAGTTTTCCATAGGCAATGTCAGCTAGGGATGGTTTTATTAAATAACAACAAGAAATTAATGAATAACGCGGTACTCTCCTTAATATACATAAAAAATAAAAATGCATAGAAATATCTACAAAAATCTCATTGCAAAAGTAAATACAGGTACACCGTCAATGGAGTTATGAAAGGTGGTGAGATATCTTACCTAATTGCAGCGAACAATGGAGGAGTAGGTATCTATACCGTTGCATCATTCGCTGCATATGCACGAAACTGCACTTAAAAAGTGCAAGAAGTGAATAAAGAAGTTTCTTAGTAAGTAAAGTACCTGCTTAGTTAGGAAGGTAACGTAATAATAAAGATAAACGTTATACGATATAAGGCTGAGCGCGTATTGGAGTCACAAAAGTTTTAAGATAGACTTGCCTCAGTTTCATATAGTCTGCTTTAAAACTAAAACGAATCTGTTTTGTCTACGACACATCGCACATCGAAACGAAAGTGTTTTGTCTACTACGAAACTAAACTGTTCAGTCTACGTCTTCATAATATATATGTAATAATCTGTGACTCAAGTCTTCGCTCAGCTCAAGTTAGAATAAGCCGACCCTGAAACATGATTTGCATTGCAGCTGCTGATATGGGTGCTTCTGAATATAGGTGATAATTATACAGGTGCTTCTAAATATGTATATAGGTACTATCGGTCCGCCCCAGATTCGCACGGCTATTTAATTTTTCATGCGGAATCCTAACCGTTTTGAAAATATTTAATTGTTTTTATTTATATGTTCATTAGGCAAAATTTTGGATTGTAATGGTGAATTTTTTTTTCAAATCGGTGCAGTTTCGGTGCCTATTCAATTAAAACAAAAAAAAATCTTTCTAGTATTAGTAGAGGTATAGACATATAGAAATACTGGTATAGTACCTTATTGATTCACGTCAACATCTCCGTAAAACCGACAAAATACATCCGTGACTAATAGAAGTGCTTATATTAATAGCATTACTAATTAATATAAGATTAGCTGGAGCACTTCACTAATTACCTCATAGCTTCCTGCCCCACTTCCTACAAGACAAGCGTCTAATTGGTACCAGGGCAGTTCTGACACATGTTAGCTATTGTCACTGTCTTCCGCTTGACCTTGGTACCTTTCACAGCAATCGAATAGGCTCATGCGACTCCTATCGTCGACCAGTTAGAAGGAGGTATTAACTAGGTCAGAGGTCCGTGGCGGAGGGTACCAATACCAACATGGAGGACTTTTTATCTAGCACTAGCGGTCCGCCCCGGCTTCGCATGGGCATTTAACAAAAATTTAAGTTTTCTTACGGAACCCTAACTTTTTTGAAAATATTGTAAGCCTATGTTCATCACAGAATTTTACGAAATTTAGGATCCTAATGGTGAAATAATTTTGCAAATCGGTCCAGTAGTTTTGGATTCTATTTAAACAAACATACAAAGTAGTTCGGAGCCTATTCAATTCAAACAAACAATAAAACAAACATATCTTCCCTCTTTATAATATTAGTAGGTATAGATAGGGGCTAGTGAATAAAATGTACCTAGCATTTGGGTTTGCTCTCTAAATACGAAACGAAGAGTTATTGTAAAGGTAACAAAGGGTAGGAAATAAACATATGGACCTACCCATACGCATAACGTACCTAGATATGTATATCTAGGTACGTTATGCGTATATTGTGCGTATTGTAATTAGTATTACTTGGCTAAGCTTTATAATTATTATAAGAAATATATTGACATGTATCTAAATCGTATTAAACTTAGATTTACATATATGCAAAACAAACATGTATTAGACAAATAAGTCATATAGGTATAATTGTACTAGTGGTTCCTTCCTCACTTCTGCGACTAGTGGACACAAAATTAAAGTGAAGAGACAATTAAATTAGATGTAAATTACGGTGAGTCAGAAGGTAAAATTTGACTTATTTAAGTGCTTATTGTTTCAGCCCATGGTTCAGCCTAAAGAAGTGAAGTTATTTAAATTAGGCAATAATATTAGTAAACCTACTCTGTCATGGGCTCTTTGAAGATCTCGAGATCTTTGTTCTGCTGTGTATCCGGCTTCGCACGGGTATTTATCAAAAAAATTGTTTTTCATGCGGATCCCTAACTTTAGTGAAAATATCCTACAGATTCTATGTAGTGGTGAAATATTTTTTCAAATCGGTCCAGTAGTTTCAGAGCCTATCCAATTCAAACAAATAAACAATCAAATCTTTCCTCTTTATAATATTAATATAGACAAGGGAATGAGGGTGCCTAAACTGTTTAAACTAGCAGTTTACATACTTCGCCCCCATACCATAGATTCAAAACTATGTCTCCAAGGTAGTTTTAAATATCCCTACAATCTAACATCTAACTGTAAATCAAGATCTAGAACATTATCGCCTTGCAACATGTGTAGGTAGTTAGGATTTACAATGCAATGCCTATAACACTATACCTAGTAGCGGCTAGTAAGAGCCGGTCCAAGGTAAACGCAAGGTTTGCAACCGAACCTTGGATTTAACCACCAATTACCGTTAAAAGGCTTTTTCACATCACTGTAAATGGCGTGGATGCATGTGACATGTTTGAAGGTGAATTGAGTTTTTTTATAAGAACCTCCTTCTTATAAAAAAACTCAATTCAATTCTCAAATCAATAAAATTCTAAGCGTTTGTTGCGCGACATGTGATCTGGTGAGTGTCATACAGCGAGGAAATGCAGCCAGCGTCTTGGGGATGCTTCCAGCTGATATGGATCAATAGAGCTACCTGTAGATTGTTTGCAACAGCCTGCAGTTAGCTTAATGGTTTCAATAGTAAATACCTACTTGATCTAATTTGGTTATTTAATTGCATTGTTATCTGTTTGTTTTAAAATTGTAAGTATTATTTAAAAAACAATTATAGCATTTCCTGTTTCAGATACTGTGCTATTGGCCTCTACCAGTCCTTTCTATTATTCTATCTGATGCGTATCGCTTGACGCAGCAAAATACCTTTTATTTTTTTATTTCGTAACCATCTATAATTCATATTGTTCTGCATTCTTTGACCTTCACGTGGAATATCACTGTCCATTTCTCCTTGCCCTAACTTGTTTTGTCATGTGTCCTGTCCATTGCCATTTCATTGTATCTCATAGGTTAGGTTAGGGCATTAGAGTGCTTTGGACATTAGATCGGGTTGCTAATCAAGAAGTTATTTAGCGGTTTTCAAAGTAAATTTGTTGCACCTTTCAAAGACCTACTTATAGAAATACATAAAAGCCATTTTATTCTACTACTAATATTACAACAGGTATATGTCAAAGTTTAATTAATTAATAAATAGGTATTTACCTATGTCTTAAAATATTTATCGAGTCACTTAATCAGGAGTCGCCTGTTCTGGTTAGCTTCTCCCTCTCATCTGATTCCTCTTAGGAATTTTAAACATTGGAGCTGGTGGCTATTTCAAGAAGTATTTCAGTGTATTTTGATGTAAAGCTGTTGCACCTTTCAAATACCACCTCGTAACAATAATAGGTACTTAATTGTTATTTCCTACTAGGCGTACTGATTAGAATGTAGTTGGAACTTACTAGAAGTAGACTAAGGTTACATGAATCGCTTATTCGTGCCTAAGCGGAGATAATGCGAATCAATTATACCTGTACTGCAGAAACAGTAGGTAACGCAACTGCTTATCATTCGGAATAACTGCTTCAAAATTTTCCATGGAGAAAAAACATGAAACATAATGTTATTATTATGATCCCTTCTGTGGCTAGCCACACAGTAGGCACTCTATAGATCCGGGTAGGTAAATTGCGAAATAACATACTTTTATATCATTGAACGTTTAATTAATCTTCGAGATTCTTGGTTACCTAATTTTACCGGCATAATGCAAATTCTGAGTAAAACATGTGACGTGATAGCGGTTTTTCTAGAAACTTGCTGTTCTTTGTAAGGAACTTATACCGTTTCGGAGTCACAGTAAACTGATTAGGAAACTAGTTCTCTGTAAACTGGTACTACTTACTTAGTATCGGGTATAGTAGAATCATAAAGCAAATAACTGGCATCTGATAACTAACCTAATTTCTTCTGCCTTTTCTGGTTTTTAGTATATTGCGTAATACTTATCTGCAATAGCTTTCATTTCGAAGAAAACTGTCTACGGAAGAACTAAACTAATAGGTACAAATATTTTGTGACAAATCTTATCATTGCTATTAGGTACCCGTTTGAAACTAAGATGTACAAGGATCTTCTCTACGCAGTATTTTTACTCAAGAAAAATCACAAAATCGCAGAACAGCCTAAGTAAGGAGCTTGTGCCTGGTACACTATTTTGCATACACATGCACATGTTATGGCGAATGTACATCTATGGGAGTTATAAAATGCAGATGAATGCAGGCTGTGCAGGTTACCGTCTATTTATAGCAGCTGTTTTATAACCGAGGAGAAAATGAACCGGTTCCGAAGCAGTTAGGTAGGTACGACGGGTTTATCGCAGTTCGAACAATTTGCAGCGATCGTTAAAATTAGACAAGGTTCGTGATAAGTTTCGATATTAATCGCATCGAGTCGTGTTCGTATCGACGTCATGGCTTTAGGCAGTTTGAAGATTGACGTGGCTGATAAAATTATCTGGAATTTTTCTCAGATTGTTTGTAGCGTATAAATATAACATTTTTATTTTGGTACAAGGGCAAAATAAGTAGCAATGTGACCAAAAACGTTGTATCGCAGATCACAACGCCCACCTCCGAGGTGGTAAACAAAGCAAAGATCCTGTATTTGCTTGGAAGTGAATCTAAGCTTCCTATGACAGTTACCTACTATGGAAAATCTTTGATGTAAAATCTGCCCCTTCTCGCGGTAAAATTCATTTTATGAATTCATTCTATGAATTTTACACGAATGTCCATGTGAAATCACTGTAATTATACAGGGCCGAAGTAATTTACCACAAATTACAATCAATCACTAACTTCAACACAGACTTGCTTGACAAGTTTTCGTTTATTTGGCTAGCGTTACGCCATACCTACACTATCAATCATTAGGGACACCTTTGTTGCTACTGGTTCTTGTCTTGTTGATCAGGGTATAAAAAGACTTGATTGATCTAGTGGAAAATCTGGTTTCTTAATACGATGTATAACAATGAAGATGAAATGTTCAGGGTTATAGAATACTTTGTGTATGCGGTTAAAATAATTGTAATTATTGTAATTACTATGTTCTGTTTGAATGTCAGAGATAGTTTACTTGCTTGAACACAATGTAGCTGACCGAAATAGTTCCTATATTGGCAAATAAGAAGGCCACCTATGGGTGATCTGCTAAACAAACGCCTCACAGCTAGATTAGGGGCATTAGGAAATGACTTTGGAAGGTCCTTAACAGGTGGCGACCAGTCAGACCGGTTCGGCTGTGGAAATCAGACGTTAGGTAGATGTCTATGCAAATTGAGAAAAACTTGTTAGTCACCACGCACGCCACGAGGCGGGAATTTGGCAGAGTCTAGAAACTTGCGCAATTCTTTCACGTAGGAACTTATCTAGATATAATTACCAAACCTGAAGTTGCTTTTGGAAATGATAATATGCCTACGTCGTCGGCATAATATTTATCTTTACTGTAGGCACTTGCTAGGTCTGCAAAAGAGGATGTCAAAATAAGACAAGATAAATTTCAGGGGATGATGCAAGACGCGGAGGCATATATCTACAACGGTTCGCCATCTTTACGGAAGGCAGTCCAGTGATCGTCATTATGTCTGAGGCTCCCGAGTTTTCCATCTCTCTGATGGAAAATAAAACCCGCGAACCGTAAACAAACCCGAACTTGACCGAAGCATCGCCGAATATAATGGAAACATTCAGCTGACATTGAGACGACCGAAGCCAAATAAGCGAACGAGTAATTGGATAATTATATAAATTACAAAGCCGGACTGAAACTAGCTATGAATTCTTTATAATGGCAGTTCACAAAAAAATTATGTACTTCATTTTCAAGCAGACTTTGGGAATTGGTAGAGTACTAAAAAGTTCTGTTAAAAATTAAAATCTTTTGTAGTTACCTATCTGAAAAAAAATTGTCGAAGAACAATGAACTTCTTTAGATATTTTAAAATACGCATTAGATAGACCTATAGATATAGTGTTAGATATAGGTTATTAAACCCTATATTTATTTTTAGAATGTATTTTAAACTCAAATCAGCAAGTTCAACAATAACTAAGACGCTCAGAAATATTGAAGATAAGCACTGAAGTCCATATTTTTTTTAACTAAAGCCGAGGAGTCCAAGCAAAAAGATAAAGAGTTAGAAAGATGAGGAATCGAAGTCTGTCGAAGAATCTAAAGCACCATATTATACGATTTGCAAGAAAAACATCAATCCGTGCAACATTAATTCAGCCCACAATTACAACACTTCTTGCGTATACAAACTGCGCCTACGCATCGCCAAGGAATTTCGTCCTTATTCTTAATTAGATACAGCTTATTATATTTTAATCTGTTTGGTTCAGTTACGATGACCACGCCTACATCTTCAAGGTAAGCTGACATAACCAGACGTTTACCTGTTTGTTTATTCATTCATTTATATTGCTTTTTATGTAAGTTGATGACGTGGCTATTGGCTAGGTAGAACAAGCCATTATAAATATTTATCACTGTGCTTACGAGAATGTATAGGTAGGTACCTATCTACACAACTTTGAAAAAATCCCATTTGGTTTTATTTCATTTCAGTAAAGTATTTTGAAAAAAATTGTATTAGGAACCAAGATAATAAAATTTTAATGCAAATAATGAGCTTCGGCGATACGGATGAATTTCCTATTATACCTCTATTATTTTTATTTATTAATGTTATCTGAAATTGCGCCGTTTTAAACTTTACTTTACTAGAATGACTGATATTATATTTTTAATACAATCTTCATTTAGATTTTTTTTATTAATATAAAAAAACGATCAAAACACCCAGAACAAACATCTGCAGATCATACAATAAAATTTGTCGCGAGGTGGGAATCGAATCCGCAACCTCCTGCGCGCAGGCGGACCTTCGCCCGATACAGGGTCGTCATCGTCGTCAAGACGAAAGTACGTTGGTCACTCTTCATACATACTGTACCTACCTACGGGTAAGTAGGTACTTTAGCTGCCTTGTCATATCAAAGTTGATCATCGCATAATATACTCCTCATAAGTACACATAAGTTTACTGCAGCATTTGCCTGCCTAAGAAGTCTTGATCATTAAAGCTTGGCAGGTGAATTGGTGGTCGCAGGTGCTAATATTCATCTGCTGCAACACTAGTTAGCAACTTAAAATGGAAGACAGACTAAGAAATAGCAATGTTCTAAGTTAACACATCAACATCATCACCAACCTATAATAGTCCACTGCTGGACATAGGCCTCCCCTAATGAGCGCCATAGATGGCATCATTATTTGGAGGTTATTGCCCATAATCCCCACGCTGGGCATGCGGGTTGGGGATCGCAGTTCGGTGTAGTTGTTCTGCAGAAGGCGCTGCTGCCCGCCCCCCGCTGTGTTTCCCTTAGTCGCCTCTTACGACACCCACGGGAAGAGTTGGGGTGATGAAATTCTATGCCGGCACCACACGGTAAGCTAACAAATTTTTGTGTATAATTCTAGTTTAGGTTAAGACAGACAGCGGGAAGCGACTTTGGTTTATACTACCTACCTACTCGTATATTATGTTTTACTTTCCCAGTTTTTATCAGTTCAGCTCAACATTATAGTTGGGAATGCTGAACTGATAAAAACTGGCCCTCAACCTTATCAAGTTATTTCAGAAATGTTCGTTCCGTCTTCATTTACTTTGAATGCCAACCGTGCCACTTAAATTCCGAAAGTGCGGTGGAAGCATCTAGAGTTTTCCATCGAACTTGAATTTTAAGTCTTGGAAAGAAATTGCGCAGACTGGACAAAATTAAAAACTGTTCATTTATGTTATAATATACTAGCGGTCCGCCCCGGCTTCGCACGGGTATTAAACAAAAATTTCAGAAATTATTCACACTAACTGTGCTAACACGATGGGTTTCACAGTTTTCATACGGATCCCTATGTCTATCCTATGTTATAGGCTGGTGATGATGATGATGATGATGATGATACGGATCCCTTACTTTTTTAACAGCATTGGGATTATGACATTGACTGGACACTCCATAACTGACACTGGCCGTAGAGAAAAAGCAAGCACCGTGCGCTATATAGTCAACCTCTTTTTCTATTCTGACGCGCCATAATAGAAAAAGGTTGAATATACAACGCACGGTTCAATTATTGAATTTTCCATGCGGATCTCTAACTTTTTTGAAAATATTATATAGCCTATGTTCATCACGGAAAATTTAGGATTCTAATGGTGAAAGAATTTTTCAAATCGGTCCAGTAGTTTTCAATTTCAATTTTTCAATTCAAACAAACAAACATACAAACAATCAAATCTTTCCTCTTTATAATTTATAGTATAGATTATAAGTGACTGTGCTAAAGGTGCAACCGCTGTCTATAGCAAACAGTGTGGGGCTGATGCAAATAAATAGTATGGTGCAGCTCGAGACTGGCATGGGTTAGTTAGAACAGAAAGGTTACCTCCGCCTCCGAGGCTCCGACCCGGAGCAAGACTATAAACTTATAGGCGATAAAATTATAAATAATGTCATTTTATCTCCTCATCATCTAAAATTGGCAGTGTTTCATTTTTAAAATCTCAGGTACCGTCTAGCATGCCATAGAACAAAATGCCAGAAAAACAAGTCTGTAGGTGGGCCGGTCACTGGTCAAGCAAGAAGTGGCGTGATCTCATATCTTAGAACCCGGGCTATTAACAAATCTGTCTTATAGAACACATTAATGTTGGGCGGGTAACAACGGAAATTAGTTGTATAATATTGACCGTTGATATTTGCACGAAACCAGTTTACTGTTGTCTCAGACAGAGCAAATCTCAATCTCCATGTATGGAGGTATTTACGTAGGTTTATTTATTATTTATTAATTATCTTCCAGAACAACATGAGAGCAACTAAACAGATGATGTTTGTATTTCTGTAATTATAACTTAGTTGGTAACACTGATGCCTATGTCGAACAGTGGACTAACATGGGCTGATGATGATGATGGTAACACAAGAGTGCGTAGACATTTTAAAGTTGTTTTTAAAGAGGGTACCTACAGTGGGTATGGTTCTCTTCTGAAAAATTGGCAAATGATTTTGTTCTTTGAAATTACATCAAAGCAACTAACGTAAAAAAAATCTTACTTGCCTTATAAATCAATGGAATATTAGTTACCTATAGCAGATATACTAAAATACATATATGACTAAGATTAAAAATACTCAGATGATGACGATGTTAAATCGGGTTATGAGCAAACAAATAATAAAATTTAAGTGTTGAGCAAAAAGTTGTTTTGTTCAACAACTGCGTCAAATACAGTAAAATGGAAATTTTATAATAAAATTAAATAACACCTTGATGGCAAGATTTTATAGCAACTGCACAAAAATCAAGCCACGCACAGAATTGCACCTCGAAAATGAGACATTTGGTTATGGACGCTACGACAGTTCCAGTCTAGGAAACTGAAAACAGCACCTCTTTTCCATCACTATACCATTAAAATGTAGCACAAGGAGAAGCAAGAAGTGTTGAATATTTATTGCAAGCTTCTAGTAGTTTTTCAAGTATCATATAAGTAAAGATCGGTATTAGCATAAACTAATTCATCATCGAAAACAAGATCTGACTACACGTCAGACGATTTCACTCCGTAACGCCCCAGGCGGCGCCCGCGCAGGCGCCACTTTCTAGAATGAGCACTTGGGTAGCCATTTTGACGACCTCCATGGTACTTACATTGTGGGACGCAATAGTTTAAATTCCCGGCACAGGACAAACTCCAACATGATCTGACTCTGTTTTGTCACTCCCTAATCAATAAAAGCCCAATCAATTTATTGTAGTTGCTAAAGTAACTACTGAAAAAGAACTTGAAATAACCATGTCAAGGATCGCCATGTCTAGCCCAAATCAGCCCAATTCATTATGTGGATTCACCTAGCGCACTGTATTTTAAGTGATCCACAAGGTATGTTTAAACCATATTGGAACAAACAAAAAAAAAGATGACGAGATACGCCGATGACGCCTACCCGATATCGAATTAAGACATCTCCAGCCTACCAAGGGAACTGTTCTCTAAATTGTAGAATAGACAATAAAAATATCGCATCGCCACAAATTGCGTGTACATTATTGAAATTTGAAGGAATGAATAACAAATAATTGACACATGCGATGACAAAGTGACGTGTTTTTTTTTTATTCTACATAAGACCCCCTGCGGATATTGAACCTACAGATTTGATGGCAGAAATGGACGGGTTAACTTCAATTCTTCTTATAATGAGGTACTTGTGGCCTGGAAGAAAATCAATAATCATATCATATATCTCTTACTTCATCGAGGCTCCAACGTGAAATGTTTGTTTATAGCTACGACACAATAGGTTATCTACTACCGTATTGTTAATTCTAAACAGTCTACCAGAAGTAATTGTTAATTTGCTCAATATGAATGAATTATGTAATTGTACAGGTGTTTCTTCGTTCATCTGCCTTGTATTCATACTCGTATGTAAATGGTCACCATCACCATAACAACAAAGGTAAACAACATATCTGTGGTGATCATAAATGAATATGCGGATTTTGAAGACACAAAGCGCGCAAGGATTCAATACATTTATGATAGTAGTTTAGCGACCCATTATGATAAAACTTTCTTAAAATTTGGAATATTTTGGTCATTACACAACATAATCGAACGGGGTAATAGGCGAATAACCGAAGAATGGCGTGTAAATTAGGCGTACCGATTTAGAAGAAAATATGTATGACCATGACCTCGAAAATAGCCATGATTTTACGGTTGCTGAAAATAGACTGCATGTTAATATATTTCAAGAACAGACAGTGAGTGAGTCTAAAATAGAAAGATAGAGCCTAATTAATAAGAAAAACAGTTTCAAAATTGAGAATAGGCTAATAACCAATATTGTCAAAGAATGACTAAGTAGGTTGCCAATAGTTATGTAGTTAGAAAGCAAGACTTTTTAAAAGAAGTGTACCTCCCTATTATATTTCTTCGTTCCTAAAAGGTACACATTAATAATAAAAAAAGATAATGTAGGCAAACGTATGTACCTGATGAAAATATAAGGAAACCACTATCTAGTATAACCTGCCTACATTCATAATTAATTCAAATCAAACTACGAAAGCTTTATAGTAAATAAGGAAACCTGTCCCAGTTATTATAAAAACATCATTTACTTGACATCAATTATATCATACCATACGTATTATCCGTTCTAAGCCGTAAAATTTAATAAACCTTGAACAATAACTAATAAATAATACTGAGCAGTACCAGATCCTTGATATGAGTGTATGTGAGTAACACAAACAATTACAAACTTAACAATTGGTCACCTTAAGATATTTGATGTATGTTTTACAAAGTCTTATAATGGAAGAAGTTTTTAACCTTTTCATGTATAAACAGACCATATAATAGATGATGGGAAAGGATATAGACAATTGGCAAAGGTACTCGACTAATACATACAGATTACAGGTATTAAATAATAATTTTATGTAAATAAGTCCTTCCTTAACTCGATTAAATTGTTAGAGGCACATGAGCCGGAATTATAAAATTATGTTCAACATTTTCTCTTCCCAACCATTTGTTGCAATTTTCTCCAAAACGTATGATGCGGGCGTTGGTTTCTACAGTTTGCGTAATTGATCATGTCGATTTGATAAAACCTGCAATTAAATTATGGTCAACTGTACCTTATCTGTGTTGGAAGAACACGAACCACGACTTCGTCAAACTACGACAGTTTTTTATAGTAGGAAACCAACAATTTGTCTTAAGCTAGAGTCACCGCAAGATTCCTTCTCTTTCAATGAGCCTATTGAACTTGTCGCGATAAGGTGAAGGACACTTCAATACCTAGCGTTATTAGTTAACCTACCGATGGCCTGAGGTTACGTAATATAGTATTCATGATGATGCTCTACGCTGTCTGAATCTGAAATTCTAGTTGAGGAGTCAGCACCATCGGAATTCGAAGAATTATCCTGTTTAGTTTATCGAGACGTTGTAATTGTTATGACGGTGTTTATGTTAATGTACTGATTATCCAAGTTTATAACCGCGTCGTGTTAATTATAGCAATAGGTTAGATTGTAATGAAGCAGCAGTGGATGCTGAGAGCAAACAAAGTGACGTGGTAAACCACCTGATGAAACAACCATGTAGATATCCAAAAGTGGATCATCAAGATATCTTTAACAAATGGATATGGAATAAATTGAATAGATAAGGCTTTATCAACCTTATGTAGAATATGCCCAATTATGCATAAAATTGATAAAGCTAGTACAGGGTCCAAATAGGTTGCATAAATCCGAGATCTGAATACCAAAGAAATAATTTTCTTGAGTCATGAAGAAATAAAGTTCTCAGACAGCGCACTTGACCTAGCTACAGTTATTTGCTAATTGCCTACTTCACACTATAACAAGGGTTCAACACAGCACTGTGTGCATTTCGACACGACATTCACCTTTGAGAAAATAAAGTTCTCATAATTATCTTCAAGGTAGTTATTTGTAAATTTTGGTGGAATCAAAACAGAAGCTCTTCTCATGCTCTACTCTCACAAGTAAATCATGGTGAAATACACTTGCATTGTATATTGCGATATTTCTTACTCAATAATGGCATGTCCTTTTGCGCGCTACAGATCAATCAGTAACTAACCTAACGAAGTACGGATTGGTAATGTTGACCTCCGAAGATTCCAAAGATCCAAGAGATGTATAATAAATAGTTCAATATCAGTTCTCAATTTCGGACAACTCGCTATGGTACAAGGTCTGACAGTTTTTGCATGCTCATGTTATTTCCCAGTACCCAAAGTTTCTCGAAAATTGATGCTCAATTTGCTTCACCGAAACTTGCGCAAGAGTCCTTTGAAATCTTGTTGTCAATAATATAATGAAATCGAAATAATATAGATAAATCGTGTGGACTTTAGATTTTCCTCCTTCGTCTTTTTTTTTATTGGCTAATAATTAAGGTTTTTACTTGTTTTAATTTGATTGTATATAGTTTTCTAGCCTAGTCTAAAGATTTAGAGACCCTTCTCTGTTTGATGTTTCTAAACCTTCTACTTCTCTAAACCTTCTACTCCAGTGACTGTGTAATTTAATTTTTTTCAAGCTATCCTTGATATTATTTGATAGTACTTTAAAACCATCAAAAACACCGCGAAATCTCGTTTATTTAAAGCTTAAATTACGTTGTCAGTGAAAGGAGAAATGTACATACGTGCAATAATGCGCGTACACACCGTTATGTGCGCAGACGCAGGCTATTTTGGGCCTCGAACCTGATTGACAGGTTGTGCGCCGAGTGAGTCCAGTTTTAGATGGACGAGGTTTTGTCGCTCAAGATTGAGATGCTTGCAGGGTACTTTAATATATTTCTTGTAAGATATTCGCAAATGATCAATGGTTAACTAACTGTTTAATTTATTATAGATAATTTACCATTAATGACTCTGTAAAACTTTGAATTACTGCCGAAAAATCTACTCTCTCTGTTTGAATAGGTAA
This sequence comes from Eupithecia pulchellata, assembly GCA_963931895.1. Lineage (NCBI taxonomy): Eukaryota > Metazoa > Arthropoda > Insecta > Lepidoptera > Geometridae > Eupithecia > Eupithecia pulchellata. The sequence goes on from OZ007522.1 coordinate 13,246,751, forward strand.
CTATTCAAGCACGTACTTCTAATTTATGGTACTCGACATAATACCTTTCATAATAATACCTACTTTATCTTTGCATCCTACCATGTGAAGATCAAAGATAATTACAATTAGCTATTCAATAAATTTATCATTGACAACTGAATCAATTACCGACATACTACCTTATAAACTACACCCTATTTCCGCGCGATAAGAACTCTCAGAAAGGCTACTTTGTCGAGATGATCCAACTTATAAACGTAGAAAATGAACTCTGAATCAAGGTGTTAAGGACTACAAAATGCTTCTTCTTTTAATTGACGTTGAAGCTATTAATGCGGCGGGTAATTACAACTTTCAATTGTGTGAAGCGTAGAGCAATCAGGAATAATCATCTTGCCCTTTTTCCCTTGACCTGAGAGACGCGCTCTTAGACAAGGGTCAGTCAGTAATAAGGAGACGGAACAAGCAAAGGGCCCGACTGATATTAAGTGGCTGTTGACCATGGCCTGAAACGTCCGATTCAAGAGCATCAGTCGCTTGGTGCGTCACGAAATATCATCAAATCATGATAAATAGGTATATATTCTGTCTTACATGGTTTTACAGGCAAAAATGATGACTTCCAGAAAATTGCTAAATGACGTGACTGAAAACTCACATTTGTGAAAGAGACAATTAACAGCAAATGACTAGACGACCTCTGTAGCACGGTGGGCAAAATGCGAAGGTCCGCCTGGGTCGCATGAGGTTGTGGGTTCGATTCTCGCCTGCGAAAAATGTTTGTACAATCTGTAGATATTTTTATGGGTGCTCTGGTTGTTTTCTTTGTAATTCATATCATTCATCTAGTAATCAGCCACAAGCGAAGACACGCTTAACACAAGAAGAGACATTCTCTTCTTTTTTCCAAGTGGAAGTTGGAAAGCAAGTGTGGTTTATCCAGCATTTTTGATTTATTCTTTTAATGAAAACAATCAAAATGAAGGGATATTTGATGGATATATCTATGGATAGGCCAATAAAAGTTGGAGAATGGAGACTGCACAGTTCAGGAAAATGGCTAATACAACGTTAAAGCTGACATTGCATTGAGGCATAAGCATGGAACAAAAATATCTAATAAATAACCTAGTGGTTTTGCATTTAAAACATGATTCTGCCCAAAGACCAGTATATTAGTAAACCAATTTCCTTACCGAATAAAAAAGAAAGGGTTTTATTTATAGTTTATATCAGTAACACAAAGTCCTACCTACCTCGTGAAAACACCAAAAGCGTTTAGGTACCTAACCATTTCTAGATAGTAGTGGGTAAGTAAAAGTACCAAAAGTCACTTATTTTTTTACGCTTTAGCCAAGGGGGATTATCAACACGCCTAATAAAATTATAAAAAACAAGTCTACTTAATGCAATTAGATAAATGCCATTATATTACTGATCCACTTGGGCCCAATAAAGTCAGTTGATATATTATCAGGTGACTGATGCAAAACTGCAGTGGTGGGTGTCCCACAGGCAACATAGGGCGTTAGGGGGTGAACGAACTAAGCTGAGTGGTTTGAACTTGCTCTTTGTTATTTTATTGGATGGGCTCCCTGGCGACATAGACTTTATGCCATAAAGTAAAAGTGTTCATCAAAACCATTTACGTTTCAAAAAAGTTTAAAAAAGATCTAATAAATGAGCTGTTAAATGAAAGGTGTCGGTGTGTACAAAAAGTTTTTATTTTTGGATTCGTACTTTTAATAAACATATTTTGCAAAAAGTCTAGTAGAACTTCGCAGCATAAGGGACTTCTAATGAATATTCATCTTAAGGCTCCGGGCACCTATGAATTTCCCATGCAAACGTAATACCAAAATGATTTGTAATTTGAGCATATTATTTTCATCATGTACTGCTATTATTTGTGTTAGAATAAGTCTCCTATTTGGATTTTAGAAGGAAGAAGTACCTAGGTACAGTATTTGAATTGTAGACAAAAATTCGAAACACTTCAAGTCACACTTACGTACTCGACGTTTCGATCGAGGTTGGAGATTGCGTCATTAATTCACCATTGGGCAGTATTGGCTACTTAGGTACTCACTAAACCTACAGAATTCATGTTTTCTATACTTTTGTCTTATGGGAATTTAATAGTTTCCTTGTTGTTGCCAATATAATGCAAAAACAAAAATGTCATCAGACCGTCGCATGACGAATCGATTCGATTCATGCGGGGTGTGACCACAGTGTGACCAATATATCGGATGAATCTAATGATGATCATGAATACTTTCGACTTAGGCACCATGCTTTTGTGCAAATAGGTATTATATTATTTTATGTAGGCTTGTATTAGTTCCGCTTCGTGCCAACAAACACGCCAATGAAATAACTGCTCGATGGACCTTTCTTTAACGCCAATCAATCATTGATTCTAAAACCCTCCATGTTTTAGAATGATGGAACCTACTCATATTTAAGGGTTAAAACACAGCTTAACAGTGTAGAGGCTAGTGACTCACTAGTGTAATTTTGTTATCAATGCAACATTAATCAATTATTGCCACGTTGTTCATGGTTATAAAACCTTATCAATTGGTAATTTAGTAAAAAAAACGTTCTATTGTTGGATACACAATTCAAGTAAATATTTTTTTTTTATATACTTTCTTAAGAGAAATACTCACTGGTTCATCACGAGATCCCCGAAACTATAAGAGCTAGGAGGCTGTAATTTTACAAGGGTTTAATCAATAATCATTTATTTCGTAAATTAGAACAATAACACTAAGTACCTAACATTTGTTTTCTTTTAGGGCTTAGGACCCTAGGATTCAGGTTAAGATCTTTTAGGGCTTAGGAAACTAGAGATTTAGATTTACTATCCTTAATTTTGTACTACCTGACTGTTTGTCCGTTATTTTGTCTAAGGACTATTGTTTCCTGCCAAAAAAGTTTTTCAATTGAATTAAAAAATTACACGAGCTTTGTTTTCTTTCGGTAAGTAAAGTAGGTACTTGTTTTTACTGTATCTTCATAATTATTCGTGTACAAAGGTACAATCGTTTTATGTGATTGCTAATAATGGAACCCCGTATAGCCAATACAACCATATTATGAGCAATTTATTGAGCCATTATTTTCGAATAAAGCAAAGCCATTTAGTCATTAAACCATAAATATAGTAGGTATAATAAACACTTAAAATCATCATTATTTATAAATGATCATATTCATGACAATTCTGTACTTTACGAATCAAATAATTTAGTCATTCTAAAAGATTCATCATGTAACGAAAACTAACGACGACCTCTGTGGCGCGGTGGGCAAAGGTTTGCCTGCGAGACGTAAGAGTTGCTAATTCAATTCCCACCTTGGGAAAAATATTTGTACGATCTGAAAATATATGATCAGGGTGTTCTTTGTATAATAAAAAATGTCTATGTAGGTACTTGTATATTACTGTGTATATCATTTATCTAGTACCTATAACACCAGGTCTGCTTAGCTTAGGGCTATAGATAATGCTGAGTGAAGTGTCGTGCATTATTTATTTAATGCTTAACAATCCACTACCTGTATAATATATAGTAGTTGATGTAATATCAATAGATATTTTATGCATAGAAAACCCCAAGAACACCCGTCGCAAATATCTACAGATCGTACAATACCTAAGTATATATGCATATTTAGACCCGTATCTTGGAGTTCAAAGCGGTGAGAATGAAAGTAGTCGACCGGAGACATTCAATTGATCGTGATTAGGAAGTACTCAAGGAATTAAATAAGCACTTAAGATAATATTTGCTTTGATTGCGTTCTTGACTTTATCGGTAACATAATAATGATGCTTCGTGAAAAGCACGTTAGCTGATAATCACGAATTGCTTGCATTTCTATGACGTTTCGGAGTTCACGCAGTGGATCAAGTGATTTGCAGAAAATCAGTCACTGTTCACTAAAACGTGTAGATGATATTGATTAGAAAAACGAAATTATTGGACAAACAAAATAAAAGTAATGCTTATAAATAATTAGACTAAACCTTACTACACTACCTAACTACCTTCAATTTATGGTAAAGCTAAATCGGAAACTTCTGGGAACAGTGACACAGTTAAAACGGTACAGTAATCAATCTCGACAACGTACACCATGACATGAATTTCCCACGGTGAAGGAAAACCGCAAGGTAGCAGAACGGTTGTCGAGGAAACAGTTGGCATTTAAATAACCTCGTTTGTTATTGTTTGTTTTATGAGGTCAAAGAAAATTTTTATACTCTAGACCTCTGTTTTAACAGTTGATGGATAGTGATGATATGGTCGAAGATATCACAAAGGTCTACGCAAGTTCTTATTCATTGTTTGGTTTTATTAATTATGGTTTCAAAAATCCCAACCCAGCGTGGGATGCGGACCAGAAGAAGAATAATAATATGTAGTTTCAAAACTCTGGGCAGTAATTATTTTTTAAATTAGGTAGAGTTAAGTAATGTTTACCTACCTCATTTATTTTTAGAGCAGTAAATTTTGTTTGATAAAATTAAATCTGAAGTTTGCAAAACAAATGCATTTTGGAATGATTGCACGTTAGTCATTTAGTTTTCTAAAAATGATTTTTATTCTATTTCTAGCTTGTATGATACCGATCATTATATTAAGTAATGTTTTCATTTTATCATCGTTTGCCACTGTTTGCCACTTGGTGGTTTAAAAATCTTCCGTAAAGTTGTAAAAGGTAATTTGTTGACATTCTGCCTCTATATTTTTATAGAGTTTGTTAGCGATTTTGTGTTTCGTCTGTACTACAACGCTAATTCTAACAATTTTATGTGTCTATTTTATCTAAAACTAGCGGCCCGCCCCGGCTTCGCACGGGTATAAAACAAAAATTTCAGAAATTATACACACTAACACGATGGGCTTCACAGTTTTCATACGGACCCCTTACTTTTTCTTACAGCATTGGGATTTTTGACATTGACTCGACACTCCATTACTGACACTGGCCATAGAGAAAAAGCAAGCACCGTGCGCTATACAACCTCTTTTTCTATTCTGACGCGCCATAATAGAAAAAGAGGTTGAATATACAGCCCACGGTTCAATTATTGAATTTTTCATGCGGATCCCTAACTTTTTTGAAAATATTATATAGCCTATGTTCATCACGAAAAATTAAGGATTCTAATGGTGAAAGAATTTTTTAACTCGGTCCAGTAGTTTCGGAGCCTATTCAATTCAAACAAACAAACAAACAAACAAACAAACAAACAAACAAACATACAAACAAACAAACAATCAAATCTTTCCTCTTTATAATATTAGTATAGATTACCTATAAAGGATATTATGTATATAATATACATAGATAGATGCCTTTTTACCTGCACAAATAATTAATCTACCTATAGCTATCATCTAGATGTCTTGAATATTATCTGTTTCAAGTCTCGTACCTATATGTACCGATACGAGTATGTGCATCTGCTTGACACATGTTTTTAGTGTACATGAATTTATTAATTTTAAGTAGAATTATTTACTGTATTGTCTGTGATTGTTAATTAATTGTCCCATAGTGAATAAAGTTGTATTGTCATGATTATTATTCTTGAACATCTATTTGATTATTTTCCATATTTGATTCAATGTTATTTAATATTTGCACACCTGCTTGCCTGTTGAATACATTGACAAGATCTGACATGTACCTATAATTATGTATTCGGCAAATAAATAATTTGATCTGGTCTACTCTAACAGCACGTACCTTGACATCAATAAGCCTGACAGCCAGCGCCGCAGCATCAGGTGCGTTGACCCGGAGGTGGCAGGCCCGGGGCAAGTCCGCGGGCCGCACCAGCGTGAGCGCTAGGGCTGCGCCCGCGCCGGTGTTGCTGCCGAGCTCCGTTGTGTTGGTCTTCCCGCATAGCAGGCTGGAGGTGTGACCTGTGGATAGAGATTTTTATTGGCAATTGGAACGATTCGCATGATAGATGTAGTTCTGGTTTGTATTGCAAGAAGAGAAGGTAGTTATAGAGGTTATTTATTATAAACCACATATAAACTCTAAAGAATACGTAAATACAAGACAGTCGTACAAACAAGAATCATTCAACAGTTCCTTGAAGAGGACATTCCTCTAAAATTCTAAACGACCGTGCTAAGTTTTTAAACTTCATTTCATAGAATGAAAAAAAGAACAGCAGAATTCAAGTCGCAACGGAAACCTATCGTCATTCGTTGAACCCCTTTATTCGTAATGATCTGATAGCTTAAAAAAGATGCTCAGTGTTTGTTATTTCTCACTCTAACCTTATGTCAATAGCAGAAGAAAAAGTGGAAATAGCAATGCTGACTGATAAGAGTTACCCCTTAGTACAAGTATCAAATTATTGATTCACACCCATCAAATTAATAACTAGGTAAGACTGACCCAAATTAAATGCCATAAGGCCAATATTTTTATCAGTTTTCTTTATATGTAGGATAGGCAGGTACCTATATCAAGTTTTTGCGGTAAACCATTCGGTTCACTCCTTCGAGCTTAGGTTTCAACAAGTTTTTACCTATATTCGACTTAGTCGTAGCGTTATAGCGGCAGGCATTACACTGAGACAGAGACTTTTTGGAAACCAGTAACATTATGCTTGTTTGTCTTAGGTCTTTATAAGTAGGTAGCTACTCTTCTCTGTACCCTGCTTTTTGAGCCCAAATCTAAATGTTTTGTATTATTTTTGTATCATTGTATTCATCTAGGTATTGTGTTACTAAGTCTCAAATAATTTGCTTTTCTTTCAACGTCATATCCGCAATTATTTCGCAATAGTATCCTTTTTTAGTACCTACAACATCGCAATATTTTTGTAAAATAAGTAAACATCCTTATTCTATCTCGAGCTATTTCACATCATCTTGTGAATTGCCTATAGCGTCGTATAGCGTCGTGGGTGTCGTCACTAGATTTAAACAAATTATCACTTCGCTGTTTGTATAAATATTTTAACATTATGAGACCCGAATGGGAACTCCTACTTAAAACTGATTACATTATGATCAAGAATCGCAATAAAGTTAAGGATTTTATCTTGTACTTGCTTATATATTACTCTGTGTAGGTATTAGTTATATTTGTTTTTAAATGTTTATGTTATGTTAATAATATATATTTTTAATTATCTATACTAATATTATAAAGAGGAAAGATTTGATTGTTTGTATGTTTGTTTGTTTGTTTGAATTGAATAGGCTCCGAAACTACTGGGCCGAGTTAAAAAATTCTTTCACCATTAGAATCCTTAATTTTCCGTGATGAACATAGGCTATATAATATTTTCAAAAAAGTTAGGGATCCGCATGAAAAATGTAATAATCGAACCGTGGGCTGTATATTCAACCTCTTTTTCTATTATGGCGCGTCAGAATAGAAAAAGAGGTTGTATAGCGCACGGTGCTTGCTTTTTCTCTACGGCCAGTGTCAGTTTTGGAATGTCGAGTCAATGTCAAAAACCCCAATGCTGTTAAAATATGTGTATATAATGTCTGAAATTTTTGTTTAATACCCGTGCAAAGCCGGGGCGGGCCGCTAGTTTGTTATAAAAGCCTGAATTCTAAGCTTAACTACACCACTTGGTATCCGAAAAAGTGAGAAAAAAGTGGTAACTCTTATCAGTCTGTTAGTTAACTTAATACCTCACTTTTTTTCACCTCTCTAAAGTTACAATAATTATTATGAAAGGTTAATACCACCTTCAACTTTAAACTGTCTCGTTACTTTTCATCAACTAGGTACAGCCAGGGTTGAAAAAAAAACAGTTTTTTTTAAATTTTATAAAACAAACAGTTCAAATTGTTTTAAACAAGTGTTTGTTTTGTTTTTTTTTTGTTTTTTTTGTCCTTTTTAGTTTAGGGCATTATTTTAAATTAATTCGACCTATAATGTTTCATTTCCAGACTAGATCTTTTGACTTTTCAAATTTTCTATAGTAAAATAAATATTGACAAAAAACGATCAATGGATAAACATTTATTTTATGTTGCGTAATGTATCTCTAATCACTACTAAACGATTTACATTCACCCTAATGCCCGGGCTACACGAGGCTAGTTTTTCAAGCCAGGATAGCAAGCTAGTGTCAGTAAGCTAGCAAGCTAGTACTTCTGGCTTCGTGTAGACAAAACTAGCTTCATTTCTAAGCTAGTAAACTAGTAAGGTAGTTGACAAGCCAGGACAGTTTTTAATAGGATGGAGTTCTATTTTTTAAGCTAGTAGCGCCCCCACCACTGATTTTACTATCCTGGCTTGTATACTAGCTTCATGTGGCTGGCGAAGCTAGTTTAAAGTTGACTCGTAAGCAGTAACCACGCGTTTTGTTTGTTTTTCTTCGCGACGAGTTTTTGAGATTTTAAGATGCCCAAACTAAGTACGGAGATTAATTCTAAATCTTCGTTGCGAAATTCTTCCAAAAGTAAAGCAGATGATCCACGTTCATCTCTTCTTAACATCCACGGTCTTTTCCACACCCGTTTCTGTAATTCATCTTCTAGTTCGTCTAGTGCGAATTGGCATAGTTTTCGAAGTAACTGTGTCAGTCGAATAGTGTTTTTTTTCGCGTGCAGTTCATTTTGGACGTGTGGTCACCTCGGTTACAGCAATAATACTAGCTTAAAATAATATAGCCTCATGTAAACAGAACTAGCATATTCCAAGCCAGGTCAGCTAGCCAAGACAGTTTAAGAAGAGAACTAGCTTGCTATCCTGGCTTGAAAAACTAGCCTCGTGTAGCCCGGGCATAAATGTTTCCTAGCAGGACTATACCGGCGGGGAAATACCTATAAACTATAAATTCTATTCTATGAATAGGGGCACCCCCAATATTTATTAATTAGTGATGGGCCGAATGTGGTTTGAACCGAATACGAATTTCGGCCGAACATTCGGTAAAAATCAAAAATGCCGAAGTTCGGTTTTTATTCTGCACTTATATGGTAACAACTAACAAACAACAATAAAATATACCTATGTACAGCCACTTACTGATATAGAATAAAAAAGTTAGCAGAACATTGAGAATAAGGGGTTATTCACAATGTTCTGCTAACTTTAAACAGTTGCTCAATAGTCTTTTTTGTTTTACTTACAGTAGAAAAACACAGACTGAGAATACGCAGTGCTTTAAGTTAGCAAACTATTATGAATGGGAGTGAATGTTCAGCAAAACAATGTCCTACGTAGAGTGATTACCATTAAATGCCATGTCTAATAGACTCTTTGTCTATTTATTGCGTAACAACGAACCTTTTCTATTGATGTCACAAGTCACATGATGATCAAAGGTATCGATAAAATATATGCAAACAGGCGCCATACATCATTGAAACAAATTGTACAATATTAGGTAATATTTGAGATTGAGTATCTATTATCTACATTGTTTTAATCGAAAATACTACTTCCCTTTGTTTACGATATTCGATTGTAATTTACTAACTAAACATATTATAGGATTTAGTAGCCTACGTAATGTTTGAAACGAACATGGTTGTCTATAGATACTAATATTATGAATAAGAAAGATTTCATTTCATTGTTTGTTTGTTTGGATTGACAGACTCCGAAACCACTGGACCGATTTGAAAATTTATTAGGTACATAATGATAATCCTAATATTATCCTTCATTATCCTTGATGAATGATGAACCTATAGAAGATTTTCAAAAAAGTTAGGGATCTAGTACGTGTAAAAAACTATAACTTTTGTAATTTTTGTTAAATACCCGTGCGAAGACTTTTGTAAAAGGTTTGAGACAATATATTTTTCTCGGAAGTATTTACAAATTCATATATAATTAGAGAAACTATAACTAAAGTAATGAAAGAAGGCCTTTCAACTTTCTAAATAAAGGTAACATAGTAAAACTAGGGTACCACCACTCACGTATTACAATGGTAGGTACCTATAAAATGAATAATTATAAGTCCGTATTTAGAGCCGTATTTAGTTGATTGTTTTTAAGAAATTCCTTAATATGTACCTACTCAATAATTTAACTTAAAAAAGGTAATCTACCCTCTCATTAATTCAACCAACTAGAACATCAGTAGAAACCGCTGTGCGCTTATTACTAAAAATTTTAATAACTGTCGTAGGTACCAAAGGAATTAATTTTCCCCATGTGATAAACTTCCAAAGATTTTTATTTGCTTCTGAAATAGGTACAGTAGTCAGTAGGTTGTATACATTATGTACAAACATTTGACAAACAATAAAAAAGATAGCATTAATTATGATAATAAGTAAGGCACACGGCAAGGTGTGCGCTACAGCTCAGCAAAAAATCAATAACTCAGCGTATTTTTGGTCGAAGAGCAAACACCGATTTTCAGTATCACCCATAATTGGTGTCAAAAAGAACGAGATACGAGGTAACTAACAAGTAGAGTGATGGTCTTGATTGTGTTTTAAATGAAGACATTGATTGCCTCATTGTATGAGAAATAAATAAATAGTGTTTTGCAAGTCTATAAATTGATGCCAAGCGTAACAGCAGTGATCATTCTATTAGGACTTTTTAGATAACGTATATGTGCCTACTGTTTGCCTACAGCCTATGATAGATATCTCGTAACACATCTCTCAACCGTTTTTCTAGAAGTAATTCTATATTTAGCTAAGCCACTTTGCCTTACGCAAGTGAGCACTGGGTGACTGCAAATAAGCATAGCGTGTAGCGCAGCGACAGTGTTTGCATATGCGATGCTTTTCATGCTTGTTTGATTGAAATACCTTTGATCGTAACTTATTTGTAGGCAGTGCTGTTTTTCTGTTCTTGCGTTATAGATACAAAGCCTGTCTTCATAGCCCCGTAAGGAGTAGTTGCATTATTCCTTGAATTTGGTAATTTAGTTGGGCTTAAAAGGTGTGTTACTCAATGTTTGGTGGGAACTTCAAGCTCGTTTGTTTTCCGATTAATTTTAGACAGGGATGTAATTGACAAATTTGTAATGTTTGTGTGTATATAAATTCAATTCATATAGTTTGGATTAAATTTCCTTCACGAGGAAGACAAAATCACAAGTCAATAAGCTAGTATTAATTATTTTACATGTATTCGTTCTGAAAGTTGCATTAGGAACACCGAACACAATGCATGTTACGTTGGCGGTTTTCTGGCTGGGTCCAATGAATCTCCATTGTTATATCAGTACAGAACGCAACGTAATAGAAGTTCATTCAACCGATGCTTGGTGTCGGGTCGAACTAGCGCTAACCACGGAAACTACGGGGTCACGCAAGGTTCTGTTTTGGGAGCTATTTTAAATCTTATATGTTTAAACCAAGATTTTTACAAAATATTTCGAGATTGTCTGTGTAAATTTTAGATATATTTATATTTTTTTAATTTAAATTTATAAAACCAGCATATTATATATAAATTAATTATTACATTGTTACGGTCACGTCTATAAAGCAATAGGTACATAATGGTTATGCCTAAATTATAATATTACATTTCGTGCGCTAAACAAACACTAATAAAGGTCGTTTAAATCCACCTGGCAAATAAAATATTATAAGACTGTGAAGGATGTGACGTTCGTGAAATCTTAGTGCGCATTAACATTCTTACATAAATTAGGAGATTTGAATGTAAATTGAGCCAGTTTTGGCTTGCGTACCTACATTCTTGAAAAATAGTCATAGGTAATAATATTGATCTTCACTTTAGAATTTCAGGCTTTGTGTGGGAATTGGGCACTATATTTTATATGGACTAGAAGGCACCGTTTTCATCCTTACCTACAAAAATGCTTTCAATCCATGGATAGTCAAATCGTATGTTTATTCTACTTCCTTCTTTTTCTATAATTTATTCTTTGTCATTTGTCTGAGACATAACAATGTGGTCTTTTATCAAGAGTAATTAATTAGCGCATATCTGCATGAGTCAGATTAACTGCGTAGGTAAATGTACCTAATATAATATAACTCTATACTACATACGTAATTTAATGAGATAGATACCGAATACAAATGATATAATGTTATTATTTATTCAATCTCAAATGTCAATAGAACGTGTCTTGCTTGACATTGACATTGGCAAAAGAACGTGGCAAAGCCTTTTTTTACAACCTATCACGACTGCAGCCACGCAATCAAGGTTTAAAACTATGATCACATTCATACAACAACAATCATTATACATAATAAAATAATAGGTACGTTTGTCTCAGTTGATTTGAAACTCGCTCTGGCTTGCTCCAATTGACGAAGCAAACACACGTGTAATGGGCAAACGAATTACGTGTACATAATAAACACCAATAAAACAAGAAACCAACCTGAAGTTGACCTGAAAGAACAAATTAAAGACACAGCTAGTATTACGTATCTAGAAAATAGCATGTCAAAAATCAATATCTCGTTTCTACACGCGTACGTAATTGTAAAAAATATGAATTACATTTTATAGTTCCGTGTGTTTAGTTATAGTTCCGTTGAAGTGGGCCAACGAACGGCACTCGGTAGGTGACCCAGCATGTGCATCGCGACTTCGCGAGAACCATCACATGGGAATACTGTCGTCCCCAATGTGACCTCACCTACTTGCTCAAGTAGGCGACTAGGCTTTGTGCAAGACTTGTAGGTAAGGAAACAGACGTCGCAAGAGTGGTGACCCCATTTTATCGCAGTTAGCAACAGTGCAACTATGCTAGGCTCGGTAAGGTTTGAGGACATATTGGTCCTTTTGTTAGAGAAATGCAAGCACCGAGAGATTGCAATGTCAATTTGAGTTTAATTAAATGCAATCACATCATGGGAATCAAACTCGCTCTGCGATGTAACACGAAGGCGGGGAGGACGAAATCATCAAAATTACCAAACTACGAAACCACTCTTACTATCTAAATTAGAAAGCGTTTACGAGCTGCGTCATTACAATCATTACTTTGGCGACACGGCGCATATATTCAAAGATTTCACTGCAATCTATGTCACATTACCTAAGTGGGCAAACGGTGGGTCTGATTTGGAGGGTTGCCCATTTCCCTCCAGAATTGATTGAGCTTTTCCATTGCTTTCAAATTGCAGTCTTTACTGTAGGAATCTTATCTAATAGTTTTTTTCTGGGCGTAGACCACTCTGTCGCCACAGGTAAGCTAGATGGAAACTCAGCTCCGCGAACTAGAGGCCCGACGCTGGAAAATACGGAGCGCTTCAATCAACTTCTCACTCACGAAAAAGCTATATCTTGCTGCCATCCTACTCCAAATCCATCTTGTAGCGGCATTATTACACACACTCCTAATGAAATTTGGCAGGTAAGCAATTTCGGCACCCCGAGGACGCACATAAGCTACTTTAAAAGCTTGCGAACCTGCCCACAGGTCAATAATGAATGATTATAGACAGACTTCTAAGTAGAATTGATACAATAGCCTTCCAGCACCATCTGGTGCCGTTTAGCAAATCATTGTGCAATTGACCCCCGCAATTGGGTGTCAATTGGCTCAAATTGTGTCAAAAACAACAGTTGAATTATTAGGGGTCTTAATCCTGACAATCAATGCCAGTAGACGGTGCCACTATGAACTATGTAAATATATTTTTATAGCACTTTCGTGGCAATGAGGCATGCCCGCCTATGGGAAGTGATTACCACAGTCTATGGAAGCCTGCAAGGGACATAGTATGATGGTTAAGGGATGAATAGTTGGTGTTCTTCAGACACAAACTAGGTTCGTAGCTAACCCGCTTATTAATTTGATTTTAAACTCAATAGACCTTTGTTTGATCGTAACAAAAATTACTTAACCTAGTTATGATATAAGACACTAATAACAAGAAACATTTACAACCATTTACTACCGATTCCTATTAATCCTGGTTTACATTCTTCAGGTTTGTTCAGTTTGTTAAATCTTTTTAGTAGACTGTTGCCAACAATCTACAGTTAGATACATAGATAATGACAACATTCAGTAATGATTCAGTACTTATGTAAATTAACTTATGACATAGAAGGCAATGGAATTGGTAGCCTAATCGCTTATAGCTTTGTTCCAGGCTTTTCTGGAATAGGAGCTTTTTCTCGATCTTTCCCACATATTATACGTACGTACGTACATACTAACCTACTTTATAACTCTTATAGCGCTATTTCCAGGCTTTTCTGGAATATCCGCTTTTGCTCGATCTTTCCCACTTATACGTAGGTACCTACTAACCTAGTTACGGATACCTTTTTTTCCCTAAAAAGTAAACGGAACTGCATTCGTACGTATGCGATCTCTCCTAGCACTTGGCACCGCAGTCGCCAGGTCATCAGACTGTCTGGCTTCTGACTCCCACGCTCTGTATTATTATTTGCCAAACATTATATTTTTGGCACTTTAAGCTGTGACTAACCATGGCAACTAATCTAGTCAAGGGGAATCGCTGCCAGTCCTAGTAATGTTCGTTAAAATTACAATTAAATAATTTAATTCTTATAATTTAACATTACAGCACCAGTCTAGACGAGGAAGCGAACTGACAAGGCAACATCATGAGTTGTTTGCGGTTGCTAATAGAAGAAAACAAATTTGAACAATAGGTAGTAACAATTTAAACAACTGAGCTGCCTAACTGTTGAGACCAATTTACAGGTACAAAGATGCTATGTATATATGTACATGTATAAGTATTAATTATTAGTGGGGATTATGGGCAATAACCCCCAAATGATAATGCCATCTATGGCGCTCATTAGTGGAGGCCTGTTTCCAGCAGTGGACTGTTACAGGCTGTTGATGGTGATGATGAAGTATTAAATACTGAATTTTACTTATCCTTTAAAATGCAACGGAATTGGTAGCCTTATTTCTTATAGCGACTTCTTCCAGGCGACTAAGCTGAAAGGAGATTATAGAATGGCGGTGTTAACGCTAAAACTACGCTTTAGGTTTTACGTCCTTGTTAGACAATGGTCCCGGCCGGGGTATACATAGAGAAAATATGAGGTTGGTATGTACCTACACTTAGAAGTTTCCTATCTCTGTTTAGTATTCAAAAAATCTCAACAGGTACCTAGTTACCTTCTAGAATCTTATTATTATTACGCATTTAATCGTCTAGTCTCCCGTGTAGTCTCGTAAGTCTCCCGCCCCGCCATAGCTGAACTCTACTAAGATAAATACCTACCTACCCGCAGTGGTAGTAGGTATGTATAGGTTACCCAGATAGGGTTGTCACTTTTTAAAGGCACTAATAAATTAAAACTTTTTGTACGGGAAACTGAAAATAGGAATTTTTTATTATCTCCCCCCCACAACTGATCAGCATTGGGGTCTGAACCTCCCCCCTTCGGCTTACTACACATAATATGTTACACCTTGTATAAATCGATAGGTAAGTAGGAAGGTAGGTAAGTACCTAGACTAGGTAGCAATTTTCTCAGCTCAGGACAATAGACCTGATAGTCATCACGTTGGTCAGCAAAAAGGTGCTATAAAAACTCCATTAAAAATACTGTATTGCGGTTAAGGTACCTTTACCTAACTTTGTTGGTAGCTACAAACAAAGTAGAAGCAAAGAGCCTCGATCTGAACTAGTACACTTTTTTAACTACCTATTTCTAAGGGTAGGTTGATCAAAATCAAAATCAAAGAGCTTTATTTCCTTTAGACCTTAGGTACAGGACTCTTGGACTGGACAGATATCTAATATACCAAGTTATTCGTGTTTTGGAAGCACACCATGTTTCATCCCTCAACGTTGGTATTCTTCCAACACAAATAGGGTTCGTAGTTAACCCGCTAACATCCTTAAGTTATTTATTTCTTAGTTTAGTAGAGTTTTTTTTAGAGAGAATTAGTAATGATTCAAAAACCACGTACCAACAATATCAATAACTTCAAACAAACTTATATTAGGTCCTGTTCTAATATGCATATTATCTACTAGCAGGTAAACACGACTTTAGGAATTACCTTCACAAGTCTATAAGTACTTATAAATAATATAGGTAGGTACTTATTGAATTCGTGAAATTAGGATAGTTTTTAACTATAGCAGAACACCAACCTATTTAGGTTCCTAAACAAGTACGTAAACTCCGTAGGGTAGGTACCTAGTACCTACCCGGAGTTTACGTTTAGTCAAATGTAGGAACCAAATCGCAATGTGCTTTTCTTTTGACTCTTGTACGTCACAAAACTCAAATTACCCATAACTTAAGTATGTTAAGTACCCACCTACCTTCCTGCTAGGTCTACGTAAAACTGGAGATAAAGAGCGAACAAGAAACCTTTACATTGTTAGGTTGTTAATTTTAGTTACTGTTTGAAATGAAATCTAATAGCTTTAAAATCTTGATATAGAAGATTGTAAAAATAATTAATCAAGTAGGTAGTAGCATCAAAAATTTGGTAAAAGTAACTGATCATCACAAGAAGTAAATATGGTTCTATAAAAAAAAAACACTCACCCAATGCAATAAGATGCGAAAGTAAAATAATTGAACACAAAAATAATCCAGTCAACATTGTTCTAGCTATGCGAGTATAGGCCCAAAACCCAATACATTACGAGCTAGAGTTGTTTGCATTGTGCAAACATAAAACCATCAAAGCCTTCTAAATTCAAAATCACTTCACTGTTTTTCATTCAACACTTCACAAGAACAATCAGTTTATCTATTGAAAACGTATCGTTCACAGTTTTGTTTTAGTTCGAGTTATTAAATCGATTCGTGAAAAACATTTTGGCGGCAATACAAAAAGCGACCGCACGCTCGTACGCGCCAAAGAACACTTCTTTCCACAAACTATATAGGGATACTCCTTCACTCACTTTATTCGTTCGCTACGGGCTCTGCGGGGCGCTGGCTTCGTAGACGGAGGCTAGCTTCAATCAACGTGCTTTGACTGTCGGTCGGAGTAGGAAGGTACTGCTGTATCATTGACGCTCACCGGTTTTTGCTGTATTTTGGAAGGAAGGTTGGTAGATTAGGTAGGGTAGGTGGGTAAAAATATGTTGACATGTTTTCTTTCTAGGTTTCACCCGTTTCACCCGAAGGCTGAGAATGGGACCCTATTACTGAGCTCCCGCTGCATGTCGGTCTGTCCGTCTGCCAGCACGCTTACCTATAACAGTAACTCATGAACTGTAAAAGGCAGACAGTAGAAATTTTGACGAAATGTGTATTTCTGTTGCGGCTACATTTACAGGGTAACGAAAATTAAATATTTTATTATAATTATAAGGACTCCCTAAGTAGGTAAAACTTTTTTTGGTTATTTTTAGTAGCAATCAGTGCGTAGCTATGCCTACCTAGTTTATCATATACGATACGGACATACCGGTACGTCCAGTTTTTCGAAAAAAGTCATGGTTCATTTTGCGGAATAGTTACGAGTATGTACGGAACCTTCCGTGTGCGGGTGAGTCGCACTTGGCCTATTTTATTTTAATGCATCTATCATTGCCCATTTTAGCTGTGAGTACATTATATACTACTTCTTCTTACTCTTACTTCTTTTCAAAAAATAATACCACTTCTGGTGATGTTATAAATTTTATAAAATCACCAGTTAAAATTCACAGAAGGAATCGCACGAAATCTAAGGGCCAAGCTCTTCAAAACTAGAGGTGTGTAGATCCGGAGTCAAACGGCTCCTGGAGTCGAGTCCGGTCCTGGAGTCGTGTGGATCCGCTCCGGCTTGTCGTTCGTGGCGTGTCCGCGGATACGTTGGCCGCGTCTACGGTCTCGCTCCAAGTCGAATGAATGTAGCAGCGAGCGATTGGAGCTGTGTGGATCTGGCCTTTGATTCGGGTTCGGACGTGTTCGATAGACAGATCCAGTTCCATTTACGAGTAAACAACAAACTAGAACTACTACGGTAAAATTATACTTTATTATAATTTACTAGTATTTAGTATGAAGGTAAATCAACAGTAGTCTCTAAAAAAATTAAGTAATAATTATATACCTTAAAAAACTTATGCTAGTATTTTTCACAGATTAGATCAAACTAACAAACATGTCTTCCCCTAAGGAAAGAATTGCTATGGTTTTACTAGTCATTCTTTCGATTCGTTACATCCACCGAAACAAACGTTTCCTACAAACAGACAGATACAATGGACATGTAGGAACTGTTATTAAAAGCGGATCCTAACCGATCCGCTGGATCCACTGGAACAAACTGATCTAATGAACTTGAAGGAAGCGAAACTGCAAGCGGATCCAAACGGATCCGCGGACACGACTCCGGGAAACGAGTCCGCACCCAACTGGAATCGGACCAGATCCGCTCCAGTCGTGGACACGTTTAGCGCATGTCTATTCAAAACATAAACCAACAAACCTAACCTGCTGCTTTTTTGGTAAATGCTGCGGAAGAATTGAAAACAATCAAGTCGACTCGGTACCTAACATGTCAGTGTCTACTTGTAATCACTTTGTTGTAAGTCAATGTCACATCACATCACTTCGCATCTAATGAGCTGCCAGTTGGGTCAAAAAGTACGAAATCCGTACGATAAGTACTTGAGTTTTACATTATGTGGTTAATGGTTTAATATCAATAAAATAATTAAAACTCAGATAATTAATCAGTTCTATTTCCAAAATCATGGACATGTAAACAACACAAAAGATAATGCTGTGGCACCATTATTATTTGTTTACTTTTCAGTATCGAATCTCTTAAAAAACTTTAAAACCCGTTTTATCGCATATTCAGGAATATTTAGAAAAATCCTGAAACTCAATTTGTGCAATAGTATTTAAAAATCAGTTACTATGAGTTTTACGTACCTAATCTTTTTTATTTTATTTTATGGATTTCGTACAGGTACTTACTTACTATTTTCGTACCATTATTGATCCAGACAGAATGGTATCGGTATGGCAACCCAGGCAATATTAAGATTTGTTTGTGTACAATTTTACTGACTTTTTTAATACATTAACCACTGGCTGAAAACTGAAAAATTACATTATAATCAAAGATAAAATTTACGCAGACAGAATGCGTTCAGCGAAGAGCGTCTTGCAGGTGTTTACAGGATGTTGTGCTAATGCTTTTCTCATGGAAATTCTTATGGCAAAGGACTCCCAGTCTGCAAATCTTGTAACTTTTTTACAGTTTTTATCCATTACCTTTTACGGATTTGTATATATTTCGAGATTCGGTACGGTAAGTTTTACACCAGAACTTTGTTTTAGCTTCTTTAATGAATGTGTGTAAATGATTGTTTTATTAAACATAATTGCTTTGATGTCCGACAAGAATATTTTGTATTTTCAGGTAAGTCCTAAGATTCCCATAAAGCAGTACACAAAACTTGTTGCTTTGTTTTTTGTTTCGAGTGTGGCCAATAACTATGTTTATGCTTTGCATGTGCCTTCTACACTGCATATGATTATACGGTAATTTATTAATTTTATGTTCCTCACAAATTAATAGAAAAAGATAAAAGTATCTGTCATGTCATTTATAGAAAAGACATTGGAGAGAGAATAGTGGAGGAAATGCATCATTATACCACCAAAACTTTAATTTAAATTAAGCTTTTAAAATAATAAATAACATACATTTTGGACTATTTTTATACATTTTAGATTTCAATAACTTAATTTCTTTAGGCATACAAAATAAGCACGTAGACAAGTCAAATTTGATACAAAAGACTGCTGATGATGTTAGCATATTTTTAAGATGCCTGGCAATATATATTTTGACTTCCATGTGGCAGCAGAGCCAATTATTTATTTGAAGTATTATGTTTGACTATATTTTGCAAACATTACATAAGAACTATGCTTCATTATCTCCAACAGTATTCTTTTAATTCCAGCTCGGCATCATCACCAGCGAGCATGATAGTCTACTGTTTTGCAAAGAAACAGTACCCTAAAGCCAATAATGCAATTGGATCCATTCTCATCAGTGCTGGAGTGGCAATAGCAATGTATGGTGGAGCTCCCACAGAGCAAACCAAAGGTATTATAAACCATACATTCATAAGGTATGGTAGAAGAAACATTATCTTATGGATCCAATCAAATTACTTAGCAACAGTGTTATCATGATTTATCGCGCCTAATTAAAGTGATAAAAGTTCTTAATCTTGATTTTTCAGTTGCCAGCTTAAATTTACGTAACATTAAGTGTAGTCTGTTTGCAACAGTCTGCAGTTAGCTCAATTGTTTCAATTGTAAATACTAGCTCCAATTTAGTCAGTTAATTGTTTTTTAAAAGGGCAAAAAGCCTTTATTAACAAAGAAAATTACAATTATCTAAATAAATAAAAATTTGTATTTACAATTGAAAAAATTGAGCTAACTGCAGACTGCGACTTGCGAACAAACTACAGGTAGCTCAACTGATCCATATCAATACCAGTTGCAAGTGTAGTTAGTTGTAATTTTCTTCTGTGTCATCCAGAGGTTCCTAATATTCAAATAATAACATTAATAACCCATTCTTGACTACACAGATGATTAAAACTACATCAAATTCCGTAGGTACATTTCGTTGCCGATTACAGTAAAAATGTATGTATGCCATCGTAAATTACAGCAGCACCCATTAGGGGGACAGTTGTTCAAATATCTATTGTTATCCAGTATGATAGTGACTGCACGTCCTATAACTTCAATAATCGGTATTTTCAGGAGAGTTTGTATGGTGGTGCGCGGGAGTGTCGGTACTACTGGCAACACTCTTCACGGGCGCGTTGACTGGTCTTCAGCAGGAGCTCTTGTATGCAAAGTATGGGAAGCACCCTGATGAGGTAAGCTTAAGATAAATCAGCAAACAGTTTGGGTGTATAATCAGCGCAGCGAGGACAGCCTAAGGCGGATCGATTTGATATACATGAAAATTATTGTATGCGGATTTTAATTTTATGTCTGATATGCATACTTAAATTCAAAATACACAGGCGCGTTTGTCTGTGGATTTTAAAGAGTACTAGCTTTTGTCCGCGTGTCCAAGTACCATCCCGCGGGAACATGACACTGGGATAAAGTCCTATGTCCGTCTCCTGGTTCAAAAGCTACCTCCCAGTGACAGTGAACCCAGTGAAAACGGGTCAGCAGTTCTTGAGTTAAATGTAGTATAACTATCACTTTTTTTTTACTCGATCAGCCTCGCACGCACTTTATTAGATTTTCTGTTCAAGCAGTAGCTTATCTCTAGATTATACATGGTTGATTTGCCTATTTTTGTTCACAGATGCTGTTCTACACTTATGCCCTGCCTATGCCACTATTCCTGGCTATATCACCTCAACTGAAAGACAAGGCTGTGAATCTACAATCAGATATGTGGTTCATCATAGTCCTCTCAATAATATCTCAGTTCTACTGTACTCATTCCGTCCACGATTTAGCAACAAGGGAAAACTCAGTGACTGTATCTTTTATATTGACGCTTCGTAAATTCATATCATTGATGATATCTGCTGTAGGCTTTAAGAATAACTTGACTGTTTTACATGTGATAGGTACTGTTTTTGTAGCTGTAGGAACTTATGTTTACTTTGACTTCTTTCAAAGTAGAAAACAACAGCCTGTAAGCTTGAAGAATAGATAATAGAAGTTGTGATATTTCTAGTCATAAAATCAGCATTTGTGTAATAAGTTTCTATAAATTTGTCTATTTATAATGATACTGTAATATTTATAGGTATTTAACAGGGTTGTGGTAAAGATTATCTTTAAGATTTAAATAAAACAAATATTACTTGATACATTATGGGCCAAGTATTCAATAGTCAGATAACTTATACCTGAGAAAGATTTTACAGCATTATTATTACTTAATAATTATCTGACAGTTGTAAACCAGGCCTCGGTTATATTATTACTAATGTAAAGTAGGGAACATAAATTTAATGTTACATCAATTATACAACTTTGTAGGTACATGGGTATCTACAAAAATATGTCTATTAGCAAATTCTTAAGACTAGCTTGCGAATAAAACATGAATAAGCTGCTAGTGTGGAAGAGATATGGAATAATTTATGCCAACACAATGCACTATCACTTTATAAAACTTAATAATAAATTAGGTACTTAGATTATTAACCTATTTGTCCGATTGTCCATCTTCTATAGTTTATTTGTTCAGTATCTGTAAAGAAATAGAGAACAGAATTAGTTTAAAATAACTTTAATTTTTCTGATTTATATTAATTCTATTCATTCATTTCAATTTTAAATCTTTCCATATTTTACGGTAAAATATCTTGAAATTTAAAAGTTGTCCAACATTATTTATTCATCTATAGGTACTAAATATTATAAGGAAAGATTTCATTGTTTGTTAGAATAGAATAAACTACTGGACTGATTTGAAAAATTTCACCATGTCAATCCTACATTATCCCTGATGAACATAGGCTGTAGAACATTTTCAACAAACGGAGATCCATATGAATACTTCAACAATGTAACCCAATGTATTTAAAAATTTAATTTTGAAGTTATTAATAATTATAACCAATGTGAAGCCGGGGTGGACTGCTAGTTTCATCAAAATCTTGTCCAGCATCACAAACATACCTCCCCATTTATAAATCCATAACAAATTAGGTACAGTATGCATACACACCCATCTAGCATAATTTTTTTTATATAATTGTGTAGTATGTATTAATTCTTACCTGGGCTTGCTGCCAGAACGGGAACGTCTGTCACGTGATCTGCTTCGTCTGGGGGAAGGCGAGCGACGTCGCACGGACGGCGAGCGGCGCGGGGAGGGCGAGCGGTCGCGGGAGTATGATCGGCGGCGGGGGCTGCGGCTACGCGACCTGACAGAACAGAACGTTAGAGATGGGGAAAGAAGGCTTTTGGTCAAGAGTTTCCGCTCTACTGTTGAATGTTTAAGTTGTGTGGTGCAGCAGAAAGTCTCAACCAAAGCAGAACACATCAAACTATGTGGAGCTAAGACGTTGCAATAACAATGTATTATATAGATCTTAGCTGCACATGCAACAATTAGCCAAATAACTTTCCTCAAGTTTTTACTAACAAGGGCGTTTAAGAATAGTCAAATTTACGCACGCCAAAGAAACGACGTTCGTCGACTTCTAGAGGTCCAAAAGATGAATATTTTCTTGCTTTTTTGTCGCTTTTTTTACGTTTACATTACTCTCCTTTACGCCTCCAATTCAACGTAACTAAACTAAGTACAGGTAAGGCAAGGTTCTAAGTAAAGGATTTAAATAGTACCCAAATACGGTGAGTTGAAGGTTGACCGTTGTGTCGCTGAGGCCGAGGGGATAACCGAGCCGATGCTATCTTCGTTGATTATTGGAAGCGAGAGAGATTGCGGGAGTTGCTGTTAGATTGCTCGGTGCGGCCAACGTGTGTGCAGTCGAAGCATCGAGAGGTTTCAGTTTTGATGCCCTTTGGCACTCTAATTGGCTCAAATCCTTGGGGGATTCGACGGGATTAGGTGACAGCTGCTAGGACAGTTATAGGGGCGCAGTTGGCGACTGGCGTTGCGCGTAGAAGGTTGGAGAGTCGACGGCAGAAGTTGAGGATGTGGCGAGCGGCGTTCGCGGATGTCGAATTGGGAAACGAGCCGGAGTTGTGGTGAAGAGATGTAGTGAGGTCGTTGGTGTGTTGGTGGTTGGTTGATAAAATGGACCTGCAAACGTTCCAACACCCACCACGTTTAGTATCTTGTGCTTTGGAGTATACATTATATATTTTAAATGTTTACACAACTGGATAAATGCAAATAAAATAGAAAGTAAAGTAGACATTGATAGACAACAGACTTGGCAGGAATAATAGCTAATAGGTAATAATAGTTCTCTATTACCAATGTGTAAACATATAGGCATATTATCAAATGATCATTTCAATAGTCAAAAATAGTTGAATAATGTACCTGCGGTCACGTCTTGTGCGGCCATTGGACATCTCAACCCGAATGCGGGTTCCACAGCAGCGCCTATAAAAAAGTTTTGATTATAAAATTAGGTATCTTATAGAATAACTTTTTAGGTTTCTCAAAAGTTTTATTGTAAGATAAAATGTTCCCCATCTCATGACAATTGATATCCAAAATAGAATAGCACATGTCAGTCTTGAATTGGAGGTACCATGCTATAGCACACTTATGACTCAAGCGTTTCACATTGATAATGAAACGGATCTAAGGAGCGTGCGGGTTTGGCTCATAAATGTAGGTATGTAAAATGTCTTAAGTACTTGCAAAATGGATTTATTAAGTACACATCAACATCCTGTACTATATAAATATATGGCTAGTTACGTTAAAAAAAAACTCTACCTCGAGCCTTATATTTACAACCATCACAGAGCAATCTTATCAAAATCTTTTTGTAGGTCAGGCAGGCGTGTTTTTAAAATGGCGACGACACAACGTAATCCACAAAAGCTGGGATATTTGGTCACTAAAGCTTTTGATGACAATATTATAAGGTATCACAAATGAGATAGGGCAACTTACGTTCCATCAAGGCTTCTCGTCGCGTCTTCAGCGTCACGCGGATCTTCAAATTCTACGAACGCGAAACCAGGTGGATTCCGTGCCACCCACACATTTCTAATATTTCCATATTTAGCGAACACTTTTTCTATTTCATATTTTGAAGCGTTTGTGCCTAAATTACCAACGTATACTTTGCACGAGAGATCCCATTCGCGGTATCTTGAAGACATCTGGAAAAGGAGATAATGGTCATGTTGAATGTGGTATTCAGGACGCCATGTTGGAGAGTCGGAGTGGAGATAGGAATAGCAAGAAACGGCGCATAGCACAAAATATTATAATGTTGCTCCACATACTTACGTTGTATCAATAAAATCGTGCAAATTCAAGAATATTTAATTATTTTCTTCACTTTCACAAAAAAGAAAGAAACGCAAAACTAACGCACGCGTAGCACACGGAATACGAATACGATACGATACGAATACGATCGATACGAACGAAAAGAGGTGGGGTGGGGAGTGGGGACAGGCAGGGTTGCCCACCAAATCAAATCAATATAATTTTTTTCCTCGTACCACGGTTATCAATAATACCTCATACTCAGCAGCTCAAAATCTCGTACTTTGGGTTTTAAACCACGTACATTCTTTAAAAT
This sequence comes from Eupithecia pulchellata, assembly GCA_963931895.1. Taxonomy (NCBI): domain Eukaryota; kingdom Metazoa; phylum Arthropoda; class Insecta; order Lepidoptera; family Geometridae; genus Eupithecia; species Eupithecia pulchellata. The sequence goes on from OZ007522.1 coordinate 13,271,860, forward strand.
GTCCTAAATCAAAATTAATGCAAGTAAAACTATTTAAATTAGGGCGTTTTAGGTTAGGGTGTCGCAAAAAGGGTCCCACACTTAGAAAAATTTTCATCGATTTTGTATGGGGCTGGGACTTAGAAAAATTTTGATATATTTTTTTATATATATATAACATATATTTTTTCTTATGCCATCGTAAAGAGGGTCACTAGGGGTGCAACTTTGGTTCAGCTGATTGACCCCAAAGTTCTATGACCTCGGCGCTAGAGGTCAAAGTGTGTCGTTCAGTTTCAAGGCGAAAAAGACTTAGAAAATTTTCAACATGTATTTTTTTATATATATATAACATATATTTTTTCTTATGCCATCGTAAAGAGGGTCACTAGGGGTGCAACTTTGGTTCAGCTGATTGACCCCAAAGTTCTATGACCTCGGCGCTAGAGTTCAAACTGTGTCCGATACAGATACAGATAACGATACAGAGCATTCCGATAAGAGTTGATTAGGTTCAATTTGAGTGGCGGATCCGACACAGAGTACCCCGACTCCACGTGGTCTTGTGCGTGGCGCCCCTAGAGTGTATATAATAAGCCGGAGGCGCGAAGGGAGTGCAGCCTCCGCCAGCCGTAATAAGGGACAGGCACCGCGCGAGCCGCAGCGGCTGAGGCTGGTCGCCGAAGGCGACCAAAAAGCCGAAGCTGCGGAGGTGAGCAGTGGTGCCTGTCCCTTGTTACGCAATGGCGGAGAGGCTGCACTTCCCGCAGCGCCGGAGCTATCGCGAACGCGATTCTTTACACTCGTCGTCGGGGACAGTTAGGCATCGATCAAAATTTTTCTAAGTCTCAGCCCCATACAAAATCGATGAAAATTTTTCTAAGTCTAAAATAAATATTTTTTTTAGTTTTTCCTGAAAATTTCGGCTATCTCTTTTGTAACTATTACAATATTACTAATTTAAAAAAAAAAAAAAAAAAAAAATGTATGGGACCCTCTTTGCGACACCCCGACCGCGTTTTACACAATGAAATAAACTATTGCCAGCTTACTCAGTTGCCACAGTTAGCCAGTTTCTTAAATGTTTTTAACTGACTTCAAAAATAAGGTGTATGTAATATTTCCAGAACTGTCTAGTTTTCGTTTTATATCAGCTTCTTAATAAGTGTGTCATATTCAAAAGTGTATGTATTCAAGTATAATAATGTCCTCGATCTCCGGAACTACAGGATCGATTTTTTTTTTTTGAACTAGGATTTTCTTCCACTTAAGAAACAGTGGACAGGAAAGTCAGCTGTAACACAGGCCAATTATTAAAAATTGCCATCGCCAAACTGATATTCATAATGACTTACAATTTTATGCTGCAATTAAAATGCTTCCTGCCTTTGAGTATCTAGAACTACTCAAAGCTTCCTGCCTTCTTCCTGCAGTGAAAAATCGTCAATTACAATCCACGTACCTCGTACGGCAGACCAAAAATCTCCTATTCGTACGAGCTTTGTGTACGAGGAACCTCGTGCAGTTGGCAACCTTGGGTGGGGATGATGATGGTGGGTTGGGTTCAGTCAGTTGGTTGGGTGGTGTTGTGAGTGAATGAGAATGAGCGTTTTTGTCAGTATGAAATTTCTATCTATATCTAAGCTAATATTATAAAGAGGAAATTTGATTGTTTGTTTGAATTGAACAGACTCCGAAACTCCTGGACCAATTTAAAAAATTCTTTTACCATTAGAATCCTAAATTTTCCGTGATGAACATAGGCATATAAATAATATTTTCAAAAAAGTTAGGGATCCGCATGAAAAATTCGATAATTGAACCGTGCGCTGTATATTCAACCTCTTTTTCTATTATGGCGCGTCCATAATAGAAAAAGAGGTTGAACATAGCGCACGGTGCTTGCTTTTTCTCTACGGCCAGTGTCAGTTATGGAGTGTCGAGTCAATGTCTAACACCCCAATACTGTTAAAAAAAGTAAGGGATCCGTATGAAAACTGTGAAACCCATCGTGTTAGTGTGTATAATTTCTGAAATTTTTGTTTAATACCCTTGCAAGCCGGGGCGGTCCGCTAGTCTTACTTATTTAATAGTGTTTGTGATGGTGTCGTGGTGTCGTCGCTCAGGAATTCTTAAGCCCGATTTACACATCAACAAGTACAGTAGCGAGTTAACTTGCTAATGTGGCAAGTTAAGTCGCTTTTTGCGTATGAACGGCAAATGCGAGTTAAGTAGCAAGTTGTTAATTAAGTTGATTTGAATAGATCTCAATCCTATTTTTTGGCGAGTCAAGTACGAAGTAGCCCCCTCTCTCGCGTCTCCCGCACTCCGCCAACTTAACTGGGCGGCTCGGCGCACGCGGAGCCCGCCGTGTAGACGGGCGAGTTTAGTACAGTTCACAAAGGTGATACCATATCAAAAAAATTATTTCGAAATAGAAGTTAATAGAAGATTACTCCATTTTTCTAAAAACTTAAGGTACGGCTTATTTTCTAATAAATATCCATAGAATGGAATGTAGCAATGGTTTTGTGCTATAAATTATATTTTATTTCATTTTATTAACAAAAATATAAAATGATGAAGAAATATTAGCAGAAAATATTTTACGACACTGGTATCATCGTAGTAAAATGGGAGCAAATCACAGAAGTTCGGAACAATTCTACCCCTGACTTGTTATTATGACAGTGACATACATGACATTTCTTTGTTTACATAAATTATCCAGGTTTCTGAATTTAGAATTTTAGAGTATAATCTTCGTCTCCGATCGGCAACTTATGACTTGCACTCGCCTACGTTTGAACTATACTTACTACATATTACTTAACTGACTATTTTTTTAACTCGCTACTGTACTTGTTGATGTGTAAATCGGGCTTTAGTCTGAGTGGTGTCGTGGCAGGACAGGAAGGAATGAAATGAATGAATGACCAATTAGTGCGATTGATGGAAAATATAGAAACGTCCAAGGTGAAGTCAGGGCTGCGTTCACAACCTACGCTCGAGCGCGCTCGGAGTGCAACTAGGTCGTTCATAACGTTCATAACCTCAGGAGAAACGCTCGGTTGTTATTAACTAGAGCGTTCACAACCTCCGACGGTTGCAACTTTTTACCGGTGTAATTCGATCGACGAAAAACACTCAGACATTGACAGCTGTCATATTTTCCGTTGTCATAGTTTGTGAGCTACCTACATATCAAGATTTCTACAGTAAATTTCAAAATTTTCAGTATTTATCAGTTATCGATCGTAGTTACAGTCAGTAGATACAATTTACCTAAAAGTAACCGCAAAATAAAAACAAAACAAACGAAAGTCCGGCAACTGTAACGTCAGTTTTGTCATGATAATGTCAACTTTGACGTATAATTAACAACCGACTCGTTCTGAACTTGAACCTTTGGGTATGTTAAAATTTACACCAAACAACCGCACCCTGAGCCTCTGAACGCACCCCAGAGCCGAATCTCGGCCGAATGGCATGATGCGGTTTTATGGTTTGATTTGGGTTTGATGGAAACGCAACACACGAGTACACGACACCCAAAGAAGTCAAGTCAATGTTGACTTGACTTCTTAGTGGTTTTACTCTCTTTGGGAATTTTTTGGGAAATCAAAGCAAGGTTTGATTCTGGAAATCTAATTCATTAACATTGTCATAAAGTAGCTCACGTCTAATTCAGAATAAACTAATCAGAATAAACCATACAAAAACTTCAAACAAAAGCATTTGATTCTCAATATTAATCAATCACTTCCGAGGATGCTTGGTGGTTGGTTTCAATCAGAGCGAAAGGCAAGGATAAAATTTATATACTTAGGTACTACCGTTGAACACGTTACGCAGTAAAGTCATGTCATCGATAAAAAAAAATATGTTTTGTTTTGGTTACTTTTTACAATTTACAATGAACTCAATTTCGTGCGAAATTCTATCAATTAAGTTAGGTACCTGTCTAGTAAATATGAAAAGCAACGGGTGTAATTTGACAAAACTATGGACTGATTTTTTTTAATCCCATCCGTCGGAAAATCGTCACCTGTACAATTGTTCATTTTCTACTGTATCTCATAGATGTTAATTTGTGACGAATCTTCAAGAAGCAGCTTCATTAAGTATAATTATTTTCATTAATAATACCTACCTATATTAGCAGGTACCGTAAAATGGGGCGAAATTGATTAACTTTTAAATTTAATCGCGTGTAACTCCTTCATTTTCAAAGTATAAAAAAAATAAAAATTACCATGATGGCGACTTAAGGTGCGGATTCATTTAATTTAATAAAAAAAATACTAGGTCTTCGACTTTTGTGGAAAAAAAATAAAATGTGACTTATAAATTTTCAGGTTTAAGAATGTTTTATTTCTCACTAAGAATAAATTCACTTACATGAGAAAATACAAAATAAATTAAGCAATGTAGGGCTAACTAAACTATTACTAATACTTATAATGTTAAACCAAAATGCGGGTAATCTTAAAAATAATCATGCTACAATGGAATGTTTCTGCGCGTGAATAAGACAATGGCTACTCGACTATGACGCGAAGCTAGCACAACTGGAAGTGACATGCAAACAACACAAGAATAATTATTGATACGCGATAACGCGACCTATTAATAGTCACTTTGACATAATGAAATGTTTCAGTATTTTTTTAAAAGTTGACATTGATTTGGCTTCTTTAATATCTTTCGGTAGCTTGTTATACATCTGTGCACCTTCGTATTTAATGTTTCTCTTCCCATAGTTAGTTCGAGGACAGTGTAATTTAATTGGCACTACGAAGCCTAATTCTTTGAAATTCTTGTTTTTTTGAAAAAGTTATTTGTGTATGTAAATCTTTAGAAAGTATTTTTCGAATTAGTATGCAGTTATAATAAATATAGGTTTGAGATATATTCATTATCTTGGTTTCGCTATAAATTTTGTCGGTTGAAGTTAGATAGTCATAAGTAAAAAGCCTCTTTAGTAATTTATTTTGAGCTATTTGTAGTGTATCTATATTAGATTTTGCAGCTGTACCCCATACTTCTATTAAGTAGTCAATGTGCGGTTTTATTAATGAATTGTAAACAGTGTATCTAACAGCGCGCGATAGACATTTTACGTAATTTTTTAGAGATCCATTAAGAGATGATAATTTTGATTTTAGTTTCTGTAAATGCGGTTTCCATGTCAAAGTGCTGTCTAAATAAAGTCCTAAGTACTTTTCTTCATAAACTCTATTAATTATTACGTTATTTATTGTAAGCGGCGAGAACTGTGAAACTTTTTTATTTTTAGATGTAAATATTATGTAATTTTATACAACAAATGGGGTCAGTTTGATTGCCCCCGTTATTTCAACTGTTTCTGAAAGTAACCCCCATACAGGAGTACAACCAGTGTAAAAATTTTTTTTGTTCACTAATTAATTCTAGAGATATATAATTTCAAAGTCAAATGGGGCGAGATTGATTAGTGGTGCGAGTTTGATGACGTGTTTTAACACCTAGAAACAATGAAATCAGACCAATTAATTAAAATTATTGATTTTTACATACCTACTTATTTTTTATTTTTAAATAATTAAACTTTAATTCCACGCAAAAAACATAAAATGTCATAGCAAAAAATACTTACTTAAATAAAAGGTAGGAACAACGTTTTGAAAGGCACACAAAGTAATTGAGATCGTCATTATTAATCGTTAATTAATTTATTATTAATGAAGCGTTTCTTCCGTGTAATTTTTATACGTGCGGCTACCCGCTACTTTTATATATTTACGCACCATATTTTACCTGCAAAATATAGAAAATGGGGTCACTTTGATAATTAATCCATTTTCTGTGTTACTTATAATGACATTTCAATTGGGTGACTTAGATAACTATCAATCTCGCCTCGTTTGAATAATCAAAGTAGCCCCATCGAATAAAACCCCATCGATTTAGAAGACAAACTGATGCCTTACGACGAATAATAAACATTTTGTTTTAAACATCGAAAACCAAACAAAAATATTATCAATGTTATAACCATGTTATAACATTCAAATAATCATACTGACTCTTGCACCATTGAAGTTTTCACAGCCACTTATTTTAAATATTTCCGAGAGAGACACAAAAAAGATTTTTATCGCTCAACCGCAGCGTCAAAATAGTCAATTACGTTAGAAAAAGATGGCAGAAATATCAGTCCTCCCAACCTAAAATATTTATAAAGTTGCGTTAAGAAATTATGGAAACATGAGTAGAAATAGGTAAAATTAAAGTAATCAAATCATCAATGACGCCCCGTGTTTTGAAAGTCGCCCCATTTTACGGTACTTACTAAGTACCTATATCCTTATAATGATTTATAAAAATCGCAATAAAAAAGAAAACGACAAAATGACCGAAGCATTCTCTGCTGGTCTCAGTCAGGCATACATCTCAGTCTTTCTAGTTTACCTCATCAGCCTATGCTAGTCCACGGCTGGACATAGGCCTCCCCTAATGAGCGCCATAGCACCCTGTCTTCAGCTTGTCGCATCCAGCATCTGCCAGCAGTCTTTCGCAGATCGTCATTCCACCTGGCCGGAGGGCGTCTCACTCAAGAACACGTTTACCCCAGCGGTTATTGGTTCCTTATTTATTTATTTTTTCTTCGCGAATTATGGCCGGCCATTTGCTAATTATCTGAGCTATGTCGATGATTTTAGTTCTCTGTCGGATGACAGAGAACTAATGTAAACTATATAATAGATAATTATAGTCGTAATGGGAATGCAAATATTTTATGGACACAGGCAGGACGACGCGGAAAATCAAGAGGTTTGCGTAAGCTAGAATATTATACTGAAGATTGGGACTGCAAAAAAGTATGTATTCGCTCGTGTGAGTGGATCCCGTGAGTTTCGCCAGGAAAACAGGATTGTAATACCTACTGTACTGACCAACTCGCCCGCCCGTACCAGGTACAACGTAGTGGTTTTATTCTCTTTGGTGCCAGGCGGAGTGGATGGAGAGTGGATGTAGATATTTTTAGTTCATAAAAAAGTGGCAGCTGTCATGTCACTGATTGACATGACAAAAAATGAAAACAGCTGAGCTTTTTAGAATTTGAATGGAAAATAGAGGCAGGCAGCTAGGAAAATAGGATAGCCGAAAATAAAAGAAGAAGATGAAGAAAATATTTTCTGTTTGCGTAGTGATTATATGCTCTGTGGCTGCGACTTTTGATATAGTGTACGTTAAACATCGATAGTTTAGATTTTCGATAGATATCGATAGTTCGACAAAAAACTATCGATACTATCGATAGTTATCGATAGTTTTGTATAAATGTATGGGTACCTATGTTTAATTTAATAAAACGAATAGTTTTAATGAACATTGACAAACATTTAATCAAATTATTGTATATTTTGTTTCAAGAACATTTTTTACGTTCCTTTTTTTTTTTAAACAAAAAAAAGGAAAGTTCGTGAAGCGATACGATTCGTTCCAGCATCATAACATAACCCAGTGAAGTGAATATTTTCTATTCTCTAGCTAATTGTTTTAATGTCAAATCTTCCCCTAAAGATACATTTTTTCAAAAAACTAAACGTTCTATGTCCACGTTAGTATTAGTACCTAGGCATAAATTTCGGTAATTCCCCGCCATGCAAGTCTGTAGAGAAGGGAAATAGTAGTAAACCAACAATCGATAGTGCCATGATAGTTATCGATACTATCGATAGTCTATGGCTATCGATACTATCGATAGTCTATCGATGTTTAACGTACACTATTTTGATAGTTGCTTTGCGTTGGTTTGGTTGAGTGAGTCAAATTGAGAATGAAATTTATATATTTTGTTTAATTTTGCGGTTTGATGTGTAACAATGGATGTTGTAGACCTTCTAAGTAATATTAACGATAAATCAAACATGTTTGCCATGAAGACATGGACAGCGGAATGGTCTGATATTGTTCAAGAGAACCAAGTAAGTTTATTGATTTTCAAATACTGCTTATCTATTTTTCCGATATTTTCTAAGAAAATCGTAAGAAAAAACCCTTAGTTTCTTGTATTGAAATTTTACGTAACCTTGTTTATCACATTGCTAAATACCACCTTGAAGTCAATGTTATTTTGGTTTGATAGCTAAAAATGGATAGATACCTATTTCATAACCGGAAACCTTGGTTAGTGCCACAAACGTACTTCCATACCATTTCAATGTTTTTTATTAGCAAATCTGCTCTTGATGAAATAAATACGACAAATTGTCGTGGAAGTAAGATGTTTCTCATTATTTATCTATCTTAGGCACTTACTACTTAACTAAAGCTTACTACTCAATAAATTTTCTATGAAATACAAAACAATATTCAAATCTTATTCAAATATTGTAAACCAGAAAAAGAACATTCAAAAGAGACATTGCTTAGTTATAGATAGTTACTAAAAATCATCCTAAAAATACACAATCTAATATATAAGTACAAGAACCCTGTGTCTTCCAAGTCAAGTACAATAAAGTGCACCAAGAACAGTAAGTCATCGAGTAGTTTATAAAAGCGACTACAATATAATAGGTTTATAAACAAAATGATCTCATCAATACTCTTCGTTTTGATGATTGGTTTTATAACTTTTTTGCACCAACAAAAAACTTACAAATTTGTTTTGAAATTGCAACTAGAACTTAATACTAATTAATTATATGTAGTGGCATAATCCATTAATACTAATTATTAACCTAATGACCGCCACCGTCGTCTATACTCGACAAAACAAATTGCGCTTACTAGGCCAGTGTTGTTATTAGACGACCAAAACTGCTCCAAAAAAATAACGAAATACACAATCTTTATGAATGGAATGGAACCCTTTTCCACGTCCACTTTTCATGCTTGCTGTATGAAGACCTCTGTGGTGAGGTGGGTGAAGGTTTGCCTGCAACGCAGGAGGTTACAGATTAATTCCTGCCTGTTCTGGTTGTTTTTATAATAAAAAAGTATCTATGAATGTTATTTGTATATTGTATTGAGTTATATCTAGTACCAATAACACAAGCTCTGCTTAGCTTGGATCTAGATGATGCAGTGTAGTTGTGCAGCAATGTAATTATCCAGCATTATTTATTTATTTAATATAATATCTTAATACTCCTTAACCAAATCAAATACTACAACATTATTTTTGATGTCAGCTTCAATCCAGTTAACCTTCTTCTGGGCCTCCAAGTTTGTGCCATTCACATCATCGCTGCAATATGCATTTTATTCCAGTAAATTTATCATTGTTCAATATTCATCTTCTCTCATCTTACCTCTTTGGGCTGATTATTAACCAACTGTACCCTCCGATAAGAGCCATTGTAGGTTTTAAGAACATAGTCGACCGTTGATCTCTTGTACTTCAGTATACCTTCTGGCCCAGTCACATGTAGATACCGTTGCGGCTGTGTTGTATGGTTGTGATACTTCCTTGTATAAGTTTTATTGTTGAAATACAAATTCATTAGTGATGCTATGATTCTGTAGCATAGACTGTAAAGCATTTTTAAGTTTTTTTTTCTCAGTTAGTCCTTTCTGCTCTTTGGTCATCAATACTTGATATGCGCACAGACTCTTGGCTTCAATTACAAAATAAGCACGTTTTGGTATAAAAACACTTGTTTCAAAGGTTATTGGACTCAAATCAAGTTAATTAGACAATGACACGCCTTTTCAAGAACCTCTCAAAACAAACTATGTTTTCCTTCTGAGTAGAATCTTGCTTTAAAGTATAGGCGTATTAGGCCTGTAAAACCCCAATCCGCAATTCAATGACGCAGTTCCTGCGGTATTACTTTCCTCTTACGTATTTGACGACGTTAGTGTTAAATACACAAGGAAATGCAACTTATTAGCAGGCCCATGCTTAAAGAGGCATGTAGACAGGTTTATATCATGGTGGTCGCAAACAACGCGTAGTAAGTAATCGCAGGCCATACATATAGGTCGTAGAAGCGATGAAGAGTTAATATTCTAAAGTTGCGACCACGATGCAATGCAAAACAGAGTGTGGGACGACAACTCGGTATGCAGAAGAAATTGTCCTGCAGCTCTATTGTTTAACTCAACTGCACTGGTAATCGTAACAGCATCAGTTTGGCATTGCAAACCTAGCCTGGACTTCGATTGTCACTTTCGTATTGTGTAAATAGCTGAAACCGAAGACCGGTTACCTGTTACAGTGACCTTAGACAATACCGACAACATTCTGACTGGGTCTACCTACAACTAGTGATCGGTTTGAAGTTCACTGGTAATGGATTTCAAGTTAGACAATAAGGCGCGGTCGCACGGAGTCGATAAACGGACGCTCAGGACGCTACGCAGGACTGGTATTCCTGGCGTGGTTTAGGGAGGCCTGTGTTTAGCTGTGGGCTGATGATGGTGTTGATGATGTAACATTGCTTTTATAGTAAAGTATTATTTATAGCGTGAAATACATGTGAAGTGTGATAACGTGTGTGTTATAAACTCCTTCACATTTATTTACAATGTCATGATGATAAAAATGTATTAATTAGAATTTAAATTATTTTGAAGTTAATATCGTAATAAGGTTAGTTAAATTTGATACCAAATAATATTACAACTTAAAAATAACGAGTATTTACCTGTAAAATCTTTGTCGATAATGAATTCATTTACACCATAATACCATCTAAATTCATCTAATGTTTCTAATATTAGGTACTGTGTAAACATTTCAGCATAATAATGTGAAGTAAAGTTATCTTTTGATATGTAAGTAGTAAACAAAAAACCGGCGCGCAGTAGAGATAATGTATCGCTTCTGGGCACAAGCTGCCAGTTTTTAAGGGTTCCTTAACCGATGGGTGAATGTGAAACCCTAATATTACTAATTCGTCGCTTAGTCTCTGTCTAAAACCCTATTACTAAGCCTTCTCTTAGTCTCTGTCCGTCCGTCTGTCAGTGGCTCTATATAATGAACCGTAAAAGATAACCAGTTGCGAAGTCGATTATTCCTTTTTTCGTTAAAAAAAACTTTTTGCGAAATACATGGGAAATGGGAACCCTCCGAGTGCGAGACTCGAACTTGGCCGGTATTAGTTCCATCATAATGATTTGTCTTTTATTTGTTTTTCCATTTTTGTTATTGTAACGACATTTTACTTTTTTCGTTTCGTTTTTGATAAATAAGCGGTTATTGCTAAAAAGCTATCAAGTCGCCATTGTTAGAATGATGTTTAGGAGGTTTTTTTCACTGACACTTTGATTTATCACTTATAACAGTGTCTTGCGGAAGAGGAGAAATATAGGAACAGATGTTAACAACTTGTTATGATAAACTAAAATTCACTAACTTTAATAAAACTTATAATATTAAAAAAGTTAACTTATACTAACGATTATCAAATAATCATTATAACATAACATACAGGAACTGATTGGAAAAATAAAACATTCGATATTCGTAGATTGGGTGTGATATCTAGCGCAAGAACTTTTTAAACAGTGGATATATGCGGTGTATTTCTGAAAGAATAAACAAACTCCACTAAAAAACATTTTAACTCTCTTAAACGAATGAACAGCTTAATTCGGCCGAGAGATTTTGTGATCAATTCCAGATCGCTCTTTATTTTTAAAACGGTGGTTATGTCATGTGTATCCCGAATCGATATTTCTGAAAGAATAACCAAGATTCACGAAAACCATTCGATTCACCTTTCAAACAAACAAATGAATTGAACCCTATTTCGGTCAATAGGGAATATTTTGTAACCAAGTCCTGACCAGTCTTTAGGCGTAATAAGACCTTATTCAAGTGCCTTAAGCTTCCCTATGTCCAGGAGTGGACTAGTATTGTGGACGATAGCCACATGATGATGACGACGTGCGTGATATAATTATCTTTTTATTTCAGTTGCTGTGGTCGTTCTGTGGCTGTCTGCTAGTTTCACTGCTAGTATTCTTCTTCTATTACTACAGACGATGGCGAAGCAAAGGTATGATTCATGGCTATTAGTTATCAGTTTTAATGTGTCAATGTCATCAATGTGTCAGTTATTATCGACTAGATGCTAGACTCATGCTGATAATAACTATCTGGGAAAGTCAATAGATAAAATATATATTTATTATGTAGTATTTTGAGTAGCTATTGTATGTTATAATATAATAATGTTTTATTGTATTGTATGATTAAGTAGGTTAAAATTTAATAATTTATCCTCGTTTACGCACGTGAAGTTACTTTTATTACCTCGCTTGACTCTCTCTGTCTTCCAATAAGGGTCAATAAGTTTGCCATTATTTTATATCTTAATTTATATTTTATCGTGTATTAAAGAATTTAGAAAATCGTAGCGTGTAAATTACAAGTAAAACAAAGTTTACGAAACGAATATTTGTTACCACGATGCAAGATTGCACATTGCGTGCTGTTTCATCATTAATGTCATTGGGAAATAGATTTCACGCTAACACTGAATTTAACTATCTTCTAAATGTTGTAACAGTATTTATTTTAAAAGTTTAGGTACTGTGTTCTTCTTTAATTATTAAGTCGAAAGACTCATGTACCTAAATGCAATGTTAGAACTATACGGTGGGTAAAACATTGGCCCTTTAGGGGATCGAACGCTTCCGCAAGCGAGACAATATCTTTTTCTACAGCAGACGGATGCTACGAAAAGTCAGGTCTATATCTGCTCCAGGCAATATTGTCTGATTCTAGTTGACAGGCTATCATTAAATCATGCGATTCACTCGGCTATCATATCTAGCTATCACTCTGCTTAGCTTGGGGCATTTACTCGTATCTTTAACTAGACCGCTGCTCCATTCTAGTTTTTGGGTTTCTTAGTAGCTTATATATTCATTCAAACACAGAACCCCAACCCCCAATTATCAGCCTGATTCGTTTAGTACTTTTGGCGTGAGTTGTTTGAGCGCAGAAATCGGCAGAAACTTTCCTCTTTACAATATTGGTAGGATAGGATAGAATGCTGAAAGAAATTCAAGCTCAGTATAATGACGCATTGAAAAACAGAAGGACCGTAGTATCTGTCCTTTCCAACAGTGGTCTCCAACTGTCAGCCTTGTAGATAATATAAAAATTAATTTCTAGAACTTTCCGGCGGCCAAAGTACGGTAGGACCATCAGGAGAGCCGGCGAAACGCTTCCGCAAGCGAGACAAGATGCTGTTCTACGGCAGACGGATGCTGCGGAAAGTGAAGTCTATCTCCAACTCGGGGCAGGGTCGGAAGCGCCGCGCCGTGATGCGCTTTGCGAGGAAACTACTGCAGTTGAAGAAGGAATCTGCGCCGGAGCAACTAAAGGTAAAGTAGAAAAGGTAAAGAATATTATGTCATGTATGTGTGGGGTGAACGGTTTTTGGGCTTTTTGGTATAATACATATACCAAAAAGCCCACCGACCGTTCACCCTGAACGGTCGTCGGTTCTAATAGTTTTCTATGAAATGTAATCATGAGTCATCTAGTACCCATAACACAAACTCTGCTTAGCTTGGGGCTAGGTGATGCTGTGAAGATTGTCCAGCATATAAATAAATATTGTTGGACAATCCACACAACATCATCTAGCCCCAAGCTAAGCAGCGCTTGTATTATGGGCACTAGATGACTGATATACATAATACGATTACATAGATAGATATTTTTTTTATCATACATAGAAAACGACCAGATCACCCTGAACAAATATTTGCAGAACGTAGAAATAGTTGTCCCGAGGCGGGAATCGAACCCGCAACCTCCCGCGTCGTAGACGAACCTTCGACCGTACATATAAATAATATATAACCACCGACGTTGTATATGTATAAGCGAGATTAATATTTTCCAATATATTAATGATTCTTATCCAAATTACTTGTTAACCTTATATCAATTATTCACCTGATAACGTCTATAGGTCCTGGAACCGCCCGCGGAGTACTTAGAAGAAGATCTAACCAGCGACGACAGGGTTCCCCCTGATGCACTATATATGCTGCACAGCATCAGAGTGTTCGGACATTTCGAGAAGCCGGTCTTCCTTATGCTCTGCAAGCATACTGAGATCATTAACTTGTCTGCTGGGTCATTCCTCTTCAAAGTTGGTAAGTGTTCTTTTCTATGGAGTGGTGGTGTAACTAGTGCGTAAGATTTTTTATGTTGATTGATATTCAATTTAGTTGGACATGGACGCACAATAAATTCTCTCTCTTTCTCTGTATGTGTGTGTGTCTGTGTGTGTGTGTGTGTGTGTAATCGTGCTACTACGTAATTGTGGTTGATGGTCTATAATATAGACTCTATAGTCATGACCATCAACCACAAACACAAATAATGAAAAAGTACAATAACAGTTAACTCAGACTTTACAAAGTTTTATTAACAAAGTAATAACTGAACTAACAAACGCAAGACATATCTTTGAAAGAAATACACAAATCAAAATCACTCCGCACCGGGTATTAAAAATATTTTTTTAATTAAATTTCAGGTGATACAGACGAGAATGTGTACGTGGTCCAAACGGGGCGAGTCAACGTGTACATTACGAACCAAGACGGCAGCGGTTTGTCGCTGAAGGTGGTACGAGCTGGCGAGAGTGTCACGTCGCTGCTGAGTTTCACTGACGTTTTGACTGTAAGTGGTTAAAACAAGATTCGTCTAGTGCGAGTGTAACTCGCGCGCCGAGGGTTTTGAAGTTTTGTCGATATTGTATACATATACTATAGGTATCGACTCTCCAAAGTATTAGGGAGTAGGTAGCTACGAACCTACTGGTAAAGTTTTCGATTCTTTTCAATGTATCTCAAGAATTATGAAGTATAGACTATTTTCAAAAAATGTTTTCAAATGAACTTTGATTTGATATGCCACTCAATAAAATAGCTCCCCACGTTCAAGTTAATAGATGCAGTAGTTGCTCTGATATCATTGATAGAAACAGGACATAAACAAGCGAGACCATAAGGGTTTCGAAACCGATCTCGAAAACAAATATGTGTTCCCTGAATGATTTATTCAAGGCAGTTCTGTGCTTTTTTTAAAGTATTTATTTGGATTAGATTTTGTTTAAAGCATCTATTGGTATTCTTATCATATCTATTTGTTTTTCAGGGCCATTCTCAACCGTACAAGACTGTGAATGCGAAAGCATTAGAAGACTCGCAAGTGATAAAGCTCCCGATGCGCGCTTTCCAGGAGGTCTTCAAGGAATACCCTGATATATTCGTCAGGGTTATACAAGTAAGGGTGCATTTATAGAGATCGTCATCTCATGACCGATAAGACCGCCAATTGTCACAATATAATTTTTTTTTGTTTATTGATTGTTTTGTTAAGTTATAATTATAACTTTCTATCTATCTATAAAGTGAAACAACTAAACTTATAAAGACGATCAGATTCAATTTAAATAACTTTCACGCATAAAGTACTAAACGCATTTTGATGACAGATAGTACACCGATAGTTTATGACCTGGAATAATATAACGGGTTTTTACACTTTTTATCCCGAAAATCCCACTGCGTGACCGTGACCCGAAAGCTGTCGAGAATCTGGCGCAGCGTATCAGCATCGCCATAGAGCGCGGCAGTTTTCTAATTTCTCTATTACTTGACGATAATTTTCATTGTTAGCAATATTATTTTAACAATATTATTATAGCGCTCATTAGGGGAAGCCTATGTCCAACTGTGGACTGGTGTGGGCTGATGATGGTGATAATGAAGATATTATTATACTTATTTCTTTTCTAGATTATCATGGTGCGCCTACAACGAGTCACATTCACGGCGCTGCATCAATATCTGGGACTGAGTGCGGAGCTGGTTAACCCTGTAAGTATCACCTTACAGGGTACCTTGTAACCTTTGAATTTTATGAACGTGTAAAGTAAAGGAAAATTAGGGTATAGTTGAGAAGTATGTTGTCAATATATTTATAAAAACTTGATGTACACTCATAAAAATATCAATAAATTCGTTAAAAATAGCGATATCCATAAATAGAATACTAGAAATAATAATAAACTTGCTGTACCTGCTAATAGCCTACAAAAGATTACATCTTCTATACGCTTCTACAACAAATCTCCAATGAGTTGCAAAAATAAAACTTCATAATGTGTCTCTGTACACATCACTGATGTTAGATATATTTTGTACCCAGGGTGGTCGTGAGAAACGACGTCCGAACCAGTTCGGCGCGTCCCCGAGTAAGTCGGCCAGAACCACCGTCGACAGTGGAACCTCCATGCACTCACCGCATCACACTGAGAGACCTATGGCGGAACATACGGTACGTTAAAAAAACAATAAAGGCTTTGCCAAACAGAAAAGCGTTCTTAGCGCCGCGGTATAGCGTTATAGCGTCGCGCTTTAACGTCGCGCTTTAACGTCGCGCTCCTCGAATTGACTTTAGCGTCACGCTCCTTCGCAACGTTGGTTACCATTCACCAGAGCGTAGTGTAGATAGCTAGCAGCAAGCAGTCTTTGGAAATATTATTTGCTTTTGAGATGTCGAGTGATTCAGATGAGGAAGATATATAACTTTTATACGCTTTATCACGATCACAGAGAAAAAGAATATGGGTGCACGACATTAATAATAAGAGATTAATATTTCCATATTTCCATTTATTTTTGCTTACATGTACATTCATTCTTAGGTCTAATTGAATGGTTAGTATAGTTTTCACTAGGTACATGCACCCTGGAAGGGCACTGCAAAACTGAGTTCAGATTTATGTCAAAAATTATTTTAAAAAATTAACATAATAAACATACATTTCATGAAATACATAGAATTACATAGAATAGAAAGAGAAAGGAACTAGGAGAATATTATCCTTCGTATTATATAAACAGGGGTGTTTCCGAACCAATTCTATCAGTTTTGCACTCATATTGTAGTATTTTAGTTGGACGTTACAAACAAATTTTGTAAAAAAATACAACGCCCGCCGTTAAAGCGTCCTAACGCCGCGACAGAACGTTGCGTACGGCTAGCGCCGCCGCGCCGCTCTGTGTGACAGTAAAGTACCGCCACAGTACAACACAGTTCGGCGCTATAGCGCGGCGTCAACTTAGCGCCCTGACGCGGCGTTCTTACGCGTTCTGTTTGGCAAAGCCTTAAGTATTTCTTTACAACATAGAGACACCAAACAAAAAACTTCTGCGTACTTATCAATTTATTAAGTACTATTATAAAAGTAATTTTACGAAATCCTCGCTCTTACATAGATAAATCTTGTAAGAAGATGCGAGGGATTTAGTATTTATTTATTATTATTATTTTTTTTTTATTGAGCCGTACCAGAATCCTAGATGATTTGGCGCATTTAACTAACATTATAAAGAGGAAAGTTTTGTTTGTTTATTTCATTGAAATGGACTGATGAAAAAAAATATTTCATTATTAGAATCCTAAATTTTCCCTAACTAGCGGTCCGCCCCGGCTTCGCACGGGTATTCAACAAAAATTGATATTTTCATGCGGATCCCTAACTTTTTTGAAAATATTTAATAGCCTATGCTGATCAGGGAAAATTTAGGATTCTAATGGTGAAATATTTTTTCAAATCGGTCCAGTAGTTTCAGAGTCTATTCAATTCAAACAACAATTACCTAGACAAAAAAAACAACCAAATTTTTCCTCTATAATATTAGTATAGATGAAAATTACAATTCCAAATTAGAACCATTCAGCTAACTGCACACTGTTGCAAACAATCAACAGGTTGCTCAACTGATCCATTACTTAAATTAGTAATTTGCTTTTAGTTGATCAAAAGTTTTTAGCAACCTAAATCATTTATTTAATTTTAGACTTGGTTTCCCGAGGCATTGTTCAATGTACAACCTAAACCGAAGGTAATAAGGAGTATTTTCGGCTACAATGAGACGCAACTTTAAGTATCATGTCGCCTTAAAGTGGATTTCTTCAAAACGGTCGTATTAATAATGCAAGACAAACAACACAGCATTTAGTCCCAAAAATATAATACTTGAATGCATCTCAAACAAACCTCTCAGTGCGTTTGTACTCTAATTCTACTATTCTAATTCTCCAAAACACGCAGTCGATTGTTTCCTTAATTTTTTTGTGCAAATTTGTACTCTATCTCGTTGTAGTAGCACTCTACTTTTTTTTTTACCAATTGGTAGATACGAACAAGAAATTTCGTGTCGGAGAATTAAAATAGGCACTCACGTGTTTTTTTTTATTTGTGTTTTTTTGTCAAGCCCTTCATTCCACGCATTATTTGATTGTTTCCTTAATTTTTTTTGTGCAAATTGGTACTCTATTTCGTTTTATTAGAGTGCACCAATTGGCCGATACGAATACAACATTTCGTTTTGGAGAATTAAAAGACCCTGTTCACGTGTATTTTTTTAATTTGTGTTTTTTTGTCACGCCCTTATTCCTCATTATTATCTTCCAATGGCGGTACGGAGTATATTTCTGTATTTCATACTAACTCAGTTTGACTTGCATCAACACAACATAAGAGTTGGGTTCATTCGTTGTAACCGCATGCACCATTGTACCTTTAACAGGAGGCCAACCATTCCGTGTCTTCGCCGATACACATACAAGACAGGCGCCCGCGACCTGACATGGTGCCTGATATCACTTCGAATACCCATCAGGTAATGTAAAGTTAAAATATTTATTTTGTCAGATAGGTACAGAGAGATATACAGCACTACATAGTATAAAACAAAATCTCTTGCCGCTGTCTGTCTGCCTCTATGTATATCTTTCAAACTAAAACGGACTTTAATGCGATTTATAGAATATTATAAAAAAAAGCGATGGCACCAGGGTTTTGAAACCTATGTCAAAACCAACCATCGCTTTTTGAAAAATGAAAACTGACAAAATAGGAAATACGCAGGTTTGTTTTTTTTTTTAATTAGCTTGTGGATTTGTTATCCTTAGGTAAGGCACTTTGCATATTCAACAGATGTCTTGTTTCTCATAAGGATTTATTTCAACAGCAACCCGACGTGCAGATGACGTCATCGCTGCCCAAATCAAGGGAGGGGTCGTCATACAAGAAACATAACACGGACAATCTTGATGAACAGGTAGGTTCTTAGTTCTCTGAACTACGGAAACTTAAATTAGTGCGGAAACATGTTTTTAAATATTACAAAATTAAGTAATCCTTACTTTATTAAAATCAGGGCGATCGGAGCCGACCTTAATGTTGTTTTTCATTTAAATACTTTAGTAGATGTAAGTTTAATATGTTAACTTTTTTGGTAATTTAAGTGTTGTGTGTTTTATTTTCCGTTAATTGGTTAGAGCGACATAATCACAGTGCGATACCTCTTTAAATAAAGATAAAACTTTTTTGGTAATTTAAGTTGTGTGTTTTCTTTTCGGTTACTTAGTTGGAGCGACATCATCGCAGTGCGATTAAGCTCTTTTAAACGAAGATAATATAAAAATATACATTTGTCATTTATGGGTTTTGTTTCAGGCCCTGGTCCAAATAGCGACCGAAGCGTTCGTGAAAGAGCTAGGTCTAGAAAGCGACCACGTGTTGCAAGGTCAGGTGCAAGTGAGAGATTTACCAGCTGGCACTTACATTATGAAGGAGGAGAGTCATAAGGTATGGAAACATTGAAATAGACCTCTTACAAAGTTTGAGATAAGTGTGGGATAATAAATGCTGCGGAAAGAATCTGTAAACTCATTTCAATCGATAAAATTGAGCACACTTTTCAAATAAACAAGATTCAATCAATTTATACGCTATTTTGTCAAATAAACAACGTATTTGACAAAATAGCGTTCAAATTGAGTTCAATTTGAACAGTTATTATTAGTAAAGTCACTTGAGTGAATTCGAGTTCGAATTTGAACGTTTACACAATGCGCTTGCTGAACTTAATTAAAAAATGCTTGGCAATTCACACAGCATTATCTAGCACCAAGCTAAGCAGAGCTTGTGTTGTGGGTACTAGATAACTAATATACATAATAATATACGATAGATAGATATTTTTGAGTATACATAGAAGCGATCAAAACTTCCTGAACAAATATTTGCAGATCGTACAAATATTTGTCCTGAGTGGGAATCGAAACCGCAACTTTCTGCGTCGCAGGCGGACCTTCGCCCACCGCGCCACAGAGGTCGTCAAATTATTGATGCTGTGTGGATTGTCTACTATTCTTATATTATAGAATATATACTCCCCAGAGTTTAAGCTATTTTATTTGATAATTAAATACCGTACGGTACAAGAGGTTAAATACTATTATATTTATAATATCCCTTTTTAACACCTCTGAGCAAAAAAACCTGCTAAAAATGAACGAATCCCGTATTTTTTTCAATGGTGTTATGATATTATCCTTTAAGCCTATGGTTGAGCCCCTGGCCAAAGAACCTTGCCAAAACAATAAAACTATAAAAAGCCTCTATTCCTAAGAGTGTGTAATATTCAATTTAGTTGTTCGAAATCATTAATTATCTCTGAATCAGTGAATCTGTTTTGGCGGAAATGATATTCGAATTTTGGCTAATCATGGATTACATGTTATACAAATATGACTATCGAAAATTTTCTTGAAAGTTAATTTTTTTTAATTATGTATTTAATTAACTATTATCTCAGCAAATTTTCATTATAAACTTTTTTTTTTGTCAAGAAACCTAGAAGTTATTCTTTCTTTTTCATTTTTCGATTATTTGTTTCATTAACTTGAAATCAGGTATAAAAGCGTTTTGGTTATTACACACTCTTAAACCACAACTAATATACGATTGTGTTTCTTCCATAAGCTGTTTTGTAATATCCCCGGTGAGCCAGAAATAAGACAGGTATAGACGATTTCGTGTGGTGTGGGCCTTATGTGTATAGAACAGTACATTTTCCCTTCAAGGCGCTTATTCTAGAATTATGAAATAATTATGATAGCAGTTGATCTACCCGTAGATTGGTTGCAACGGTCTACAGTTAGCCCAGTTGTTTACATTGTAAATACTGTTTCTGTTATTCAGTTGTGATTTCCTTTGTTCATAAAACATATATTATGAAAAATTATTATGAATATTCTCCTATAAAAAGTAGTGATATTGAAATTTATATTTAAAAATTTATTAACACTACCTTAAAAAAAAAAATACCCACACATTCGCAAACCTGTCGCGAACTTACGATACAGTTAAAATGCAACAGACTAACAGCTAAAACTCGTGGTGGACAATTTATTGATTTTACGGTTTATTCCCAACAACATTAAATTATTAAAATTCTAGAATAAGCATTTGTGATATTAAACACTAGAAATTCATTCTGATCTTTCCTATGTCCTTGTTTGCGTCCGAATAATTTGTCCCGTCTTCTTTAACAATATGTATAACATCTGTAGTTTAACATAAAAAAACTTATACTTTTCAGTAAAATACAGAGGCTAGCAGTTTAAAGGCGTTATTTTTCATCCAAACAGAAAATAACTAGTACGTTAGATGTCATTTACAAGTCACGCAAGTTTGAGATCTTTTTTGTGTAATTAAAATCATTTTGTCTCATTTTACTATTCTCCACAAGTGATGATAGATAGGTATATAGATATAAAGTACTTATTTATACAACACAAAGCAAGAGAACATTACAAACAGACGTGCTTAATATAGGAAGCATAAAGAGCTCCCATATCGCTAGATGATATTCAAATGAAACTTCTATTTTATACTTTTCATTCCATTCCACTCATCGGTCAAAGCTATTTGATTTTTCGGGGCTCATGTTTTGTAAATTTTTTAAATATTTTTTTCCTAATTCTGGTGTTGTGTTTAGGATGTGGCGTTGGTGTACCTACTGTCTGGTGCGCTGCTGGTGTCACAGCGGGTGGCGGAAGGCGAAGGCGAAGTCCACATGTTCACAGCATACCCTGGTAAGTTTATAATGACAAACCCTTTGATTAGGTAGGCTCCGGAATCCCATGGGCTCTAATAAAATGTAAATATATTAATTTAACATGTTATGACATTTAAAATGGTATGACAGCTTGATGGAGTGAGTAATTGACGGCATGGATGGAATTATTGATCTATAATATTAGGTCCTTACATATGAAATTGGCGTTTTTCGTACTGGCCACTTTAATCACAAATTTCTCCTCTTTGGAAGCGGATCCATCGCAAACCACGTCCGAGTTAGCTGCAGGCTGCGGTGTTAGTGATAAAACTGTTTTAATTCACTTGAAGCGAATTGGGAAGATTAAAAAGCTTGAAAGGTGGGTACCTCACGAATTGACTGAAGCAAACCGGCAAACGCGCGTCGACTGCTGCGTTACATTACTAAACCGGCACAATAATGAAGGTATTTTAAACCGAATCATTACCTGTGATGAAAAATGGGTTCTTTACGATAATCGGAAGCGCTCAGCGCAATGGTTGGATCCTGGCCAGCCAGCCAAGTCCTGCCCCAAGCGAAAATTAACCCCAAAAAAGTTACTTGTAAGCGTTTGGTGGACTAGTGCCGGTATTATTCATTACAGTTTTCTCAAATCTGGCCAGACTATTACGGCTGATGTCTATTGTCAGCAATTGCAAACCATGATGGAAAAGCTAGCGGCTAAACAACCTAGGCTGGTCAAAAGCTCCACGCCACTGCTGCTTCACGACAACGCTAGACCACACACTGCGCAACAGACGGCTACTAAATTAGAAGAGCTTCAATTGGAAAGTCTAAGACATCCTCCGTACTCCCCGGACCTTGCTCCAACAGATTACCATTTTTTTCGAAATTTGGATAACTTCTTGCAAGGGAAAAAATTCAACTCCGATGGGGCAGTCCAAATCGCCTTCAAAGATTTTATTGATTCCCGTCCGACTGGTTTTTTTAGTAAAGGGATCAATGAACTACCTATAAGATGGCAAAAGTGCATAGAAAATAATGGTTCATACTTTGATTAATTAAATATATTATATTAAAAAATATTCGACTTTTTGTTCCTCCCATACAAAACGCCAATTTCATATGTAAGGACCTAATATTATGATAATCGGTCGGGTTTATAAATATGCGCCATTTTATCTTGTATGGACTGGATACTTGCGAGCTAAAGCTCTATGCGGCTTTAGCTCGCAAGTATCCAATCTAAGAACCTATCATCTATCATCGTCTATGTTTTCACGCATGCACGACTCAGTCTAAGCTATATCAGTTGGTCCAGTACTTGTCACTTCTAAACTGTTTTAATTCTACAGGTGAAGTGGAAGGCGGCTTAGCAGTTTTGACGGGAGAACCCAGCTTCTTTTCAATCCGAGCGAAGCACTTCTCTAGAATCGGCTTGCTGTCGAAAACTACTGTATACAGCATTATGAGAGAACGTCCGTCTGTTGTGCTGCATATAGCTAATACTGTGGTCAAGAGACTGTCGCCTTTTGTGAGACAAGTCGACTTCGCACTCGACTGGGTAAGTTTTATTACAATATATAGATAAGCTAATGTAGAAATGTGAACAAAATTACGGATAATTAATAAATAATTCAAGCTTTTTAAGTATTTAGTTGGGAAAATGTACTGAAAAATCTTTGAGTGAACGACTATGGTTGTGTTTTATTACATATCGCTAATACTGTAGTCAGGAGTCTGCCCCTTTTGTAGTTAACCACGTTCTACCCTGGGACACATACGCAAATCATATATTTAATCTTACAAAATGTAAATATTTAGAGAAATACGAGCACTCAAGTCTGTACACTCCTCAAATATTTTAGGGCTCAAAATAATCTAATTTCAACGCAAACAAGTCTGCTATAGCATCTCAAATCCAAATGATTTTACACATAACACTCCAGCTTTCAATATAAGCGAATTTAAACCTTACAGTCTCAACAATAACATCTGTTTCCAGGTGTTCCTAGAATCCGGCAGAGCGGTGTACCGTCAGGACGAGGAGTCTGGCTCCACGTTCATAGTGCTGAGTGGCCGGCTGCGGTCCGTGATCACACACCCCAATGGGAAGAAAGAACTGGTGGGGGAGTACGGGAAGGGAGACCTGGTTGGGATTGTAAGTGGTTTGACCTTCACCTGTAAAGAGTTAGGTGCTGGAAGGGTTATTTTGGTCAGGCAATATCTTAATGCTGGCTACCATCACCCTGTATAGAGTTAGGTTCTGGAAGGTATATTTTGGTCAGGCGATTTCTTTCTGCTGGCTACCATTTGCTAGGGTGATGCACGACCAATTTTACCAGGCAATTTTACCAATCTTAGCAAAAAGATTTTAGGAACACCATCAAAAACCAACTCACCGAGAGAACCTACTATGATATAAAGAGTCTGTGAGATCAAAATTTTGGAAAGATAACTTTATTATTTTTGACGACCTCTGTGGCGCGGTGGGCGATGGTGCTCCTGCAAATTAATGAAACTGAAACATAAATTGGCCTCCCACCTTTCACTGGTACTTTTACACTATTCCATACTAATAAAAGTTATTTCCCAGGTGGAGATGGTGACGCAAACCCGCCGCAGTACCACAGTGATGGCGGTGCGAGACTCCGAGCTCGCCAAGCTGCCTGAGGGGCTGTTCAACGCGATCAAACTGCGCTTCCCCGTCGTCGTCACTCGCTTGATCAACTTGCTGGGACATAGGATATTAGGTGAGATTTTGTTATATTGAGAGCGAAATACTCTTTCCCTGTTTTTTGTACTCTTATCTATTATATATTGTGTCACTGGGATCAAATAAATTTATTTTGTGTCTTTCTTTCTTAGACAGTAAGTAGAAATCTAGGCGAGTAAGAGATTGCACCTGTCAAAGGCAATAATGAAGATATTAAATCTAGACATTTCCCCAGGTTCCTGGCAAAAGCCAACAGCGGGTCTCGGCGGCGCGGCGGCCATCGAGTCGCGTCCTTCCCAGCACAACTTCTCAACTGTCGCCGTGGTACCAGTCAGCGACGATGTACCCCTCACCGCGTTCACTTACGAGCTGTATCATTCACTGTGCGCTGTCGGTGAGTACACATGACCACGTGCCCTTTATCGTGCGTAGTACACGTGCCCTTAATAAAGTACTAGTGGTCCGCCCCGGCGTCGAGGCTTTTGGGAGTTATTGCCCATAATCCCGACGCTGGTCATGCGGGTTGGGGATCGCAGTTCGGTGGAGTTGTTCTGCAGAGGGCGCTGCTGCCCGCATAAAGGGAGGCCTATCTCCAGCAGTGGACTGATATAGGCTGACGATTATGACTGCAAATATGTACAATGTACATAGAAATACAGCTAAAGTTATAATAGTCATATAATTCTCTACTGTAAATTAGTATCCAAATTAATTTGCTACAACTTCGTTTCTCACTACCGGGAAAATATCTCTACTACTTTAACCTAAACTGTGTCACCAGAGGTCTAAGTGAAAGGTTAAATCATTGATGTTCTGTCCTAGGTCCCACCGTCCGTTTAACATCCGACGTGATCCGCAAACTGCTCGGACTGACGATCATGGATCCGAACAACGAATACAGGCTGAGCTCGTGGCTCGCTCAGCAGGAGGATAAACATAAGGTAATATAGAATTTTCTAGAGATATAAATAAAAAAAAATGCTGGACAAACCTCAGAGCATTACCTAGCCCATCACCTAGCCCCAGCAGAGCTTGTGTTATGGGTACTAGATGACTGTTATACTTGATACAATAAAATACATAGATAGATATTTTTTATTATACATTAAAACGACCAGAACATAAATATCAGCAGATCGTACATAGATGTGCAGAGGCGGGAATCGAACTTTCTACTTCCTGCAGCGACAGACGTTTGCCACAGAGGTCGTCAAATATGGCCTGGTAGCATGAAGCTTAGAGCGTTGTATCTAGCCTTGAAGATAGAAAATAGAATAAAATAATGAGTAAATTGTTTTTTAGTTTAAGAAATTATATGTGCCAATTACGCGGTTGATATGATTATAGTGTATACTATCCTAGAAAACTCGCTGTATCAAGCATGATTTTAAGTTTACGATTGTATATTTCAGGTGGCGCTCTACCAATGTGATCCGAGCCTCACCCAGTGGACGCAGCGGTGCATCCGTCAGGCAGATTGCATCCTCATCGTAGCTTTGGGCGACAAACAGCCCAGTATTGGAAAGGTAACACTCACTAATGATATTGAGACTTCATTAATATTATTATGCTGGGTCGGACGATATTTTGTTGCTTATTATCAAATGGTTACATATGGTCCGAAGAGAGTCCCAAAGATTTTTGACGAGTCGGGTACGTGATTTCGTGGCTTAGTAGTCATCACAGGTTGTACTAAGGGAAGTCACGCCGAAATCGAATTTTAGGGACATTCTTATTCTGGATAATAAATACAAATACAAATAAATACAAATACATTTATTCGTAACAATTTTTTTCAGATGTTGAAGTTCTTTGAACTCCTTTATTTCTTCTAGCTCACTCTTATTAATTTATGATTAAACTCCATTTCAGATTGAAAAGGAGATCGAGCGGCTCGCCATCCGTACGCAGAAGGAGCTAGTGTTGCTCCACAGAGAAGGCGGCTCCGCGCCGCTCGGGACAGTGCACTGGCTTAACATGAGGACGTGGGTCTCGCAGCACCACCACGTGCGCTGCCCGCACAGAATGTTCACGCGCAAGAGCCAGTACCGTATTGTAAGTAACATCTACAACTGGAGTTATGGTAAAGTCTAGAAATCTATTAGGGACTCCTGCAAAGATTGGCAAGGTTATAGTGGCTCCTTTATGAAATCAAATCAAGCATGTATTTGCAAGAATACATAATTAATACAATGTCAGGTCTTCTAACTATTTTTGTTACTGCATTCAGCCTGCCGCAGGCGTGCAAATATTCTGTGATTGATGTTTAGGTGGCTATATTTTGCACGAAATACATCACTGCTTGGTAGACAGACTGTGTTTTTCACTTCTTCCACTTGTGGACTAAATATTGGAGTCAAGAGATAATCAATAACACCTAATAATTCATGGTATGGAATTTGACTTGTGTGCTTATTTTGTAAGCTGTAATCATTTATAATATAATTAATGACATAATATCGTAGACTCGCTTCGCTCGCCGCAACCTGGCGCCTCTGTACTGCTGAATGACATGATATCGCAGACTCGCTTCGCTCGCCGCACTCCCGCAGCGTTGTGTACTGCTCTCTAGCACGCACAAGACGTTACTTACATCACAGCGACTCCTTCCTTAATACTTGATAATATGTTGTTTCCAGAGCGAGCTATACAGCAAGGTGCTGATGTCTGAGGCGAGCGTGCACTCCGACTTCTCGCGGCTGGCGCGCTGGCTGACGGGCACGTCCGTGGGGCTGGTGCTGGGCGGCGGGGGCGCGCGCGGCGCCGCGCACGTCGGCATGATACGAGCTATACAGGTCAATATATATTACATTATAATATTATATTATTTTGTAATGTTTTTATTTTATTTTCCTTTAATGTAAAATGGATCATGTGTCTGCAATTAAGAATATATTATTATTATTATTACTAGCGGCCCGCCCCGTCTTCGCACGGGTATGAAGATATTTTTTTATGCGGAACCCTAATTTTGTTGAAAATATTCTATGCTCAGTAACTAAACAACATTTTGACCAGACTCCTAAAATAGTTCTGTGTTATGAATGGGTGTAGGTTCTCTGGAGAATCGAAATCCAGTCATAAGAGCTATACAGGTAAACAATATTTTACATGGTCTTCGGTTGCCCAGACTCTTAAAATATGATAAGATGAATAGGTTTAGGTTCTCTTTAGGTCCTCCAGAGAACCTTAACCATATTACACACATATGAACGAATTATGACAAAACATTTCATACACACTTCTCCTAAAACCACACTGGGTTTCTGGTTGCTCAGACTTGTAAGAGACTGGTGCCCCAGGAGTACCTTCATATAGTTCGATATTCACAATCAAATTTTATATTTTTGATCAATTTCAAACGTCACTTTGATAAAATGCTTATTTTTGATGTTCCTATCTTGCAGGAAGCAGGAATCCCCATCGACATGGTGGGAGGTGTCAGCATTGGTGCGTTCATGGGAGCTCTGTGGTGTATGGAGAAGAATATCACTACTGTCACACAGAAGGCTAGAGATTGGTCTCAGGTATTTAATTCAATATTTCAATGGTGCGGTATCTTTGTTTTAATTTATCACTAACTTTAAGGTCCTAAGGACATTTCCACCACTTAATTCTTCATCGGTCTCCTCTCTTACAAGCTTGTTTAACTGATTGATTAGTTGCTATCATCTGACTAACAGGCAGTTGGTTTTCCTCAAGAAAATGTACAAAGAAGATTCATAAATAAATAAATAATTCTGGACAATCCACACAGCATCACCTAGCCCAAAGCTAAGCTGAGATTGTGTTATGGGTAATAGATGAACGATATACATGATACAATATATGTGTATGGTTAGATATTTTTATTATAAATAGAAAACGACCAGAACGAATATCTGCAGATCGTACATATATTTTTCCCGAGGTGGGAATTGACCCCCAAACTACTGCGTCGCACGCGGACCTTCGCTATATAAGAAACTTTGCCCAGCAAACTACTGTCAATTGCTAACGGCTGCGTAACGGCAAAAAATAACATAAAAATTTACACGCCATGAAAAACCATTTCAGAAAATGACCCAATGGGGCAAACAGCTGCTCGACCTCACCTACCCTGCGACATCGATGTTCTCCGGGCGACAGTTCAACACGACGATCCACGGGACCTTCGGAGACGTTCACATCGAGGATCTTTGGCTTCCATACTTCACGGTTACTACGGACATCAGTTCTAGTTGTATGCGGGTGCATAGGCATGGTAAGTTTGTTGACGTTAATGGGTAAGATAACGTTACGATGGGTATTTATGGGAGCTTTTCAGTTATTAGTTAAGGGGTTTTGAAGCACTACAAATCACATGTAACGGGGCTGACTTCTGCCCACGGGTTCGCACGCGTTTTTCAAGGATCTAGGTGTTGAGTTTCAGAACTACACCTATGTAAAATATCGACCTGGTCCGCTCTGGTGCTTTTGGCGTGAAATAACGAACTTCCATACATCCAAACATCTAAACTTCTAAACATCCGAACTTTCGTATCTATGTATAATATTATAAAGAAGAAAGATTTCATTGTTTGTTTGTTGGAATTGAATAGGCTCCGATCCTACCGGACTAATTTGAAAATTATTTCACCATTAGAATCCTACACACCATATGAAACTGGGATTCAGAATATTTTCAAAGTTTTTAGAGATCCATCCAGAAGGTTTCACCTTCAATATTGGAGAAACCCAGTATGAGAGTAAAATTTTATTTTGTTTGTTAAATACCTGTGCGAAGCCGGGGCAGACGGCTAGTTCATAATATTAGTGTTAAATTAACCATGAATTGTGTAGTGAACCTATATTTTGTGATAATGACACATGCCACTATTCCGCAACACAAATCATGGTAAATATCCCGTTATAAGTGATTTCCGTATTCAAATCGACGACAGTTTCTAAAAGTTTGTTTTCTTTTTTCAGAAAAACGAAAGTAACTTTTTTTATATATCTTTGATATGTGTTTCCACGAGAAAAATGCTCATAATAATGATTTTATTTAAAATTTATGTAAAATAATTTTTTTCAGTCTTTCTCGTGAAAACAATTTTTGAATAACTTATAAATATCACAAATTAACACAACACATTCATGGACAGGAAAGTAAATATGTGTTTTATTTATATATGCTTTAAACACATTACTAACCCAAACAATATTTACTCAGCGTTGTGTTAAAAAAAAAAAAAACAATGCATGATCACTATAATAGCTGATCAAATCTGCTGACCGGATTTGATCACGACCAGTATAATGCTTACCACACGGCAAGCGTTGGCATTTTTATTTTATGTATGCTATTGAGCAAAAATTGCTCAGTAACCAATTTATTTATAACATCATGCGGATCAGTCCATGCCATCTTTGATCATCAATATCTATGGTGGTTGTGACTATAATTTGATCACACTTAATCAGTTCAGCGTCAGCACACGTGATCGGACAGCAAAGAAAATGGGTCACAAAACGTTCAAATCTTGCCCAAATAGTGTTTTTTAAAAACGTCCCATGTTTCTTTGAAATATTGAATGAATAGTTCCGCTACAGTTCCTTAATGTTTTGTCCTTGTCTGAC
Organism: Eupithecia pulchellata; assembly: GCA_963931895.1. Classification (NCBI taxonomy): domain Eukaryota; kingdom Metazoa; phylum Arthropoda; class Insecta; order Lepidoptera; family Geometridae; genus Eupithecia; species Eupithecia pulchellata. The sequence continues at coordinate 13,302,050 of OZ007522.1, forward strand.
AACCACACTCACTTGCATTATTATGTGTGTATGTATGTGTTCGTGAAATAAATATATTTATTTCGTATCGTCCTTTGGTGTTATTTGGAATAAAACTAAGATATTATTAAATCCGACATTTGCTTTTGGGTTGCCATAACTTACAACAAAATAATGTGATTACGCGCTTGTGATTGGTTTACCTAATGCTTCTATGGGAGTTATAAAAACGATGTCGGGTTGGATGTGACATTTAGTATCATATCTATTGCATCATCTATATCATTGCATTAATCATTACACATTATGCATGAGTGTGGTTCGTAGTGCTACCATATCCATCTGTCGTAGATCTACCCATCCCTAGACAAGAACATTGTTGTAACCATGAGTCAAACATCAAAGTGCTTTATTTCCTTTAGACCTGAGTGTCCTGTAACTCTTGGACACGTAAAAAAAATACAAATAAAGTGACACAAGTTAAACTGGGAAATAAAGTGATCACTTTGATTTTTTCACTTGAAACTTTTTAAGGTAAAGTAAAGAAGCGAAGTCGTCGTGCACTCTATGTTGTAATTTAATATATGTTGTCAATAGTTTTATAATACCTTTACTGCAGTAAATCGTCTGATCCATGTAGCATGTAAAGTAATGCATGTTTAGAATTACTGTAGCAACAACCACCATATCAAGTGTCATCAAATAAATATATGGAATAAAAAATTTACCTGCATTTGGGTTAGTAAATTTCGACGGCATTTCTACGGGAGAGCTTTCATCACAATCACTATTTTCCTTTCCATGGATTGTGTTTCTAGCACAGGGTATTGAATGCATTTTGTGTCTTAAGGTGTTAGAAATAACTGCTATTGTGACATCCATCAATATAGGGATCAACAAACTTGCAGCTGACTTGCATACAGGAACAATATAATCCTATGACTACCTCTAAAGTGTTAAAAAGCGTCAATAAGATATAAGTACATTTTATTAACTGGTTGAGTATAGGCTTTTAATGAAAGGTCACGTGGATTTGTCGGTGCATTAATAAGTTCACAGAGCGTTCTTATAAACTCATAGGGTCCAAACGTTCCTCTAAAAAGTCCAAAAACTATTCAAAATTTTCGATGACGTTCAAATCATCCTCTTTGAAATAAATAAATAGCTAGTTCGTTATTCAAGAAGTCAAAATAAAACTCTTAAAACTTAAGGTTGAGGTCTGAGTTGCTAAGCAAGATTCCTTTCCAAGATCTGTTCTCAAAGTAAAAAATGATTTCAGATAAGTTTAACGTAAGCTCCCCAAATAATTGAGTTGTAAATTTCTTCTCCAAGATCTGTCAAACCATTTCCGCGCCGCAGGTTCCCTCTGGCGTTACATTCGCGCCTCGATGTCGCTCAGCGGCTACATGCCCCCACTCTGCGACCCCGTAGACGGCCACCTCCTATTGGATGGCGGTTACGTCAACAACTTACCAGGTAAACCAATCACAGGGCGCTGTGTTCATTGTCAAAAGCTGATAGGCTGAGTGGAAATATTGATGTTTCGGTTTGATCTGGACGTTTTAAACTAAACATAAATCTTTCGGATGTGGGTTAGGTACATGCGAACTCTGTTAACGGTAGTTAGAGTAAAAATATATATATTTCGGGTGTTCGATCGTTTTCTTTGGTTATCTAATTTACTATATAATCAAAAATAGAAAAAAAAACAAAACAAACAGAACTCAAAACACCACAATACCTCTCTGTCTCTATCGTCTTCTATCACTCTCTGTCCTCATACAAGGTACTCTAACAAGCTCACTACAACAACGAACTAATATCGATTGTATAGACCTCTCTTCATTTTGCTTTGTTTCGTTATCACGCCACATTAGTCACTGAAACCCCAAATAAAGAAACTCAAAATTCAAGGCATAATTCAATTTAATAGGCATCAACCCTAATTGTTTTTTAGAAATAAGACAAAATGAAAATGTTCAAAATATATTTTTAATAAAGAACACATTGGCAAATACCACATAACACAGAATTCAAACCTAAAGAAAATATCAAAATTGTCGTTAAAAATTTAAATCAACAACCGAACTCACAAAACACCTCCAAACCTCAAATTTTTTCACAAAATTTCTCCAAAATTTTGCATCGCACGAAATATTTGCACTCAGTCTCGCAAAGGTAAGTGATGGCAATCCGGGCTCGCTCCTAACCGCGCGCTCGTTAGGTCTGCTCTGGCGGTACTGCCGGGCTTCGATGAGCATCGCGGGCATATTCCCACCGCTCTGCGATCCCATGGATGGACATTTGCTGCTGGATGGGTGTTACACTAATAATGTACCAGGTTAGTGTTCTTTTCTGAAATTTATGTTAATTTACACAGGGTTTCTCCTTTCGCCCCTTAATTATTAAAATCTGCTTGGAAAAGATTACTCTTGAAGCTTAATGGAGGCATAAAACTTGGGAGTAGCCTTAAGTCCAACCGCAGATTTTTTATACGCAACTTCACACAGCGTCACCAAGCCTCTGAGCAATATTTGCTGAAAGTTCCAATCGTTTAGAACCAACCTTCGAAAAGCAAGAGTAAAGAGACCATGCATTGAGCCAACTATGGCTGAATAATCAATACCTTCCTACTAGCTGGCCACCCAGCCAAAGTGGATTTTACCTTGACCACATTGATACATGAAGACACCATTCCATCGGATTGTCCTGTGCAGTTCGTAGCTTTGTGTCTCTCACAGGCCCGTGACGTCATCTTAAAATGTTTATTTATAAGCAAGATTAAAAACTATTTAAAATGATTGCAGCCGACGTGATGCGGTCTCTTGGAGCCAAGCACATACTAGCCATAGATGTGGGCTCGCAAGACGACACCGACCTTACCAACTATGGAGATGATCTATCCGGCTGGTGGCTTCTTTGGAAAAGGTAAGAACTTTCCAGAACCTTCGAGAATATCCCTCTACAGATGCGATCTCTGGGAGCCAAATACATCTCAGGCATAGATGTGGAATTCAGGACGATACCGACCTCGCCTATTACGGAGACGATCAGTTCGGCTGGTGGCTGCTTTGGAAAACGTAGGGGTTTTCGAAATTTTGAGGCTGGTAGAGCCTGTTTAGACAAAGAGATAGGGAATAACAATTTAACTAGGCCCAACCTGCTTCACGCTTTCGGTTTCTACAGATAAACACGGGCCCTCCAAGTTCCATGCCGTTTCTCATTTGAAATCTTAGGGCTTGGAAAATATTATATATAAGGTATTAAAAAATTGAAGGTACACAGTATTCGTCAAAATTTGCAGTGTTTTTGAACAGATTTTAATCGAAATAATTTAATATTTTCAGATGGAACCCGTTTACAACGCCAGTAAAAGTTCCCAATTTGCCGGACATTCAGAGCAGGCTGGCTTATGTTTCCTGTAACAGGCAGCTTGAGGTAAAGTAATGTACTTAGGATGCGTAAGCTCATTTTAAAAAGTTTAGCTGCGAGAGTTATATATTCATGACGAATATAAAGTTGAGAAGTCCAGGACAATGAAATGTTTGTTCAACGTTATAATATAGCTATTTTTGGATAATACATTTTGGTGGCCAAAATGGACCACTTCATATTCCTGGCGCTGATTTGGGTCGGGGAAGCCCTTAAGGCAGGCCATCTAGTTTAATGATTAACCTATTGTGGATCAGGGATAGGAAGACACCCATATGCAATAAAAGGTGGCATATTGATGTTTTGTAATACATTACAAAACATCAATATCCACGTTAGTCTAATTCAGGCGCCGCTGAGGCGACTAATTAGAAACGAGGGTGTTGACGAGATGTTTCCTGAGACCAGTTGGGTTCTAATAACCATATAATTCTATGACTCTATAGGAAGTGAAGAAATCCGACTATTGCGAATACATCCGGCCGCCGATCGACGCGTACAAAACTCTGCAGTTCAGCTCATTCGACGAGATCCGTGAGGTCGGCTACAGGCACGGCGCCGCGTACTTCGAGGGTCAGCGGCGCGGCGGCGGCGGCGGCGTCAGCGGAGCCGCCTGCGAGGGCAGACGCGTCGAGAACCAGCCTTCGCTTACTGAGTGAGTGTACTATACACACGCTTCAGTGCGTGATAGTCCGGTATACACACGCTTCAGTACGTAATAGTCCAGTATACACACGCTTCAGTACGTAATAGTCCAGTATACACACGCTTCAGTACGTAATAGTCCAGTATACACACGCTTCAGTACGTAATAGTCCAGTATACACACGCTTCAGTGCGTGATGGTCCAGTATACACACACTTCAGTGCGTGATAGTTCAGTAGCAACTAGTAGTCGGCTACCGGCAGCTGCAGCATGATAATAGATGGCTGATAAAGGGAATGGGAAAAGGGAGCATGTCAGCAGCGCGGAAACGGTCTTTGCGGCGTGGTTTTGGCCGTAGATTCAGATTCAATAACTTAATTTCTTTAGGCTTACAAAATAAGCACTAAGACATGGTGTATTATCTAATAGTCATCTTTTGCTGCGGTTATGCAATGAACAAGATCAGGGCGACGTCTAGTAAAAAAGTTCGCTAATTATTCGAAGTAACGATAGTACACTCGACTACGGTCCTAAAAGGGTCGTTGAAGCCTGAAATGGATACATTTAAAATGAGTGAAACCTAAAAATACTCGGTTTTGGCGGTTTTCTTTACTTGATTTCTGTACAGAAAGTTGTAATTACTTGGAAATTCAGTGAAATCTTTGAAACTTGCTGAAGATTTGATTTATGTTTTGTAATGAAACCTATTCCGTTCCAGCAATCTAAGTCCACGGCAGCTAGACAAGTTTCTAAAGTGGGATATGTGATTCATGTATGATATTTTTTATACTAACTCGTGAATAACCTTTACTGTTCATAAATCTAGTGCGCCAAAAATGTTAACGGAATAGGTTTGTGTTTAGTACATTTTTAGGTACCAGCGCGTTGTTAAGTACCATTAAACATTTGTACGCTGATTGTTGACTCACCGACGGCACATTAACCGAAAATTTAAAAACGGATTATAATATTATATTACCGTAACAGTGAAAGCGAACTGTGACGGTAAATTATACTACGTCCATTTAATCACTCGAATCGAGGGCTCGAAAACCAAACAGCCGAAGCATTCGGCGAGTGCTAAGGGACCTCCGCCGCACTGTTTTTGAACATCACCTACATACAACTTATTCCATTTCTTTGGTTTTTATCTATACTAATATTATAAAGAGGAAAGATTTGATTGTTTGTATGTTTGTTTGTTTGTTTGTTTGAATTGAATAGGCTCCGAAACTACTGGACCGATTTGAAAAATTCTTTCACCATTAGAATCCTAAATTTTCCGCGATGAACATAGGCTATATAATATTTTCAAAAAAGATAGGGATCCGCATGAAAAATTCAATAATTGAACCGTGCGCTGTATATTCAACCTCTTTTTCTATTATATTATGGCGCGTCAGAATAGAAAAAGAGGTTGCGCACTGTGCTTGCTTTTTCTCTACGGCCAGTGTCAGTTATGGAGTGTCGAGTCAATGTCAAAAATCCCAATGCTGTTAGAAAAAGTAAGGGATCCGTATGAAAACTGTGAAACCCATCGTGTTATTGTGTTTAATTTCAAAAATTTTTGTTTAATACCCGTGCGAAGCCGGGGCGGGCCGCTAGTATATTATATTTCCATAGCTTTTCTTTAGCAAGCTCTAGATGATGCTGTGTGGATCATTATTTATTTATTTGTTATCATGCACATTTATATTAATAAAAAGCGAATTGTACAAACTCTTGATGCCACCTATGCCCTTTCAAGTTCAAGTTCAATAGTGAAACGTCATTTTCTATTTCCAGTTACACATTCACCGACCTAGCGCAGATGGTCTGCTCGGTCCGCACAGGCCGCGACGTGGACAACGATTCCTCCTCTTCATCAGACTACGAGGAGGATCAGCGCCATTTCGAGGGCTACGCGTCCGAGCCTAGCGCTGGCTGTTTAGAGGTATGTGTGGATCTATACATGACATGTGTGATTTTGATTTGAATTTGATTTTGTAACTAGAGAAGTATTACTTTACAACGTACTATCACGTCCAATGCTGAACGTGCACTCTTAATCATTCAAATATCACAAGCAAAAATATAACATGTTAATATTGTGTGATATCATGCTGGATCTGAAGTATCGATATACATAGATAGCCTAAACCTTCCTGGCAGCCTGTTCCTTCTCTAAATATGTAAGTGCTAATACACGAACGTGTGGCAAAGATGCGCGGTTAGTATGGCGCCTCTACTGGATACGTACTCAATGACAAGAGTGTTGCCATAACCGTCACGCTTGGCGCGACGCCTGTTTTGGTGGTCCCGGTAGTGGTGTTTAAACATCTGCTGCCAGTAACAAACATGATTTAAAACATTATTAAAATAATCCTACAAGAGTGTAGGGTTTGTAGAAAGAGTTGACGTTATGAAGCGAGATCCGAATCCGCGATCTTCTGCGTCTAAGGCAAACCATCATGTAATAATACGCCGGATTACGTCACTGAAGCTTATTTTAAGATTTATTTTTCTTTTCTGCACCTGTATATTTCTCATTATAATTAAGCATCGTAACTTACGGGTTGCTTCTTACTTAGTTTATACCTACCTATCTATTCTCTTGGAACTCACTTCTTTTCCGGGTATAACATTTAAAAGACTTGAAGTGGTTGGTTATTTTTTTTTTAATCTTTTAAAATAGCCGTGTGTAAGTTATATTTTTATTTGTAGATATCTTCAATCGTATTATATGCACTGAAAAATTACGTCTAAATTCTTAGGTGTAAGATATTTCTCCTTGTAGTCATCAAGCGTGAAATAGTCTTGAACTCATTGAAATTTTATCAATTGAAATTCCCGGGTGTAAGGTATATTTCTCCTTGTAGATGTCTTCAAGCGTTGAGGACGGACGCACTGCGTGGATAAGCGACACGGAACTGGTGGGCACATATGGCACATATTGACGCTTGCCGACACTGGTTTAGATATTTTGTTTACTTCTTTTCTGTGTGCGGGGTGCGGGCTGTGTGACGTCGGTTGGGGCAGATTGCTAGAGTTGCAGGAATTTTTAGATAAAAGTCTTCAGAATTAAATAGAAAAGTCCATCATGATGTTTTTATAAAGGCAACAATTTTGGTAAATTGTTAAAAAATTAGCTTTTAGTCAGGGTTCTGTGAATTCACAAGCAGAACGCACCTAGCAACACGCATTGGCTACCAAAATACCTTTAAAACCTTAAAGGACCTTAGGTACCTTAATTCTAGACCGAACCTTTGGTTCGAAATGGTCAGCACGTCAGCGGTTTTGAAAGAAAATTTCAAAACTTAATTTAATAATAAAAAATAACTAAAAATATTAGTTATTTTGTATATTAAATATATTATTACATTTTTAGTGGACTGCCCGAGAAAGAACGATCTAGCAATCTGTGGCAACCTTTAGGCTTACTAATTGGCAATGCATGCTTTAAATGGTCTGGGTGTTTGGTTTAAATTGGCTCTTTAAAATCTTCTACTAAACTTATACTTTTCTTTATCGTAGGACTTCTAGATTTAACAGTATTATGTCGTTATAAGCACTATTTCTACTATTAGAAAAGCGCTAAATAGTCACACTGTTACAATTTTTTCTGAACATTATTCTCAAGATAGCTGAGTAACCGACTCGCAAATAGTTGGTCTAAAATAGCGGTGCTTTGGGTATTTTCATAACTCGAACGTTTCTTCATTTTATTTTAACCTCGTTTCATTCAAGTGTAAGTATCATTAATTATCTATCACTGTCCAAAATGTTTATTTTCTGTCCATCTACATCAAACCACAAGGTTCTTATTGCAGAACGTAAATTTAGCTTTCAGAACGAAACAATTAGCTTATGTGCTTTCAGGAGATGCCTGTATCCAGCTGTGGATTGGTAAAATAAGTTATTATTCAAATTAAGTATGGTATATTATAATATGAAGTATTTTTTGAAATAAGAACCTTTTTGGGATCGCTACATGATTCTCTAGGTTACATAACTCTCTTCTTTCTTCTTGTCTCTTAAAAATAACCTTACTCTTCTATCTTTCACACTGTCATCTACTGCAACACCTATAATAACCCTCGATTATAAACCTTATTCCCTTCACAGGAAGGTCTCCGAACACGTCGCGTTGGTGGCTCCCTCTCACTCTCAGAAGACGAAGTAGACTCGGAGAGCGAGATCTACGACCCACTGAACAAGCGCGGCGGGAGATGAGACACGACCTTGCACGATCTGTGCAAAGCGTTGTATGAGTATGTGCAAGTCGTGCAAGTGAAGTGAATACCGTGCAAGCCGAGTGAATACCGTGCAAGCCGAGTAAATACCGTGTAATCCGAGTGAAGACCGTGCAAGCCAAGTGAATACCGTGCAAGCCGAGTGAATAACGTGCAAGCCAAGTGAATACTGTGCAAGTTTTCGCCCAGTGAATATATTATAAACCTTGTGCTGGCTGTTATTGTACTACACATGTTCTATGTATATACCATGTTATTTCTTGTTTACGTGCTAGCTAGCACGTTGAATTGGTAGGTCACGATATTCACGGGAGAGCCTTTCAGGCCGTTTTGGTTACTTCAGTAGATTATGTATGAACTAAAAACGTTATGAAGGTCTAAATATTCTGTATCGGCGGCAACGAATCGAGTATATTTGACAAAGTATATACGCGCAAACGTAGCTGAAATTGTGATGATTATTCTGGCGTAGTGCTATTGAGAACTTGATACTGACAGTACATGAATACCAGTAGTACCATAGCAATATTTAGTTATTCTGTGGTAGTATATAGATAATGGCTTACTTGGCGTTGGCGGTGCAAACTTGTAAGTCTTTTGCTCAATATAATCACAAAAAGAAGCTAGACTGAATTTTTCACTTTTGCGTGTTATTTACCTGCTTATCATGTATGTTGATAAAAATGTATATACTGCAATTGGTACTATCATTTATTTGAGTTTGGAAAATTTAGATGCTTATTCGGTGCATTGAAAGTTTACCGTGAGTCGTTGTCTTCTATTTTCTGAGCCAAATAGAGGTGATTCCTCAAGCTATGGGATTTAAAATGAAATTTGAGATATTTTGTATAATTTTTTTTATCCATGGCAATGGCAAAAGCAAGGCCGAAAGGAAAGAAGATGGGACATTTTCTTTTGAAATTTTGTGCGACTCGGTTTTTTTTAAATAATGTTATTAATGTAAGTATGAATCATTTAGTTTGATTTTTCCATATCGTAAAGAAATATTTAGAAAAACTTCCATGTCTTTATGCAAACAGTTCTTCCGTACATAAAATACTGTAATAGGATTTGATGATGATTTTATCCCAAAGTGTACTGTGATCAAAATTTTAAGTATGTAGTATTTTAAGTATGTAGGCTAAATTAGATTTAGGCTTTTATTTGATGGTAACTGCCGAAGATGTTATTAATGGAAAAACTGTGTTAGTGAGATTTGATGTAACTACCAGTTTAAAACTATATTTATCTTGGTAGCTTTGTTTTATGTGATATTTATTTACTTAGTCTAGAATAAGCAGGTGCTTGTCGGAATTTTATAGACGGGCTTAAAAATTATAATCGCCATAATTTAAATTTCGGCTTTTTAATTTATTAGGTTTTATTAATTACGTAATCTGTAATTAACTGCCGAGTGTTAAGAGCTTTTGCATAAACTTTGCGATATATTTACTCATAATAATAATGTCAATATAAAGTTATAACAATTTATAACCATTGTTTTAGAATACAACCAAGAAACTTACATTACTTAGGAAAAACTAGCACCTGCCTGCGCGTTATTTCTTTGGAAACATTTACAGGTTATTTATATTCCATGGGAACATTTTTATGTGTAAAGTAGCCTATTTAAATTTAGGCTTAGAACTACATCTATGTTAAATTTCAGCCCGATCGGTGTCGCCGCTATGAAGAGAAGAGGTAACACTATCTCCAAACTTTCGCGTTTATAAAATGTATAGCTGGCTCCTGTGTGCTTACCAATACGTTTTTATGTTGCTTGTATGTCGATAACTAGCAAAGAAAGAAAGGAATTGCGTTCGTGAAAGGGGTTGTCTGTATAACGTTTTCGATCAAGAAAGTCATAGAACAAATTTTGTTCGTCTTGATATACCCATGTCGCCTTTAAAAGGTTATTGATCATAATTATCATCTACCTAAAACCCCGTATAGCTAAAACTTTGTATGTACGTGCCTACTGATGAAATATATTATTATTTTTCTTTGGTATTGTGCCTATGTAACTATAAATGCAGAGAAGGTTAGCACGCAGGAGAATATATCGCATGACTGTAGTTTCCAAAAGGGCACAAATATTTACGTTGCCTTTCATCTCATATCAGGTAATCAGATGTTCTGGCATGAAAATCATAGAATGATACAAGCAAAAGCTTAAGTATTTAGGTAAGTGTTTGTTTATGAAACTATATGTTACGTATTAATGAAACTATATGTTACATATTAATGAAACCAAATGTGTAGCTCAAAGAATTATAATTATGTAATAAATATGATTAAAATTCATAATTTTTCATTTAAAAAACTATGAAAAACAACAGCACTCCACGACCCAAAAATTACTTCTAGTAACCGCTCTAATGCTTACCCATGATTATAGAAATATGCATCTTAAAGTTTTAACTATTCAAAGATAACATGAATAGTCAATTAACAAGGTGTTCTGATCGCGTGACTTAAAGAAACTTCCCAACAGCCTTATGCAAGTATGCAAATGCGTATAAAAATACAAATAACTCATTTTCAATCGACAAATTTTAATCGTACGGTGTCCAGTTTATAGCTGCAATTAATCGATTCTTTATATCCTGAATCCTACTCAAGTAGCTATGAACGTTGACAACATTAGCATTGTCGCCGTAATCATTCTTTATAGTCTCGACTCCTTCTAAACACATCGTCCTGTAGTTATGTCCCGTCACATGCCCGTACGTAGTTGTCTCAGAAGTACCATCCCACTGCTCGTGAGTACGTATATGTATAGCCTTAACTTTGTGCTCCCAATTCTCTTTCATGTTATATCTCACGTCAGGACAGTCGCATAGGTTGATCAGGACCTGCATACAGCGCAATTGCAGCACGGGCATGTTGGGAGTGTAGCAAAGATGGACTAACTTCTTCGTAAGGTCAACGGAAACCTCCTTAGCTCGCCATTTTGAACGCGTCGTCAAGGTCGTGTAGTTGAGGAGGCCGGTGGTGCTGATTAAAACCTCTATGTGTTCAGATGAGAGGAACGGAATGAGGACAAATGTTAGATCGTTGTCGTCAGCTAGATTCTGTCCAACGTCGTGCTTGCAGAGTTGAGCCATTACGTCCATTGATCCGGAGACGATCCTCGGATCTGAGTCGTTGAAAAGCGTCAGCATGATTTGAAAAGCATTCCCTTTCAATGCACGCACTGGATCCCACTCTGTTAGATTGTGCAAAGTCTTTAGATGGAGGACGACGATTCCTGTGTGATCATTCTTAACCTGTTTGAGGAGATCCTCGACAACCGTCGCGTTCATCATGATAATTTCGCTGGCGCAGCGATCTCTAGTTAATGTCCTGAGAGTGTACGCGGCTGCGTATCTGATTTCCTTCCTATCTCTCATGATCATGAAAAGAAGGTTGGTGATAATATCAGGCCGGGACATGATACGCTTCCTGCCTTGGTAGTAGCTAGCGAGGTGAGTATAGATCATGCAAACCTTCTCTCTGATGACAGGGTTTTCGCTCTTCATGAGGTCAATGAGCCGGTAGACGACGTGAAGGTCTATCAGGAACATTGCGTTTTCGGAGATTTGTACCTGCGGATAGATTAGGATGAAAATATATACAGGTAGTGGATATAATAGTTTTTTAACGAATATGTCCTTCTCAACACGAATTAGTTTAAACAAACTGCCATATGAGTAAAGACGAAGGGGAAACTCTTTCTAAAGGTGAAAATTTACCAGATCAAGGACGCTATGAATAGCCTGCAGCTGTTCGAGATAATCTTCAGCATGCAGCTGTCTATTCAGTATTCTGAGACCAATCCTGCCGAAGCCTATTCTAGCGCGGCTGATATCCACGTGCGGTGCGTATAGGGATGGCTGCATGGATTCCAGTCTTTGAGCTGCTGGGATTTCTGGAAATACATAGATTATGTGGCTATCGTAGGTACTTAATATAAAGGCAAGGGCAAGGGCGTCGCCAGCCCACGGCCCAGGGGGGGGGGGGCAAGCCGTAGCCAGAAATATGTACTATTTGGCGGGGGGCTAGAGCTTATGTATACCCTAGCGCCCAATAGGAGAAGCCAGCAGCGGATAACATGGGCCGATAATTATGTACGCTAACTTTATCCAAGTAATTTTCAAGGCAGTGTTTAAAATTTTCCTATTTACCTGGTCCGCAAACAATATGATCTACAACTGGCATTCAACACTGCAAGTGAAGACTATAGAATAGAATAAACGGTTTATTATAATACGCGATTTTTTTTTGAGACTTTTTCGGACGTATTTAAAAAATTTAGAAGAGTTTGTATACGAGAAAACTTTTCGGGTGGTGGCTTGAATCCCCAAAACCCCCATCCCTACGGACCTGTTTGCCTGTATGGCGATTGTAAATAAGAATGGTTTCAACTTCCATGTGAAAAGCTTCACGAGCTATACACAGCACGTACCTACATATTATAATATTTTGTTGCAAATAACCGACCGAAATATTCGAAAAAAATATTTACTTTTAATACAATATTTTTTTTAAAGTTATGTTATTGTACTAACTGTCACTACTCATTCCTAGTGATAGTGAATTTATGCGGGATTTATCGGCAAAGCAAGACAATAGCAGGACTTTCGTTGTTTTGCAGTTGGCTAGGTAAATTTTTTTGATCTCTAGGGGGGGCAGCTGCCCCCCCCTGCCCCCCTGGCGACGCCCTTGGGCAAGGGTTTAAATTAAAATAAATAAACAACAATGAACGTGGCCACGAAAGTTGTTTGTTTTAAAAATCACCTGCTCAATTCGATTTCTTTATAAATATAGCGAGGATTAAATTTAGACCGCTTTTCTAGCAAACATAAGTTGCTTAGCTAAAGGCATTTAAGCATTATTTAAGTATGATATCAACCAATAATAGATTTAAAGACAGATTAGTTTTTGTGTGTATTTTTAGCAACTCCACGGTGATCAACTATTTGCTTGCCCAGCGTGGTGCTATGATAAAATTAGTCTTGACTGAGGCATGTTAAGTAGCTTAGGTTAAAAGTTGGCTGAGCTCTAGCGGAAACTGGTTCGCCAAGCTTTACACACGCTCTTGCAGTTTCCATTTTGAATGTTCTAGCTAGATACTTCTTTCGTCTATTTCTCTGTTAGGTTAGGTTAGTTTGGAGAAGTTGGATTCCACTCACCATCATGGGGATCCGCGCAATACCGCTGCATGGCCCGCTCCACGGCTTTGTTTATAACCCGTGGGTTTATAGCACTAGTCAGTTGGAGGTACGAGTTTTTGTTGGGGCAAAACATGATTGGTTAAACTACAAAAAGACAAACCTGAAAATAATACAACTAAAATATTTTTAAATCAATAAACAATTTTAACACATCACTTGACATTTCAAACCAGATACTCGGACCATAGATTAATCATATAGACACAAGGAGGGTTGATTAAAGTACAAATACAAAGGAATCTGGATGACAACGCAAAGAGTTCGTAGGCTTCACTTCCTCTCTCCTTCCACTACATAAAGTTGACTAGAGTTGACTAAAGACTATGCATATCATGTCAAACCTTTTTGTTCAATGCATTCATGACATTACATCTATTATGATGACAAACTATACCAAGAAGTAATTAGTACTCCCCTTCGGTTGCACTCTGTTGCACTTCAGCGCACAGAGCATATCGTCGGTGCGCCTGCCATAATCGTTATGTGTTTTTGAGCAAGTTTTCAGGAGGGACTAAAAACTGTTTTATTTAATTATTATTTGACATATAAATAATTCAAAAATGCAGAATCATGGCAAAATATATCTTTTCTGTATTGAGCTAAGAACAATAGGAATACAATGTGCATATAAGGCACAATATTTATTTTTTGTCATTTTATGCACATATCAGATTTGTGTTGCGGTTGCCATTTCTTACATGTGAAAATATGCACATGTAGAATTTGTCAGAAGCTTTAACACTAGAAAACTAAGTCCATCATAATACTACAAGTGCATTACGAAACCAAACTTTGAACCAAAGTTCAAAGAAAATCAATTTTTATGAAATAAAAAGAACTTAAACCATGATAACCAGGTAAAAAAATTTTTTTTTTATAAGAATTTAAAACTTTATTGAGCAATTAAATATTACAGTTATCTACTAAGCTAGGTAACATGTTAAGTAGGTATAAACGTGGAAACTCTCTTAAATTTATACTAAGCAGGGAAAAATTATGTTTCTATTCTAAATTTGACTAAAATCATATTAAATGTTTCAATATCTAACCTAATCATTCATATTTTTGAACTTCAGCTTGATTTTCCTGAAGAAAATATGTCAGCATTCAAACATTGGCTACTTCGAACATTTTTGACTATTCAAGTTAGAGATCGACGTTTGTACACGTTTGTACCTCAGAGAGTTGACTGAAACCATGTTTATTGATTCAATATCTATCAGAATTACTCACATTTCAGAACCTGGGCATGATTACTCTAAAAGAACTCTTGAATTTACCGAAAATCGACATTTCTTAAGAATTTCGAAGATTCAAGTAGGATTTTGACGTTTGTACCCGTTTTTACCTTCAAGATTTTACTCAAATCATATTATTTGTTTCAATATCTATTCTCATCATTCAATGCTTTGTACTTCAGCTTGATTTTCCTTAAGAAAATGTCAGTATTCAAAAATTGGCTACTTCAAACACTTTTGACTATTCAAGTTAGAAATTGACGTTTGTACCCGTTTGTATCTGCAAAGATGTGACTAAAATCATGTTAATTGATTCAATATCTATCAGAATCACTCAAATTTCAGAATCTGGGCATGATTTTCCTGAAAAAGCTTTTGCATTTTCCAAAAATCGACCAATCGAAAAAATTTTGAAGATTCAAGTAGGATTTTGACGTTTGTACCCGTTTTTACCTACAAGATTTTACTCAAATCATATTATTTGTTTCAATATCTATTCTCATCATTCATTGCTTTGTACTTCAGCTTGATTTTCCTGAAGAAAATATGTCAGTATTCAAAAATTGGCTACTTCAAACATTTTTGACTATTCAAGTTAGAAATGGACGTTTGTACCCATTTGTATCTGCAAAGATGTGACTAAAATCATGTTAATTGATTCAATATCTATCAGAATCACTCAAATTTCAGAAAATGGGCATGATTTCCCTGAAAAAGCTTTTGCATTTTCCAAAAATCGACCAATCGAAAGAATTTTGAAGATTCAAGTTGGATTTTGACGTTTGTACCCGTTTTTACCTCCAAGATTTTACTAAAATCATATTATTTGTTTCAATATCTATTCTAATCATTCATTGCTTTGTACTTCAGCTTGATTTTCCTGAAGAAAATATGTCAGTATTCAAAAATTGGCTACTTCAAACATTTTTGACTATTCAAGTTAGAGATTGACGTTTGTACCCGTTTGTACCTCAGAGACTTGAATGAAATCATGTTATTTGTTTCAATATCTATCCTCATCATTCAAAGTTTTGTACTTCAGCTTGATTTTCCTGAAGAAAATATGTCAGTATTCTAAAATTGGCTACTTCGAATTTGACTATTCAAGTTGGATTTTGACGTTTGTACCTCTAAGATTCGACAGAAGTCATATTAACTGTTTTAAAATCTGACCTAATCATTCATATTTTTGAACTTCAGC
Organism: Eupithecia pulchellata; assembly: GCA_963931895.1. Lineage (NCBI taxonomy): Eukaryota > Metazoa > Arthropoda > Insecta > Lepidoptera > Geometridae > Eupithecia > Eupithecia pulchellata. The sequence goes on from OZ007522.1 coordinate 13,317,994, forward strand.
TTGATTTTCCTGAAGAAAATATGTCAGTATTAAAAAATTGACTACTTCGAACATTTTTGACTATTCAAGTTAGAGATTGACATTTGTACCCGTTTGTACCCCCAAAATAAGACTGAATACATGTTAATTGATTCAAAATCTATCATAACCACTCATATTTCAGAACATGGGCATGATTTCCCTGAAAGAACTCTAGCATTTTCCGAAAATCGACCATTCTAAAGTATTTCCAAGATTCAAGTTGAGTTTTGACCTTTGTACGCGTTTGTAACTCCAAAATTTGACTGAAATTTTGTTTATTTAGGTACTTAATATCTATCATAATCATTCACACTGAAGAACCTCAACTTGATTTTTCTCAAGAAACTTTTTAATTTTTTATGTCAAACGTTCAAATGCGATGTTTTGATTTTAATTTCAGGTTTACGTTGTTTTGTTTGTCTTTCTTCAGACTGAAACTTTTATTTCATGTCTTTAAAATGTAGACAATTTCAAGCCCTACCAAATTATGTGCCTAAGTACCATAAAATGTTTGGTTTTGAGATTAATCGACTCATTTAACTTTGTAGATCAAAATCGAGCATGAAAATCCTCCCCCTCCCCATATCTTTTACCCCCTTAGGGTACAAACGAAAATATTGTACCGACAACATTTTCGTACAGTTGGCAGCACTGCACAAAGCACTGAAATGTAATATAAGTACTCACCAGTGTTCAGTTAAACAAAGTTTTAGTATTGTTTACTTCTGCACAAAACACATGAAGCGCGCGAAAAGAATGTTACCATAATTTACCAAACCGTCTATGTGTAGACCAAATCCGTTATGTGTGAAAAATTGACCAAAAACTTTTTTTGCGAACACTTAACTGATTTTTCATTGCCACAAATTCGAATGACTTGCACATAACGAATTTGTCAAAACGATTTCTAGAAGGAATTTGCACATAATTGTTTTTTCAATCGACGCAGAACACAAAAATGATGCCAGCTATCAAATAAAAAAAAAATTAAAAAAGTGCACATAACGATTCTGGCAGGCGCACCGACGATATAATCACTACGATCCAACAGAGATCAAAGAAGTACCTATATCTTAGAATAAAAATATGTATATTAGAATAAAATGTACCTTCTGAAATACGCGCATACCTACATACTATTCACTATTTCGAAAACTACTTTAGTCCTAGTTTATCTCCTGAAGGGTTGCCGGAAGCCCTTCCTCCTGCATTTGGTGTCGATGATCAGCTGAGCCTGCCGCTTCAAGTAGCAACGCGAAGGTATATCTTCTTCATCCTCGGATGCTGTTGACAATGGTCAATATCAGGAAGCCTTCAGGTACTTATCAAAAACTACTGTACTACGACTGTTGTGTTAAGTATCAGTAAAGACATGCACTGTACGTACAGAGTTTATTTACGCTTTTGTTGATTTGTGTATAACTTTATGCTAAATGTTATAAGGAAACACGCTGTGACGATCGACACTAGACAAACCTTATATGGTTTAAAGTGTCGTAGAAATAAGAATAGAATAGGTTTTTGTTTAATAAAGAAATACAAATACTAGGACTAAGCGGTTATCGCGCGATTGGGAATGCGGTAATCTTACTGTCACGAAAATATTCGGACCAAGCGGAATCCCAGCGAAACTATCAACGACCGCTCTAGATACCGGTAACCCGTGGATTTGAAGAAGGCAGGTCTATACTAATGATGACTAATAACTAAATTAAAAAACTTACGCGGAGCTTTGACCGGCTCTTTCGTCAAGAGCTCTTTGTACGTTGGCACTGCTTTCTCAGACTCTTTGGGTGTGCTGTGGCTATGCATACTGATGTTGGCAACAGATGCTGCAGCGCTTGTTGGCTGAAATTACAAGTCAAACAACAATATATCTATGAGATTTTTGAGAGCCGAACTGTGCTTCTTGAAATTTCTGGAAACTTCTCGAACTGTTATGATTTTGACACACGTGTAGGTAATATTACTGATACCGCGTCTTCGTCTGCATTCAAGCAAGATATTATTTGTGAGCAAAGATTCTGTTTTACTTTCCCTTGAATACGATCTCTCTCCTAGTAAATTATTGAAAAGTAGTATTGTAAGCAGGTAACAAACGGACAGTGATTTAACTTCGCAATAATCCTAAGTACCTATTGAAGTCCCTACCTACTGTTAGTAGCAATCGTACATTCTACAACGTATTTTTAAGGAACAGACTTACATTGGAAGATGGTATATTAACGGTAGCAGTATCCCTCTGCCTCAGCTTGGCCTCCTCAGCCCTGACCGTGGCCTTCTCGTACCTCGCTGTGAGCACCATCACCAGTTCTTGTACGTCGCGGGCCTCCGCTGTCCATTCTGGGATAGGGGGCTCCGGGACTATCTGCAAGTTATGGTTAATATTGAATGTGTACAACATCATCAGCCTATAATAATTATATGATGAAATTAGTGGTAACCGCGCGATCGGGAATGCGGTAATCTTAATGTCACTAAAATACTCTCACCAAGAGGAATCCTAGCGAAACTTACAGCTACCGCTCTAGATACCGGTTTACCCGTGGATTTGAAGAAAGCTAACCTAACTTATGTCGAAATTAAAAAAAAAAAACTAACCTAATAATGTCTAACATCATCAGTAGAGGAGGCCTATGTCCAGCAGTGGACTATTATAGTCCACTGCTTCTGCTTATCATTTGGGGGTTATTGCCCATAATCCCCACGCTGGGCATGCGGGTTGGGGATCGCAGTTCGGTGGAGTTGTACTGCAGAAGGCGCTGCTGCCCGCCCCCCGGCGTGTTTCCCTTAGTCGCCTCTTACGACAACCACGGGAAGAGTTGGGATGGTGAAATTATATGCCGGCACCACACGGCCAATTGAATGTGTATTAGCTGTGATTTGTATCGCATAAATGGACAGCCAATTCACAGTTGCAGTACGAAATCAGACGACACCATGCATCGGAAAGCACAATAAGCTACTGTCCTGTGCCTGACCACCCGGTCGTGTCAATCTGTTGCAATAAAATTATGAGGTTGAGGGTATAGAGTGCATTGTCTTTGCGCATACACTAGTGCACTATAATAATATGGTGGAAGGTGCTGTGTGAATTATCCAGCTTTATTTATTTATTATTTACGAGTATTTAAGTCTCCGTTAAGACTGTCCGCCGTGGCCGAAATCACCAACATCATTATTTAACCACGCCATAGAGCAACGCGGGCCCCCGGCCGGCGGACCGGAGCCGGAGGACCGCGAGGACCGCGTTGCTCTATGAACCACGCACAACAAATCCAAATGTCAAAAACTAATTTCAGCCAAGCGTGTACTGAAACTAAACGCTATATTGTTTTATATTTTCTTTACGAATCAAAAACTTACTCTATTCTTATTTATACGACATTTTAAACCATATTATAAGGTTTGTATTATGTCGATATTCACAAAAAACATGAGTTTCACAAATCCCTGGTAGGTAAGTTCGTCAAACTATTACTTTTTAAACATTACTTACGTCCAAAAGCCTGCACAAATCATAAAGCAACTTCTTTATTTCCAGTAAGAAGGTATCGAGTTCCTCCATCTTGGTATACAGTTCTTCGTATTCATCATCCACAGTTGTTATCTCTGCTTTCAGTTCTTGAATTTGCTCCTGTCCTCTGTGAACATCAGTTTTTATTACGTTTTTAAACTTACAAGATCTAAACATATTATTAACAATAACGATACACTCGACGACCTCTGTGGCGCGGTGTGCTAAGGTCCACCTGCGACGCAGAAGGTTGCGGGTTCGATTATCGTCCTCGGGACAAATATTTGTACGATCTGCAGATAAATGTAAAGACGACGTAAAAAACCAGAAAGACCTGAATTACGATGGATACCGGTGAATATTTATAATAACTTATTATTACCGAGTGTCAAAAAACAAAGATAATTTTTTTTTTGGAAGGTAACAATAACCTACGTATGAGCCTGCAGGCACATCTTTGTATCATCGTGAGAGACGTTGACTCCAAAAAGTACATAAGAGTGTGCAATATGCTATTTTATAGTTCTGAATTGTCGATTTTATCAGAATATGTGAAAGCACAATGGACAGTCTAATCACAGTCCTTCGTGTTTAAGGCACCGGCAATACGGATGAATTTCCCAATTATAATATTTGTAATTTGAGCATATTTTCACCGTGGTACGTTAAATTATTGAAAAGATTTTAGGGGAGGCCTATGTCCAGCAGTGGACTAATATGGGCTGATGATGACGTTAAATTAATGAATTATGACCTTTGTATACCTATAGAATGCAATAAATGATTGAGTACCTATTGAGTATAACTTACTCGTCCTTATCTTTCACCGAAGCAAATTTGAACGCCTCCAAATCATTGAGGAGCTTGGTCTGATCTTTTTCCAGCTCAAGTTTTTCTTCCTCCATGGTCTGCTGAAGGTAAGCCAGTCGTTTGCTTGTCTCTCTTTGGGCTTGGAACTTATCAAACACTTCTTCAGCCTCGTTGGCGCCTGGGAATCAAGAATCTGATTTAAGATATTGGGTACTTTGTTAGATTCAGATTCATTATTGGTAATAAATGGTATACCTAGGTCGACTTGTACAATCTTCACAATCACTCCATAGTATAAAACAAAGTCGCAAATAGTTGTAATTTGTTTGTATATATTGATTTAGTATAGATAAAAAACAAATGATCTAACTCAAGTCCGGACTTGAGTCATGTAAAAACTTCTTCATCTGCAGGGGTATTTTAATTCGTCGGAAAGGCCTGCGGATTCGATATCGGAAACTTGTGACGAAGAACGGTATTTTAAACGGTCGGATTCGAATACTTTTGACATTCTAATTCGAATCCATGCTATGCGAGTTTCCGACAGCGTATCCCTGACGGAAACGATTCCGCCAATAGTTTTTGTTCGTGTTTACATAAAATTTAAGGCTCAATTCAAGGATAAATCGTAGCTATTAATAAAAACGAGAGAATATGAGAGGAATCTATTTAATCGTGATGATTTTCTGCCTATGATTAATTTTTTAGGTTAGGTACCTACCTACCTACCTATCTTTGTTTACAAAAAATGTAAACAATACGATTCAAGTCTTATTTTGCTATTGAATAAATAGAACATAATACATTGATTAGTTGTTTCTTATCATAATTTAACAGCTTCTATTTGTTTAGCTTGTATTATTATCCCTAGCAAAGTAAACAAAACAAAATTAAAATCAAATCAATAAAAGTTGCGACCTTGAAAAAAGTATTTCCAACATTGATTCAAATTTTTGACAAAAACTTGGTTTGAAACCTAAAGTATTGTTTTTACACAAAACATTCTTCAGGGATAATAAATATATAAGAAAATATGTTTTAAGGCTCTAAGAAGCTAGTTTTAGTAACTAGAACACTACATAATGGTATCGTAGACAGTGAATAAAAAGTAATAATTACAAACAGTGGCGTAGCTAGGGGGGGGGGCGGTGGGGGCCACGGCCCCAGGCGGCATATGAAAGGGGGCGGCAGGAAGCGCCAAATTATTATTAATTAGGAAAATATAAATTAGGGAAATCGCGCGCGCAATGTTACGTACGTTCCAAGTGAAAGGGTAAGTTAGCGTGCGAAAGAGAGGCGGCGGCGGCGAGCGAGGTGGAATCGAATGCAGCGGAAGTGGCGACAACCGCACTTCTCGCCGCCCCACCGCGCGCCGCCGCGCCAGGCCGCGAGAGAACCAATAAACGACAAACTGTCTGTTGCCGGCGGCGGTAGCGAGTACGCAGTCTATAAAGTTATTATTGTCTTGCTTCGCAAATATCGTCAAGCAAATATCTTGCCTAACCGTCGGTGTGTGTAGGTCGTGGTGGAGTTGGTCATTTGTCACGAACCATGGAGCATTTGTATAAGGCGGAGCATTTTTGATTGAAAACGTTGCAGAATGTCCAGTTTTGTGTTTGCCGCGGTACCCCAGGCCATAACTCAGCACCATAAGACCATATCGGTTTCAGTATACATTTATAGATAAGGAGTTTGTTGTCTAGGGACCGATTTGATTTTCTTCCCGTAATCCAGAACAGTTTTCTCAGCTGCAGACCCAGTGCTTTCCTTTTGATAAAGATGTGCTTCTTCCAGGTCAGGCGTCTGTCTAGATAAATACCAAGGTACCGCACGTCTTCAGCCTGTGGTATTTGAATCCCGTTCAGTTTTACAGGGGGGCACGAGCCATGTCGGAGGGTAAAGGTTACATGGACCGATTTGGATTCGTTTGCCTTGATGCGCCAGTCTCTTAGCCAGGTTGAGATGTCATTTAGGCTTCTCTGAAGCATATCTGATGCCGTGTTTGGGTTTTCGTGGGTGGCAATTAGGGCAGTATCGTCGGCGAATGTTCCCACGAGTACTCCTTCTGTCGTTGGTAAGTCTGAGGTATATATTAGGTACAGCACTGGACCAATAACGCTGCCTTGGGGGACACCAGCACGTATATTATTTAGATTTGTCATCTCCTCGCCTTGCTTTACGTAAAGGTTTCTCTGGCTTAGGTAAGATTTTATAAAGTGGAAGTAGTTGGTTGGCAAAGTTTATAGGATTTTGTAGAGGAGGCCGTCATGCCAGACGCGGTCAAACGCCTGGGAGATATCCAGGAAGGCAGCGGAGCTGTATTTCTTTCCTTCGTAGGCTCTATTTATCTCATTGACTAAGCGATGGACTTGCTCAATTGTACCATGGGCCGCGCGGAAGCCAAATTGATGAGAAGGGATAAGTTGGGTTTTCGCTATTTCCAGGCTTAGACGTCTCATGAAGAGTGTCTCCAGAACTTTAGAGGCAACTGGGAGCAGGCTTATTGGGCGGTAAGAAGTTACTTGTTCGGGCGCTTTTCCAGGTTTGGCTATAAGAATGATTTCCGCCACTTTCCATTGTGCTGGTACGTAATTGCGTCGCAGGATAGCGTTGAAGATTTGTGTTAGGAAAGTGAAGCCTTTTTGCGGTAGTTTTTTTTAAGACTTTAGCCGTGATTAGGTCGTATCCAGGGGCTTTGTTAAGTTTTAGGTTCCGTATGACATGTCGTACTTCACTTTTAGAAAATTTGTCTATAGGAGGAGAGAGCTGATAGGTTTCTGCTAGGATATCCAAAACTTCAGACGCTTTAGCAGAACCTGTGTCCGAGTTGGGAGTGAAAGACGTTTTGTAAGTGTTCTGCGAACAACGCTGCCTTTTCTGAGCAGTGTTGTTCCACGTAAAAAAAAAATTTCGTATTTAGGTGAAAATTTAAAATCGGGTTGTATATTCAAGTTTTTATAATAAGTGTTTACAAATAACGCTAATCTGCCTCCATTTGACAGGTGTCCAGTACGCGCGAACAAATCAAGCCAACTGATCGCGTTCACTTTGTTTCGCGCCGCGTCGCGCCGCACCCTACGTGCGTTTGGTCACGTTGGACTCTTCAGTAGGTCTCTACTGTTTGTTGTTTTCGCGCCGCGCCGCGCCGCGTCGCGTTCGCGTCCAGATCGCTCACGCAGTACGCCCCGTTAGGGTTTTGAAACCGATGTCAAAACCCTAATACCTCAGATCTACTATGAGCTCCGCAAGACTATAAAACTTGGCTATATTGTCGATTGAACAAGAATTGGCTGCTAATATTGATTTTGACAAAGTTATTTCCGACTTCGCTGCTCATAAGGCCCGTAGAATCCGCTTGTAAAACCGCTCATCCTACTTTAACTTCAATAAAAGGTTGCATTGCATGTGAAATTTAATTTTAATTAAGCACCTAAAGAATGGGGGCGGCAAAATGGGTCTCCCGCCCCAGGCGCCGAGATGGCACGCTACGCCACTGATTACAAAGGCGATTTTTATGATTACTTCTTCATCCTTCATTATAAGCTACATTTGGCGAAAAGCCTGGTCAAATTGGTAACACTTTTCTCCATCGTAATGGTAAAAAAGAAGTTGAAGTCATGTTTACGAAGTATATTTGAACAATTAAATATCAATGTGAATGTGAACGTGTGTTTAGCATAGAATCACAATGATCTAGTGATTCATTTTGTTTCTTGATTTTTCTTGAAGCAAATTTAACATACCTAATCAAAAAATACCATAAAATATTCCATATAATAATTTCTACTAGTTTCTACCATTTCAAAACTGTCTCCGTAAATGCACATTTTCCATCAAGCCGCGGATTCGCTTCGGATACTTTCGATTCTCTATCCGAAACGAAATCAAAATAGCGTTTTATGGATTCGACGGAATCGAATTCGAATCCGACGGTTTTCAATAGGAAACGAATCGAATGAATTAAAATACCCCTGCTGGTAATAATTTTACAATATTGTGGCAATTAGTTACGACCTTACCCGTCAATTTCATGAACCGTTGAAAGATTTCCTCCATCTGAGCAATCGGCGATATCTCTTCTGGGGCTGATTCCCCTTCCGTCGAGTGTGCGGAATCCATTCTCACCACCACTCTCGCTGAAATTCAAAGGAAACTGTCTTAGTTGAGCTTCGGCTAAGGTTTTATTTGTTGGCAACTCAGAAATTTTAAAAACTTTTCACAATATTGAACGTGGTATTTTGACGTAAAATGTGAAGATGGTCGTTCTTACTAAATTATAAGCAGAATATTAGTAGTTACAATGCACCAGTATGAATTAGTAAAATCCCTAAGATTCATCCGTCGCAGGAGCCTTAAAGAGACAAAGATGGGTGAACAGTGGTCGTTCATCGCTTTTAAACACTATAAAGAAAACACGAGAAAACCATGAACACCTCTGCTACTCAATTCCTTCTCCATATAGAAAGCAAATGAGTAGAATTTTCTTACCCTGAGGTGGAAACACTCTCTTCTCCAACTTCTCAAGTTCCCGCTTCCGTTCGGCGAACCTCTGCGCGAAGAAAGCGCGCTCTGACGCTCTGGAACATTCCGCGTCCTGCCCGCGCGCCACCTCCGCCGCGGTCGCTGCTGTGGCTTTGACGCGCATCTCCGCAGCTACTTCTCGAACTTTCTAGAATATTTTATAGATCTATATCTATAGGTACTTCCATGGATTTATGAAAAGTACGGATAGAATCCTGTCAAATCAAACTTGAATCTTAGCAATGGCGGATTGACATTGAGTGTCAGTGTATAGAGAGTTGCCAACAGAAGAAAAAATTACCCATAATTTTTATAAATATTCTTCCTAATAATTGTTCACTTATTAATATGAATATGTAAAATTATAATGAATCATTTTAGGTACTGCTTTAGCCACGGTAATCGTGATTATTAGACCTACTTTTTATAATTTTCAATTTACGCCAGCGCTTTATGGTGCTAACTGCAGTGAATTTTAATGTCCCACAAGAACAGAACAGAACACTTTACTTTCCCGGGATTAAATAGTAACTATGCTAATCGAAGAAATTTCAACAAAATCTGTTCAGGCCTCTGAGTGTGTGTGCAGAAGTAACAAAGATAAAAACATCCAAAGTCTCATTCCATGTCTAATTTTAGTTTGAATAAATTATTCTTTGTGCCTATTAACTGGCTGACAACATTTTCTGCCTACGGCTTCGCATACATTGTTCCTATGGAAATGCCTTACCAATATAATATAAAAAAAAATATAATTATTTAAATGTACATTTGCAGCCATATCTTATTATGATTGTTACTGGGAAGACCAATGAAATGTTATGTGAAAAATATACATTATTCTCATATTCATTGTTTATTGATACATTCTAAATAAAAATTTATGTATTACATAATATAATGCCCGCATGCTTTGACATGAAAAATCTTCATGCACATTGCATGCTACACTTGATTTAGTGGGCTTCAAATTATTTTAATTATGAGATTCTCTGATTATGCGAATTCAATTTAACTTCCAATTTTCGTCACCCGGAAATCTGAAAAAATATTGACTTTTAGTTATGCCCCACGGCTATCGATAATCTCGATATAACATCTGCGTAGCTTGATCGTCAGTAAAAGTATTATCCAAATGGGTTCAGCTATTTTGGAGGTTAGATCAAATAAAAAACAAACATATTTCGAAATTCGTATCCTTAGAGCTAAGCTATTGTATAGATATTACAAACTGAAATTCAATATCCTAAATATATTTCGAATACTTAATACATATTATTTTATTGGTATAACCAGGATGATAAAGAAATTCCTTTATACCTGATTCATAATTTAAAGTCAATAAAATATTAGAATTAAAACATTTTTAATATCCTCCCACACTTACTGGAAAATTTACATGTTTACATGTTGGCAGCACTGGCGAGATTTTGTGCTTGTAGTTTGATTTATATGTTGATAATAATTTTGCGTCAAATCGATAAAATAAGTTGGTGATATAAGAAATTTATCTACGAAATGTGATCCGGTGTTTTTTATTGACAAACCCATTGTGACTTTTGCAACATCTGACCACACAAGACGGCGTTTTCCGTTTATTTTGGTTTGTTTACAATAGAGTTCATCAGTTGGTGTCTATAGCTGTAATGGCGATGGCCAGCATACTATTTGATTGATTGGCATGCTTGCTTGATTGGAGTGCTTCATTTTATTTTGTTCTGATACTCCTTCCGTACTTATTTATAGTTTCATGGGTACTTCTATATCTTTACTTAATATTATAAAGAGGAAAGATGTTTTTTGTAGGATGTTTGTAGGTATGTTTGTTTCGAAACTACTGGACTGATTTGAAAAACTCTTTCACCAATACAATCTTAAATTTTCCGTGATGAAAAAATTAGGGTTCCGTATGAAAATTTCAATTTTTGTTAAATACCTGTGCGAAGCCGGGGCGGACCGCTAGTAGTTTATATTTTTACAAGATTGATTTTTTATGTTGCTCAATGACAATGTTACCATACCTACTTTACCAAATAATAAATAAGCCACACAGCATCAAACAAAAATAAATAAACAAAGCAGAGCTCGTGTTATAATGATGATGTGTATGTATATGACTGATATATCCAATAGAATTATATGTATAAGTAATCATTTCATCTAGGAAGAATTGGTTATTTTCCATTAAAGTTTTTGACCTAGTGTTTGAGGAAACATTGTTTTATTTAAGGACTTTTTAAATATAGGTACCTACCTATTCTATGGTCCATAATCTAAAATCTAACACAAGTAGGTACGTAGAATTAAGTAACATAAGTACTAAATGGTAAATAAATTTGATCGGAATAGACTGGAATGAAACTTTTTGGTCATTATAAACCAAAGTATACGAAACGTAAGTACATACTTAGGTACCTAGTTAATTTAGATATGAATTTACGAACCTCTAGTTTTGCGATTTCGTCTTTTTGTTTCCCCAACATTTCTTCAATGCGTGTAAGCGAGCTCTCGAATTTTACAGAATCGTCTATCAATGCTTGCCTGAAATCAGTATCACAACATCTAGTGGCTCGAGTTAGGGTGGGGTCAAAATAATTAGAAGTTCACAAACCTGATTGAGATGTATTTCTTCTTTACAAGTTCAGCTTCAGTCCATTGTATAAGAACTTTATGGATTTCGTTTTCAAGATGCGATATGTGCTGAAAATTAAAAAGATAGAAGCAGTGGGCATCGTTCAATTTAGGTTAAGTTGCGTCGTCATCAGAATAGATATCCGAATAGCATTCATCATCATCATCATCAGCCCATGTTAGTCCACTGCTGCACATAGGCCTCCCATAATGACGGCCATAGCGCCCTGTCTTCAGCTTGTCGCATCCAGCATCTGCCAGCAGTCTTTGGCAGACCGTCATCCCACCCGAAATAGCATTCAAATTCCACAGATATCCAAGCTAAACTAGACAGAGAAGGCATATCATATCATGGTTGACTCGGTGCCAGATATCTCTGCAGCTAGTGTTAGGAAAAAAACGCTCAATATTTTGTACACAAGACTTCAATTTTGTGACATTTGTGCCACATGCAGCTCTATTTGGCACCAAGTCTAGCATCATGATATAGAACGCCCTACCTTTCTAGCTCGATTGGATATCTTAGACTTAACCAGTTCACTCTTTGTGCTCTCAATCAACAGATGCTCGTATTCCTTCTCCAGTACTCCTAACTGCTTCTTCTTGTGTCTCCTCTCGTACCTCAAGAGGTCGAGGATCTTCTTCTGTTCTATCACTTTCAAGTCTAGGTTGTGGATTATCTGAAATATTCAACCAATATTAGATGCTTTAGAAATTGTCGAATTTGGAGCAAAAAAAAAAAATATCTCTGCAGCTGAAATTGTCATGAAAAACATCCACGATCTACGGAATAGTAAGTCAAAAAGATACGTAGGAAACTTATGTATTTATTTGTGTAGGTTTGTGTCCTATATCTGCGTAGCTTGGAACACTGTGGATTTTACGTTTTTAGAAACTCAAGGTTTGTTAGATGCCACAAATGATAAGAACAAGGTATAGTCTGGACTCGATCTAGCCATTTCTGGGCTAATTACCTGATCAGCATTTTTATTTCCTATAGGACAGACATCGTTCAAATACTTCTTGACCTGGGCCTCTTCCTCGCCAATAACAGCCCTGGCTTGAGTCAACTCTGCCAACCTCAGTTTGATCTCGTTTTTCAGTGTCTCTATAAGGTCATTGTTTTGTTGCTTCTCTTGTTCGTTCTCTTCGTAGTAGGATTTTCTTTGACCCTCTGAAAAATTATATAAATTATGTAAGTGTGATTTGAGGGATGAAACGTTGGTGTTCTTCCAACACAAAATAGGTTCGTAGTTAACCCGCTCACATTCATAATGAAGTGTGATTTGAGTCCGCGTAAAAAGTTGATAAAAGTTTTTTTATAACCCTGCATGTTAGTTTTAATCAATAGTATCTAAATTATTATGCACGTATGGTAACTAATAAAGTTTTTTAAATGCACATCTTCAAACGCACTCGTAGATCTCAGGATACAAGCATTCGTCCTTAGTTTGAGTTCCGCTGGTACTGTACTGTTAATAATTGCAAGTGTTTTAAATGATTCATTTATCTATTTATTTAAAAAAAAATTGTTGTCCGTGGAAACTTGCATTAGATTTACGTGTCTAGCCTAATACCGTTGTCTTAGGCCTTGATTTAAATATTTTTTTCGATAATTCACAGATTATGTAATGTACCTAATCATTAATCAACATTTAAAAAACTATGTTAACAGCGTAGAATATTTGCTCCGTATTTAACATTTATTGAATAACGCTTATTAAAAACTAACTTCTATTCATGTTTTAGAAGCAAAATAAGAGATCCTCTCCCTAACGCCCAAAACACTGGTTTTATCCTGGGTTCAAAAAAATGGTTTGTGGTTTGCTTCGATATTTCCTTAACTTTTGATTGCAGAACACATAATAAACTAAAAACAAAAATAATGTCGCGTTACTGTGTTGGCGATCAACCTTTTTTAACAGCGATTATTATTTCGCTATAAATACTTAGGTAGTTAATATAAAGCTCGTGGCAAACCCGTTATTCAAGGACAATATTATTAAACAAACGATTTGATTAATAAACATCATATTAGCATTGCCCTCGAACATAATCCTGCTATCATTCTTGTCTTGACGCATGCTTTTAGGCGACGCCGACCGCTTAAATATTTCAAAAAGTAGGTAAGTATAAGTAATGCTAATAATTATTTGGGGCCTCGGTTTAAAAGTTTTCGTTATTTTATTTTCGATTTGTGGGAAACTTAACACTAGAAAAATACAAAAGAAGAAATCTAATCTAAATCCATCAAAGGTGCATGTATCTACTTGGCTAAGGGCTATTTGTAAATTTCCACTGGTAGTTTATACAAAACAAGATCATAATTGAGTTCAACTTCAAAAAGGTTACCTACTACTACTACTACCAAGTACCTACGTACTCACGCACCTGATAGCTGTATTTTCTTTTTGATCTCAAATATTTTCGTGTTGATAGTTGTTAGCCGATCCTCGGACTCGATCTCGAATGGATGTTTTTGATAACAAGACATCATGGTTCTGAATGTTCTGCTTCTAGCTGAGTAAATAACGAAGTACTGACTTGGATGTTCTGTTTCTGTCCAGGGATTATGCGAACTGGGTTATTGAACTAACGGGCGTTGCTAGGTTTCCGATTATATAGACGTAGAAATGATTAAAGATTTAATTATTGACTAATTCATTCAAAAATTATGACTACGAAAACTAGATTATTTCTATAACTAAATCTTCATATTTTTTTTCAAACTTTAAACGCTCCTTGCAAAATATAAAAACGCACCCCCTTTTTAAAAGATGAAATGAACGCCATCTGTGCTGTGGTAGCGGCGATGCGCGACAATGAAGTTCAAAAGCTCGCCATTGGCTGTGCGCACACACCGCTTGATTTCTCTCCTTTGAATCAACATTCCTTCGCGTATCCATCCATGTGTGCGTGACCATGTTCTCACGGTGTTTAGTACTTAATTCTAGGTTTTTATAACTTAAATATTTTAAAATATGTTTAAATACAGCAATACACTTATGCTAAGTTAAGTTTCAAAGCTTAAGGTGTAAGTTATATGCAAATACAAGCTGCGCTAACGCACACCATCGCAGCGGCGGCCATTTTGATTTTCCGACGCTGTGTATTTACGAACAAAGCCGTCAGATGCGAGCGGGACGCGGCTGCGCATGATCCTACCGGGTTTACGTTATTTTTTCGAACGTGTTTTACCGCTAAAATGTGCATAAACAAACGTTTCCGACGTAAAAACTGTTCATAAACAAAATGAAGTGCCAGTTCTTACATTTGGTTCCGTGAGTGTTGATTATTTTGTGTTCAAACGACATAGAAGGAGTAAAACAAATGTGTGTGATCCAAGTGTGAATGTTGTGCTACAAAATGTGGTCGAGGAACTTTATACCGGATTATGGGATTCAATTGCTGAGTTTGGTTATCGTGGCATCCTTGCTGGCTACCAGGATCCCAGGAGCAGAAGGTGAGTGGAACTTGGGGTAGATAAGTGGTTGAGCTTATGAAAGCGCGGAGCAGACAGGTAACACGGCCGCGGCCGGTTGGCGCGCTTACCTGCGGAGCTTTCTGCAAGGCGATGTCATACCCAACCGGTCGGGTAACCTCTCGGTTCTCACACTAGGCTCTTGAGAAACGAGTCGTTTTAAAAACTGGAGTGAATTCAACGCATCGCATTTTTAAATGTTTTATTGAGTCGCGTATGTTGACGTTGAAGCTAACTGAAAGAAACCTGAGAATGTTATGTATGACATCGTCTTACAACTGCCGCCATGCAAATACTTTTTACTGTTGATCGAATTACATGCTTTAGTAGTTCTGCTTACTCCAATTTGATTATATAGAATTCTTAGAATCACCTACCGTAGTGCTTGAGCTTCTAGGTACGTAAGCCTTATAACTTAGAACCTATCTTCAATTTCGGATATTTATTGCCTTTAAATATTTTATGAGCCTACATAATCTTCCTATCTGTCTTTTAAGTATTTTAATGACCTTTTTGTAAACTACGAGTCCACGAAAAGTAAAGAACTATCTCATAAGCACAATCATATCCAAACCTGTTAAAGGGAAACAATGCCACAAAGGCCTATTAAGGCTTCAGACTCAGTTCAGAGAAACGCCGTCATCGGGTCTCAATAAACCTCTAATTTATTGTTGGTAATGGATGTTTGAATAGAAGTCAAGATTTTTTTCCCATAGCAGTAACATCATTTCACTCATCAATGCTAACAAAAGTATTGCTAAATCAAACGTCCCATTATTTGCTGTATTAGGTTCAGATAACTCCTTGTCATTAGCCAACAGATTCTCGAATCATCAAGACAACTAACGAGCAATAACGGCGACAACTAACAAATAGCTTCAAGTTCAGGGTTGGGCACTTACACGAAGCAAGTTATCCTCTTGATGAACACCCCCAAAATCAAGAGTCAGATGTTTAGAAGATAAGAAACAGTTTAATTCTATACGAATCCAGAATGTTCACCTACGGCCGGCTAGGCGCATACTAATGTCCATATACACCGCTTTGTATTCTCGCTGTATAGCCACGATTTCTGTGGTCGGGAACACGATAGGACTTTTTGAATATTGATCAACAGACAGCGTTATTTTATTCAGTTAAGAGAAAATGTGACCACCTAAAATCTGAATTTTGGGGTCTTTGAGGGAAAGTTATTCGTTGTCATCCATTTTTATGGCTGATTTTGTGTTTACAACTTTGTATTCGTCTTGTGGTTGCGAGTTATCGCTTTTTTGGATGGCGTTAATATTTGACAGTAAATCGTTTTAATGTTTGGGTTTTATATTTGTGTGCGTAATAAAAGATTCAACTATAAAACCTACAGGTATTTTTGTTAATCCATGTCATTGCAGGTTTAACTTATTTACGTAAATTAGTCCTGCCCACAACATTGATTTTTAATATTTAATCTTTCTTATTTTGTGGTATAGTTAGATTTAATAAAACGGCGCATTCAATCTTATTGTGGTTAGTTATATCATTATTGTATTTTATACAATGTATTTCCTCACGAAAATATGTCCCTTTTATTTATACCATTTAACTTGTGCTATAGCTAGTAATTTCCTTTATTAAATCTTACAATATTAAAAATGTTTGCTCATGTAAAATAAAATAAGCAACCAACTGTGCCTATGCTATTGTTAACCGAGGGGACAACTCGCTCGACTCATATAAATCTCAACTAAAACGTTCTCTTATGAACAATTTCTCACTTAATCTGTATCATTTCCATCTGCCGTTTTATCTTTCTCAATATCATCCTTATTACTAAGAGATTATACTTCAAATTTGCATACCACAGCTGTCAAGTCGCTGATAAGTCGATCGTGCTTCAAGTCAATCGGGTTCGCGACAAGAAATTGTTCTGAGAACCTTTGCCTGTTTGTACCGGCCGGGGTCTGAGAAACGCTGAATATTTGAACAGTAACATCAGGTGCAGTTTCCAATGCATGAATTCTAAGTTCCGTCCTGACAGACAGATTGTATTTACTGCCTCTAACTTATGCTGCTTGTCTTGCAAACTTCTCACTTGCATGTGATTTCTATACTGCCTCAGGTAGTTATAATACTTAAGTGTATCCGTTCTTTAATCTCAATTTGCTGATAAGCAATCTATTAAAATCAATAAAAACCACACGAGTTTATTTCGCTTCCCTTTACGGACTAGGCATTCAGACCACACACAGTTTATCTAATTCATTCAGTTTATTGCTAGATATTTAGGTTGTTAGCCTTTTTCGTTCTCGGCTGTCCATGTAACAGATCAACAACCAATAAATGCCTCATGAAACTGGCTACTTTTGATTTGAGTCCATATTTAGTAAACTTGCAAAATTCTCGGTTCCTTTACTGTACCTACTGAGTTAAAATTATGCAACGGAGGATGCATGTTGGGTACGTAGACCATACTTGTCGTTCCTCCAGCTTTTTGCACAAGATTGCTATGAGTTGTGAAAATTTACATGTACTAATAATAACCAGCGAGCCATTTCCAAGCATCTATGAAGCTGCTAACGTTTTTATCACGAGCTTCACGACATTGTATTAAACAACATAATAATAGTGTTGTAAAAAGCCCTATATTTGATTTAGCATAATTGGGAATAACATAAAACTTGGCGTTTCATGAAATATGTATACCGTCACAATTATCCTATAAACTTGATGGTATTTTGATTGCATTGCTTTCGAAGATTTTGTATTTTTATACGTTGTTAACTAATTATTACCTATATAAAAATGCTTAAAAATAAGATTCATAAACGTCTTTTTTGTTGCCTTTCTGGATTTTACGACAGTTTACTTTTTGTTATTTAATTGGATCAATATGGACGTAGTCATCAGAACGATCAAAAGTTATAAACTTAATGTAAGCTTGCCTTTGAACTACTCAAGAAACTTGGTTAAAGACATGTTTTTGCATTTAAAAGACAGACAGAATATACCTCCCTCCTTTAAAAACACTCGTGCCTGTCCTGAGCTGCGGTATGCGGGAGCATTATTTCTAAGACAATACTTTGAGGTTTTTTAATTCACTTTTACGTCACCAATAACGCTAAGACATGCAGCTTTATTGCGCATTATCAGCAGTACTTCATGGGAAATACTAGTTTCTCATGCGAAAGTCTCTATTGTTCGCGTTAAGATGGCTTACTTTATGTGTGATTATGATTACAAATAATGGTTAAATTAGTGTGTCTAAATTTTCGTCTTCGTTCTTATCTACTTTCTTGCGTGTATAGATATCGTACTATACTACCATTCACCGTTATTGTCCAAGATACCTGTAAAATATAGGTACAATACAAAATATATGATTGCTTATCACAAAATCTTTTGCGGCAGTTTTTCTGCTCGATAATTGTTTTTCCTGATTTCAACCGACTTAATTCTTGTTTCACTTATTATACTTTTACATACTACTGTCATGACTGTCACTTACATGGAGATTTTCAAGTGTCTCAGGTTTGTTGTTTAAAATGTCTGCAGGCTCCAACTTTGCATTTATTCCCTGTTCAGCTTCATAACAAGCAAACCTGTCTAACATCCGTGGGGTCTGTTTAAGCAAGCCATGGCGGGTCGATGTTTTGTATGCAAACAGAGTGGAGTAGATAACGATACTTGGATCATCACGGAAAGTTGTGAAACGAAAAGAACTACGATTGTAAGCAAAATATTGCACCTAGAAAAAATATTTTGGTATAACAATACTCAAACAATAACAAATCATATAACATGGTTTTGTTATCCCAAAATATTTTTATAGAAAACTTAACACTTATAGAAGTTTTTCACATTAAACAGTTAGCCGTTTTTTGTAAGTAAAAAGATTCTATAGTAAAACTTACAGTCTTCTAAAGTTCCGTCATCTCAGTACATGGCTAGAGCAGCGTGTTGCTTGATAAGAAATTTGATTACCTACCATTTATAGTCATGCTATAGAAATTAACAAATATTCAAGCTTTTCTGTAAAATAATGACAGTAATAAATTTAACACTCATTGCAGGAGATATTGATATTAAAGTAAATGCTCTTTATGAAGCATCGACAGTTGTTAAGATTTCTATAATGCGGTTAACAATTGTAAACGGTTAACGTGTAGTTAAAGTTTGTTGCACATGAAACCATATTGCTTTGAGATACAGTTCATAACTGCTTCCTTGGTCCCGTGTAAAGAAACGTCCAGGTCTAGTGTTTACAGAGTATCGCCATGCATATGCACAAGTGCTCGGTCCGTCCGTTTGCTTTAATAATAAGCCTGCGCTTGCGTTGATGTCACGAACACCAAACATTGCTTCGGGCTAAGCTAGTTTCGAATAGGGGCTCAAAAGGAAAAAAACTGCTAAATAGTTAGCGGGTGAGGTGGTTTTGTAGTTCGAGTTTTGAGTTTTATCACGTTATAATTCTGTAACAGGTTGGTTCTCTTTATTCAATAACTTTATTTCTTTAGGCTTACAAAATAAGGACATAGATAAGTAAAATTTTATACAGTTAATTATTATAAAATAAAGAAATAGATTGTTATTTATTTCTCTTCACTTACATTTTTTGTCCACTAGTGGAACAAGTTCTCTCTGGTTAAACCTGTGATCAGTTAAACTTTTATTGATTTCTTCAGTTAATTGATTTATACCTTATGCTTATTGTTGTTAGTTGGCTTTATTTTACGTACAGCCTACCAACGTAGTTCTGGGTGGTGAAAGATATAAAAGAACTTTCATTTATATCTTTCACCCAGAACTCAGTTTATGTGACTTTTTATCTCATTAAAGTATTGTTTACGTAAATATTGAAAGTCCACATCTTCATCTCTGACCACAATGAAATTCGAACTCTTAAATGCCTTATAAAATATTGCTGTAACTTTTTTGTTTATTTGGTGCTTCCAAACTTAAAGTAAAGGGTTGCCGGTACTCTTTCCGTGTATCGTATGTCAAAATGTACTCCCACAGTCGCTATATTAACCAACAAAATATATTCAACGGGAAACGGGTCCTTTGTATTTTGGACCTTGTTTCGTGGCAATACAGATTCAACAAACATCAACCTTATATAATTTTCTACTCTTTCTAAATTTTAACCTTACTTAGTACCTACTCTCAAAATATTCACACTCGATTTTATATCCTTTTTAATATCAATTTAATGATGTATGAAATTTGGAAATTATTTGAATCCTTATTAATTAATTGAAATTGTTCTCTTTGGTTACGTTAGGTAAATATTTTTCTTCCTTCCTATTCTCCTGTGAATTAAATAATCCAATTACGAGGAAGTGCTTCAATTACAACTTCTATGCTTTGCTTCTAAATAATGAAAAGTGTTTTCGGTTTTCCCATTCAACGGAACATACACTTCCTTTGATTCAACGTTAGTTTACTCTCAGTTCAGTGTTCACACTGTTCAATTTCATTAGGATTAATTTATGTCGGTTCTAGTTTTGTAAAAAACGATTTCTGTAGGTACATGTCTATTTCAAATTACCTGTTTGGTCACCTCCTAATTGCAACAGCGGAAGAGCGACCTCTCAGACGGTCGTGAAAGCAGTCTTATCTGCAAATATATCTCGAACTGTGGCAATCAATGTCTATGATCTCATGTCTGGATCGCATTTAGCTACTAAGTAGTTGTTTGCGTGTATTTCGTACTTTAATATTATTTGCTCTTACCTTTTAATTTTTATCTCGATAGAATGCTCTCCCAAAGCTCGGTTCAAAGGCCAAATGATGCTATATCTTGTTTTGAATGTTTGAGAGAGTTAATTTGCTCAAACGAGATAAAACCATAAATATTACGTGCTAAACATTATCAGAAAGCAATTTTATTCAGAAATCACTAGGTGTTTCCCAAACTTACGTCACAATAAATTCTTAAAGCCAATAAATAGACGCACCGAGGAATTTCGAATGAAACCTAATTGATTTTAAATTATACGATAACACATTGTACCGTGTCGATAGACGTGGAAAGCGTTCGGATGACCCCTGATAACTTGGAGGCGTAGCCGTGTGACTCGGTTTTATGGTTCCGTAATATCGCGACAATGCCGCATCGTGTGTAGACATTTCTGTTCTAGCCAGCCCGAAGATGTGTTTTGTATGTATTTTTATCTTATCTCGTTTACCATAAGCTTTCTTGCTATATGTATCTTAAAATTTTCGTTAAGCTCTGGTCACACGATGTTATTTAGTACCAGTGTGTAAATTAGATACTTTGTTGTCGATATATCAAAAAACAAAGCATCGTCTGACTGAAGAATTGACTATTGTTGTGCGCTTTTTCTTATACTCATTAACTATGATCATTACTGGGACAGTACTAATGCTTAAATCATTAATCACTTGAGTTATTGTCTGCTTCGAATGCTCATTACCTGTTACTTTTTAAAATTTTCAACTTAAGCGCATTTTTTTTTATTTCTGGTCTTTTAACTGATATGTTTTCTATTTTGCCTAGCTGGTACCATAGTTATCCATCTTTGTTGATAATATCGATCCATTGTTTTGAAGTTTGTTAATTCAAAAGTTGCGGAGCTACTCATCGAAACTTAGTAGTTATTCGGATAACGGTCCAAATCTCTGAGAGTAATCAAGAATGAATTACGAAAGCTGCCTTGGGAAGTGGTTTACTTTTTTAAATTAGGACAAAAACTTCGGCTAATGAGACAAAAGTTGGTTATCCAATGTCATGTTTGCTACTGAGGTGCTTTCACAATCGACTTCTGTTGGTGCTTCATAATGTATTTTTAGATTTCTGCAGATTTTAATTTTGTTTTTATAACAAAATATCCTTCGTCGCTCAGCGATCATATCTTTCAGATAGACTACTGAATATTCAGAACATCGAGTACCGATCGACGAATGTTCTAGATTTCTAACCGTTTCCCAGGATTTATTTAGATCGAGATATTGCGGCTGTCAAAGCTTCAATGCTCTTAATTTTATTGCAGGTGCAAGAAGGTTACTAGACGTCTGAGATTATAATTGGATTATGAAATGTCAGCGTCAAGTGGTGCGTAAAGTGTAATGTCTAGACACCGTAGACAAGCATCACCAAGTACAGTTCTACCAAGATATCTGCGGTATCAGTAGAAGAACATTCGCCAATCTCTTGTTATTGGTTGCTGCCATATCCACCACTTTAGATATAATTGAATTGTTAAATTATGGCCGAAATGATTTCAACGACGCACGTGCATTCACATGGCAGATACCTTGGTTGAACTATATGCTTTCGGTTGTCTTGGCTTGTGTTATTCAAACAGACTTGCTATTATGTATTTATGTACCGATACCCTGTGTATGTAGGAACCAGTTTCTATACGTCAGTTTCTAACTGAATCAGCACCACCATATTTTTTTGCTGTTGCTTGATTTAGAAATGTCAAATCTAATCCATCTAGGATTAGATTGGTTTGTATAATGTTTTTTATTGTTTTCAAATCAGTTTGTTTTTATATTTTTAGAGATGTTCGACATAACTAACATACATACACTGAATATGGTAAAAAAATAAAATGAAGACATATAGTTTTTGTTAGACATGCTATTAACAATGTGAATCTGACCATTATTGCATTACCACAACCTCTGTGAGAATAAATTGTCCTACAAGTATTACCTACTGTTATTAACAAGCAAAATTAGTTATGGATATTTACTTCATGAAATATTCATTGATAAGATTAACATGAGATAATCTTCTAAGTCGGGTAGGTACATTGTTCTAAAATCTGGTTTCTATTGTGAAATAACAATGATTTTCTGATGCTAACGGCTCATCTAAACGAATATTATAATGAGGAAAGATTTGATTGTTTGTTTGTATTGAATAGGCTCCGAAACTATTAAACCGATTTGAAAAATTCTTTCACCATTAGAATCCAATTTTTTCCCTGATAAACATAGGCTATAGAATATATTCAAAAAAGTTAGGTTAGGTTTTTGTTAAATACCCCTGCGAAGCCGGGACGGACTGCTAGTAAATTATACAATTATTTATTTTCGTGCTGATAATCGGTCCCTCAATGTGCTTTAATTTGATAATAAAAACATTGAGATAAATGATCTTCGTGCTGACAAAACCTTATTTTATATTCACTGGTAGGTAAAACACCTTATCAGATTTTTCATACTGCTGAGTATTATAGGCCTCATAAAAACTCTTCGTTTAACGCCTCCCTTGTTGGTTTGGTTGTTATCAAATGATGAGTTACTAATTCAGAGATTCTTCTTGACCTCGGGAATCATACTATTGTCAACCACTTTGGCGATTTCCCCAACAGTAACATCGTTTTCTATCTAATTTGGATTATTGTTTTTAATTTTGTCTGGTGCGCCTTTACTTCGAAGAAGAGTTCTGACCCTAACAAGTTTGCCTTTTTTTGAACAAACCTTAATTTAGATTTACATGACGTGTTTAAAAGTTGGTGTGTGGTAAAGGCGTCCATTAATTACGCGAGGTGATTTTGGCGATTTTTGACCCCCTCTCTATTAATGGATGACCCCAAAGTATAAAGGCTTATACCTATGTGGTTTTTTTTTCTCACAATAACAAACAATCGTATGAAATTGACGCCTGAGTTAGTCATTGCGCATATTCTTCTCATCTTTAACAGTATCTTTCTCTGCAATATTCAGTCTAAGCATCACAAACAATACAATTACATATCAGAGAACTGATATGAGCACCAGCTTGTGGTGTCCGGCGGAAGTGATACGTAGGCGATAGGGTGCGATCAGGTCTGGACACGTCTCCGGATGCACCCTCGGAAGTATCGGCCGTGTGAACCGACGAGACGATAGCATTGTTACAGTGACCTCGAAGTGTTCAAGATGAATAAAAATTACACTTATTTTTAACGTGGGTACCTACCTAACCTAACCTACGGTACCTGTATAATTCCTATTAAAAAGAAGAACCCAAAGATCATCAGAACATCAAATCTACTAATTTGGCGGAATTGTACTTCAATGTTATTTGGTTATGTAAATGAAGCATACACAGTAAAACTGTTTATAAATTGAAACCTCATGAAATTGACGCGTGCGCTTGACAAAATGACAAGGTGGTCATTGGTAAAAGTTCAAACAATACATCGTGCATATCACGCGATCAGTCGCCGTCCGTGCCAAGATCTGATAATTTGCCCAAAGAATGCTTAACAGTTAAGCCGAAGACTTGGCAGAAGAGCCAACGCCACTAGAAATCTATGATTCCACTTTAGAACAAGAAAGTGTGCAAACATGAAGGCTAATCTAATCATGTTATTTTTGCCAGCAAAAAGCACTCAAATGAAGAACGTAACTGTACTCCGAAAATAAAGGATGTCGCCCGGAAACTCTCGATACCGACAAAACGTTGTTCTAACGTCAGGTGGACGGTTTCCGAGGATTCATGAGCCACAATGTTGTAAACAAAAGAGTCCTCGTAAAACTTGCGCTTAGTGCACTTGTCGGGTACCTGTAGATTTATTGTCTCTTAAAAAGCTTGTGGTATTTAAAACGGCCCATAAACTTCGAGATGTCGAACTAGGTGCGGTCGGTAGTAAAATCGGAGGAAATATTTGATCTTTACTGTTTAGAAAGTTTGATTTCCATTAAATCTGTGGTTCATAAATCCCCATTCAAATTAATAAGTAAGAAAAATTAAAAATATAAGAACTAAAATAAAAATTAAGTACCTACTTTAGTATTTTACCTACCGAATTGGTTAAATGTAACTCCACCTATCAAACAGAAAATAAGTACACGGTTTTCTAAGAACCTCAGCTTCTCATGGTCTTGCTTATAATCCGAGCAAGACCTCGACGAAGTGATTGCAGATCACACGAATTACCCTTCAATGTCACTCGGCCTGTTGTGATAATAACTGTATGTAAAATCACCATCTGGATATCGAACTGCGCCCCACCCAGGTAATTACTTAAGTATTATAAGGCTACTGAATCCAGTAGGCTGCGATGGACGGTTAAATGCGTTGATCGTAGCACGTTTTATAAGTTAGTTTCGCGTTGTAAAGCTTTATTAGGAACTTAGGACTTCTTAAGATTTATTTCGCTATTGCTTAGAATTATCTTTCTCAAGATGTTGCCTACTTTAAAATTGCTGTAGTTATTACGAAACAGTTTAAAGTAAAACTTAATGACGCTTTACGGGAGTATCGTGAGTCGAGTAATTAATACCTCTAACCTCTTCAACGGAGCGTTTTTGTATGTTGATGATTTGTGCTGAGAACGTAGGTAGGGATGGCTGTATAAATGAATGAACACGCCACACGCCATGCGATGATTGTGTTGTGTAATACTTAAGTTACAATGTAATAGAAATCACTATTTGATTACTTGATTAGGAATATGAACTGCACCGCTGAAAGGAATGCATGCGTGAAAACTACTGAAACTGAATTAAATATTGGATTGGTTGCGATTGTCTAACGCCCGGGCACCCGTTTACCTGCCAGCTCCCTCGCCCGAAGCGGTCCGCACCCTCCGAGATTTGCGCCGGGTGCGCGGGCGCAGGTGCGCGACGTACGACGCCCGGGGTAACCGTCTATTTCACAAAAACAACAAAACGACTCAGGAGCCACAGTAACCGTGTCATCCCGAACTCAGTCGGCTAAACTCCGCTTACACCGTAAAAAAGAACGGAGAATTCGGTCGTTTCCGCTTTCTTGGAAGAGTGATTCACCTCGCGTGAGAGAGGTTACACTATGATTTATATGCGGATTGTCTGCGGTCAAACTTGAATGTTTTAAATAAATTTTCTTAGAACATGATTTTAATATTTAACTCTAATATGCATTGATATTCAATAATGGCACCAAAGCTCCCTAAAGGGTTTCATATTTCATCATTTAAGAGGTGCGCTTTCACTGGCGTAAGTCACGCGATGACTGGCTTACCAACGTTAATAGTTTAACGATTATACCTCTAGACTGAATAGTCATAACCCGTTAGTTCATAGATAGTTCCTTTAAAGCTTTACTAAAACATCATTTTTACGTACAGACCTACGTAAATTTTATCGCTGATACCACACCCACGCAATATCCAAGTTTACACGACGGGTTACACATTGAAGATATTTCTGGTCAATATTTTATACCCCACGTATTGAATGCTAAACTTACTAGGTAATACTTCCTATAGCGGTACCGGTCCAGGCATTCTGTAAGCTCACTATTCTAAAGAAGGAATTCAGTATCAGAGCCGCTTTACGCTCTAAATTACCAACATTACAGAGAGCGTGAATCCTAGCTTATTGTCCAGACGTATAAGGCGTACTGAGGTGATTTCCCTAAGGCTTGTCTAGTAAACCTCGCTCTAACCTTTAGAGAATTGGATGTGATGCTGTCTAATTATATGACGCTAGGACTGGGTAATGAATTATTTTCAATGGAATTACGTATAAGGGTTTGTTTACTGATGAAAGCTATTACTGTCTATTCAGTCTGAAAGGTGAACCATAATAACTTCGATGAATCTAAAGAATGGGAACCAAAGGTGAATTGAACAAAGACTATGATATGGGAGAATAGTTTAAGAAAATTAATGAGTGAAATAAAACAACTGAAAGAATATAACTGAATGGAGCACGGTTAATATGGAAAACCAGCTAAGAAAAACTTATGGGACTTGATAACGCCAATATTCGCATATTATCATTTAACATGGTAGCTTGAAGGTGAATGTTTTCGAAGGAAAATTATAAGAAACTAGCGGCCCGCCCCGGCTTCGCACGGGTATTAAACAAAAATTTCAGAAATTATACACACTAAAACGATGGGTTTCACAGTTTTCATACGGATCTTTACTTTTTTTAACAGCATTGGGGTTTTTGACATTGACTCGACATTCCAAAACTGACACTGGCCGTAGAGAAAAAGCAAGCACCGTGCGCTATACAACCTCTTTTTCTATTCTGACGCGCCATAATAGAAAAAGAGGTTGAATATACAGCCCACGGTTCAATTATTGAATTTTTCATGCGGATCCCTAACTTTTTTGAAAATATTATATAGCCTATGTTCATCACGGAAAATTAAGGATTCTAATGGTGAAAGAATTTTTTAACTCGGTCCAGTAGTTTCGGAGCCTATTCAATTCAAACAAACGAACAAACAAACATACAAACAAACAAACAATCAAATCTTTCCTCTTTATAATATTAGTATAGATGATAAAAATTGGGGTGCGTGAGCAATAAATGGCGTGGGGTGTTCAATGAAAATTCACCAAAGCTCTGATCTGCGCTATCTATTGAGTTCTTATTTACCGAAGGTAAATAAGCCTAATTGTGAATACAATACTATTTCAGATTTCAGATACAAGAATAGCAAAATCTTGGAAGATCCTTTAAATATAATTTACATAATTTTTAAAACTTATTTTAAATTAATTATTACGCCAGTTTTTTTGTATAATATTATTAGTTGAGTTGCTTTGATTTATGCGCATGATGCGCTTATAAATTAGACAGCACTAGACCATAGAACTTTGTCATTGTTATATTATTTCCTGTTATCTCTAGTTTTGATTCCTAATAAATAAAAGATTCACAAACATCAACAGCCCATCAAAATTATTTACGGCTATGCTCATTCAAATATTGTCAAGACTATTTGAACTAGGCATTGGAAATTTATGTTCATTCTAGTAATTGGCATATGCAACAAATCTGCTCAACAGACCATAAGTCATTCCTACAGCTAAGCCCGGCCAGTGTGGGTAGTCGAACTGGTGCGGTCATAACTTACCTGTCGTCGGCTCAAGCTGATTATGATGAAGGGATCTTGCACTCTCCTTTTGGTTTTCTGTTTCTTTTTGTGCTGATTATGAGTGTTGTTGATGTTATGTTTTTTTATTTTGTGTTTCTTTGTCACCTTTATTATGTTCTTGATTAAATTCTTGGTATTTTTAATGTAAGCTACGAAGTTATAAATCAAAATCAAAGAGCTTTATTTCGTTTAGACCTACCAGGACTTTTTGACACAAAATACAATTTACAAAGTCATAAAATAAAGTGTACATTTTTTGTTCATTTCAATGTAATTAATCTGAAATTTACTATCACTAAAATTTCAACAGAGTAGCTAAGAATAAATGTTGACTTAAGTATTTACTAAGTACTTTTTAATGCTTTTTGTTAAAATATTTTACTATAGTTGTTCAGACTTACGCGTAAACGTAATTAAATTACGTTTTGAAAAATTATAGCTATTTCATTTGATCCTCAATAACAAAAAAAAAAACTGTACAGTAACTGACAGATTAAATATTTACGAATATTAATCAATAAATTGATAAACCGAAACTTTTGAACTTTCATTTACCTCAGGCTCATACTTTAATAACTTTTCTGGAAGTGAAGGACCCCTTATTTAGCTTCTTTAAAAATGATCTCGTGCCCCATAGCATACCTCATTTTAATTTTGGATAGCCGAGATGCCGCCTCTTTCGAAATAAACGTTCAAATAGCCGTCTTGAATGAAGAACAGTCGGATTTTGAAACTAATATCACAATCTACGATATCTCTGTACTAATTCGTTCTAAAGCGAGCGGGCAGTCTCTCGTAAATAAAGACGTGATAGTAATTAATGAGGGAATTAAAATGAGTGTACCATTTATCGTAGTGTAGCCTCTGGTGAGCGCGTGACATTTCTCTTCCGAGTTCGTTTTAATGAAGGAAGATAAGTTATTGATGTAAAAGAAATAGTAGGTACATAAATGTTTTAACGCATGTCATGATTGCTTTTTAACGAACCCAATAATTAAATCATATTTGTTGCCTGTACAGAGTCAAGTCTTATTACCAACGTAGAAGTCCTACATTAAGATTGTGAGCTTATAACATAACAACATGGATTCAAACGAAAAGCAGTAAAAATATCCATCAGTTAAATAATGGAGGTGAAGCAATAAAATAGATATAACGGTGAATTACCTTTTGCATTCGAAGGCAATATTTGCAAGTATAACGTGGACAATCACAAGGCAATCGAGAGAGTCCCGTCTATTAGCGTCATGACGAATCAGAACCACTATTCTTCGGTCGGAGCTTTGTGTGCGTTTCATGTTGCGTTTGGTTTAAGTTGAAGTTATTTGATTTCGAAATAACTTTAGTCATCTGTTACCTAACACTATTTATCCGTTACTAAAAGAAAAATATAATTATGAGCTCTTTAAAAAGGACAAAGATGAGAGCTCACACAAATCCGTGGCTCACATCTCACACTTTGTACTGATTCATGGCTTATATTGATTTTTGTTTGATTGATAAATGCCTTTAATAATCCTGTGAAAGCACCTTTCCTTTAAACTCAATTTTCTCGCCTAATCTCCATCTTTGAACCACACAACCAATAACGGCTTTCGACAAGTCTATTCTAGATGATAGACGCTATTGTAGAATAAGTAATGATCCATCGTCTACGTAATGTAGGCTGCGGTGTACTTCATACTCTGCTCATCGTTTCACGTAGCCATTTCAAAATATTGTTATGTCTAATTTTGTGGTTTGTTTGCTTATATTTCTGTCTGTGTCGGCTATATCTTAATATTATATTTTAATTAGTTTTATTTTTTGATGCAAGTTCTAATTTGCTCTCGATTGTTACCGTATTCTAATTATCTTGGATTAGGCATTGTAACTTCTAATTGGCATTGAAAATTCAAAGGTTTGAACAAGGGAAGTAATTAGAGCTTATTTATTGTGGTGGCTTATCTTAGAACTGCACGAGCGACCACAGGGCAAGTAATTGTTTGCATGCCCGAGCCTATACTCTCTCGTATTACTACCATTGTCTTGTGTACCTACTATGTGTTCAGCACAGTTTTTTTCTGGGAATTCGATGACTTGAATTCTTTCGTACCCATTATTGCGTTAATTACTAGTTTTAACGTTTTAGTCCATCTTGAATGCCAAAATTAGTAACTTCTTGGTAAAAGCTTCCCAAATTCAAAAGTTTCTTGCGAAATACCTAACCGGTACCGAAGTTACATGCTTTGCACTAATTATTTCACGAGCAAGTTTGAAACTGCATTTTTGTGCTCAAATTCTCAAAACCGAATCCGAATCTGGGGTAATCAGCATATATAAAATCTCTCTCGCCATCTGTTCTGTCCACTTGCAAGCAAGGCAGCTCCTAGTTGGGCCGTTTATTGAAATGCACCGAAAGCAACGAGGATAGCACTAACATACGGAATGTTTTTTTATACTGTCTATGGTTGAGTGGTCTCAATTATTCCCTAGACCCTTCGTGACGTAGCCGGCAGCTGCAACTAACGTACAACACTTGATATTGCATCTCGCTCTAACTTACGCGTGTTGCGTGTTGTCTCCTTCGCGCAACGCATTTCTGTCATCCGGTCAAACGACTGTTGTGTTGATAGTGGTACTGTATCGATTTTCGATGTCATATTTCGGTATGATTATTTTCTTGTTCAAAATTATTTACAAGGACCTCTGTTTTTAGTCGTATTTTGGTTTTATTAAAAAATATTCCATTATTACGTACCTACTTATATTATATATTACTAATATAATATTAACTTGTTATCATTGTTTCAGATTGTTACCTTTATTTTTGAGTCAATAACCTTTATTTATAAAAAATAAACGTTATAAATCCAAAAAGCCACGTAATTTTGAGCACGTTATGCACTTTTGAATCAAAGCCGAATTCCTGTTCAATAACATGGCCACGTGTTCTATATCCGACCGTTTTTTGTTAATTTTCGGTCCATATCGATCGTTTTTTGTGTGGCTTTGTACACTTTTTTCTATACGTTGTAAATGTAACAAAAAGATACACAAAAACTGCTAAAAGTACATGCGTCATTGTAGTGTTACCTTTATTCAAAGCTTTGTTTAGGATCAAATGGGTAGGTAGGACCTATTCCTAAAGTCTAAATGGTTGTGTATGTGATGCGATGATACAGGTTTTATTTATCTAAATAAATTCCCATATTCTAGTCTTGATAAATTAAATATTGGTTTATGATATCTTTATATTAGAAACCAACCATCTAGAGCAGTTTATATGCCCAAATTGGTTGTAAGTAGTTGTGTACTTGTTAAACAATAACCGCATTTTTAAAGACTTGCAACCATGACTCAACCAACAATAACTTTGTCTTTATTGTGTGTTCATTCAATTGTTATGTTGCAGTAGGTTTTACTCAGTTATTATGGCTTGATTTATTTAACCTTATTCACTTAAGCTTTATATTTAAATCAACAGCTCCTACTGAGTAATCCATTATCATAATTATCTACTTCAACTTGTTATCTGAATACTTTACAAATCCATAGAATAATAAAGTAGGTACCAAAACTAGTTTAGACCTAGTTTTAATTAAATAGCTTGTCAAAATCTTGTTGTAAAAAGCTGATACGTGAGGATTTCCTATAGATTATTTATCCGACTTCTAGTTGGATCTATACCATATTTTTATATACATAACCAACTCTTTAAGTTCCTTTTGTATTAATGTTTCTACATTATATTTATATAAATATCAAGTTATGGAAGTTTTACTTTATTTTGCTGTCGTTTTATCTGTAATTAGTCGTATTATATAGCTTAGTTCACTTATATAGCATGCCTTTTTGCTTTTAGTTTCTACCATGTGTGGTTGGCAGGTAGATAATACCATCGGCATTATGTCCACCATTTGTATGCTTTCATACATTTGTGCAATAAAGTGTTTAAATAAATTAAACAAAACTTTACGTAGATAAGAAAAAAAAAATAACAAACTAGAAATAAGCAACAGGACGCCCAGATAACGTAAACAATTAATTAGGCACACACTAAAAGAAAACTTACAAAATTCCCGACGTCATACAGCGCCGTCAATTATAGTCACAAAGACTATAAAAATCAGTTAAATTAATATGTGCTTTTTGAGTTTAACTATCTGTTTAATTTACTTGGCTATATAAACGTTATTAACATCTTCGTGAGAATATAGCTCTGCTATAACAATAACGATTTTTTCGTTGGTAACGTGGTTTTGACCACGTTATGTAAATTGTGGTTATTATAAACTTCGGTTCTTGACAAGTCATTTTGAGCTTGGCCAGATCAATTTATTCTTCGTCAAACTGTCGGTTTAATTATTTTAATATATTTATGTTTAAATTATATATAATCGCGACAGATTCTTCAACTAAGTCTCTGCACGAAATTATGGCGAATCCCCCAAAAAGCAAAACAAATGGTGAGGTCACAATCATTTTGATATCCGCTAACACCCGTCTAACTAGGTATATTGAATGAACACATGTGCTTGGCCAGATGTCGAGCACTTGAGCATGTTTTTTATCAGGGATGGTGGGAAGCAGCGCCACGTGGGGTGCACCGGATTTCAGTATACGTATGGCTTAGCTTATTAATTTGAGAGCATCAAAGGATTAAGATGGTGTATGTGTTGAAAATTAACATAGACGCTGGATTATTTTGTCGTTAAGATCGTAGAGCGTTTTATTTTGTGAGTGTAATACATTTTAGTTTAATCAAATGCATGTAGTGAATGTTTACGCTGCGAGCAGTCTCTTTGGTTGTAGCTACTTAAATCAACGGATGTTCTGTTGTACAACTGCATCAATATTTCACTTTTTTGTTTGAGTTTGCGCTCGGAATTGATGAATAGCGACGACACTGTTTCTTACTCAAATGAATAACTAATATCTATTGTAAACACCTCCAAATCATTCTCCCATGCGTTTATGAATATTGAATAGGTACGTTAATAAACAAACTTTAAGTAACGGCTACCGTTGCATTCTCTGCATTAACATAATTGATGCAGTCCTTATCTTAAATTTCATCTTAAGCTGTATCTTTTCGGAGGAACTAATGTGGGGATTTGATTGGAATATTGAATACTTGTTAAGATAATAACTTTAATGACCCACGGATCACATTTCGCTGTGTAGGAGTTTGTTCTTAATTATTATTTTTTTAAGTCGGTCGTTTGAAATATTTGATGAGGCCTACGATTGGTATTTTATTATTTATGTATAATAAGGTAATTAAGCAAAGGACTTTACACTGTATATGCAAATTTGGGAATAATATAGTAAAGTATAAAATATCCAAAAAACTATTTCCTTAAAAATAATTCTTGTGAGAGACCAAGGTCACTAATAGTTGCTAAGTGTTACATAAATAACTAAGAATATTTTATTTAAATAATATAAATAAATTGGAACTAGTTTTTAAAATTGAAATATTTGATATCTAACAGGTACGTAGTTCAACTTGTGCAAATCAATACTATTCGATAACGTCCCCAAGACGATTACTTACCTCACTGCATGGCAAAGCTGACGCGTTACGCCTGGTTATCGCCCGGTCACGCGAGCTTACGGTGGGTAGTACTGTAGTACCTATTTGATGACATTCGACGTCAAATTGTTAATGTTTCAAAATCAGAGCAGTGTATGTCCTCGTCAAAACATTCAAACCATTCATCATGTGCAAATTACACGATCATTAGTCCGAGAGGAGTGGACTGGTCTATATAGTCATTAGAGTCGAAGGTCGCACCTTTGTCACTTTACACGAGATGTAAAGGTTTGATTGAGGTTAGGATTGATCCGGGCTGTAGCATGATTAGCAAGACAACCTTTTGGTACTGGTTTTGTTGCTATTTTGTTACCCGTTTTGTTAATATTCATAATTTAAAAGCTTAAATTGATCTTGTTTTCTTTTATAATGAGACTTAGGTACTTAGTGGTGATTGTGTAACAAACTTTCTGTAACTGTCTGTTTCAAAAAAGACAAATTGCTTTAGAAGGTGTAACAGGCAACAATTAAAACACCATAAATTTTGCGTCTTGAGAAGCAATTTAGTTTGTTTCAAAGTATTCATTCATAATAATATGAACAACCTAACAAACAAACATTATATAACTTACCTATAACCTTTTCATTTTCATTTTCTGTACTTTGATTGATGCAATTGCATGTACTTGCAAATTCTTGGGACTTTTTATATTTCTTGAAATAGTCTATGATTTGTGCTTCTGTATCAATTGCAATCAAAGGGAGTTTATCATTTAAACTCTACTAGCTATTGATGGCGCATCGAATTCGTTTAATCACATGGCTTCATATAAAATTGCTTTGATCCGTTTCGGCTTCTTTGACCGTTGCTTCTGGTCGAGTTACAATGAAAACCTGATACAGCGTACTCCCTGGTGTATATGTACAGAACAATACGCTAAGCTCGTACTTTTACTCGAAGTTAGCCAACCAATTT
The DNA here is from genome assembly GCA_963931895.1 of Eupithecia pulchellata. NCBI lineage: Eukaryota > Metazoa > Arthropoda > Insecta > Lepidoptera > Geometridae > Eupithecia > Eupithecia pulchellata. Next base: position 13,352,289 of record OZ007522.1, read on the forward strand.
TTCAAAAAGGCAAAATTACAATAAAATCAATTGTTAACACCGTACGTACAAGGTGTTTAATAATGTCAAATAGACCACTCAAAAGTTTTTTCATCATTCATATCAAACATTTTTTTAATCATGTGAAGTCGTATCAGGAATCTGCCTCTTCAAAATTCTCAACCTGGCGGCCACCAGCGCCGGTAGCCTGCTTTTATATAATACACAACCTTGCAATTAGAATCGATTCTATATTTTTGTTTTAAAGCTTCCAACAGTTTAAAATTAAGTAGCGATTTCATCAGGAGAATTCAATTCGTGTACTGTAATTACCTACCTAATGGTAATTTACAAATTATTGAGATACACTTATGAAATGTTTTAATGACACGTAAAGTATTTTTAATTCTTGTATTTAATTACTAGATAAAAGAAACTTGTATTAAGTTGAAATTCATCAATAAATACTAAAAGATTTAAAATGGTATTTTTCATTATGCTCATAGACTTTTCTTTATTTCAAAATAACGGGAATGCTTTGCTACTATCCTATATTGATCCAATGTGTCTATTCTATGTTGAACACAACTTATACATTTTCATAAAATAATTATATTAATATAGCGTGAAGCGCAGTAATTGTCTTGTATCTTAGCAATATTACTGACAGAAACCTATAAACAACGACAATGTTAACCAATTCCACGTCCGCCTTTACACTTGCGGCTTTATTAATAACCGTAGACCAAAACTGCATCCATTGCCCACTGACTCAAAATCCGGTTCCTCATACTAGATCACGCCGAACAAACAGTCCTTGAGTGCGTGGGTTTGCGTAAATGGTGTAATTTACTCCTTGGTCATATGTCCATGATATATACTGATACTATACGTATATACGTCTCTGACTAATGCCATTCTAATGAACTGGCGACGTTTATAAACGGGGCTTGCTCCGGCTAGTAATGGCATGATAAAGAGGGAGCAACATGGACCTTAGTCGTTTAGGTACTAGTCTTCACCATTACTTCTACATATATTTATACTGAATTAAACTGATTTTATTTTTATTTTATACAGAGTGTCAGCTACTTTTTATGGAATCGAACCAAATGGTTGCAGTTAAATTGTGCTTACTACAACCTGCCCGCAGTAGCAAATAAATCTTTAAAGTTAATACAATAAAACACTTCCATTCACATCTAATTTACTCAAATATTAATGGTTGCAATGCTTGTGCTTACTGCAACCTGCCGGCATTAGCAAATAAATCCTTAAATTTAATACAATAAACACTTCAATTCACATCGAATTTACTTGTTTAATTTAAAAAGTATCTCAACTGAACCAGTGATCTCACACAATAAATATATTAAATAAAGGGGATATAACACCAAAAACTCCTCATCTAGCGAGTCATACCTCTAGATATGAAATAAAAACGTAAAAAAATACTGAAATTTAGCCATTGTCTTTTTCGGGAAGGATTAATGACAAATAAAAAAGGCAGAAAATTTCTACAGTGGTGATATTCTAAGGAGATCAGCCGTATGCGATATCCAATGACTAATTAACAATACTTAAGTAGTGACAAATCGTTGTACTGCTCTCCAGACCCATAAAGTATGGGTGGAGAGCTCCCGGGGCGAACACGACAGCGCGATTACAGGAACACGGGCCTAGACGACTGGTAATGTAATGATGGAAGATGATACTTCCATAGTACCAGCTATTTGTGACTTTGAAGTCGAAGGAGATGGAAAATATTCTATTCGAGCTCTCCCTTCAAAAATAATACATCATTAATAATAAGATTTTGAAGGTTTTGATCATACAACAAAACTAAGAAGACTTAATTCATGATCAAAGTACACCCGACTTGTACCGGAACAATTTTTGTTGATTTTCATTGATCATGCGCTTAGTCAAATAACAGGTTTCTGGTTAGGAATGTAGAAAAAGATGGATGATTGGATCAATTTGCCTAATCGAGCCGTTTTAGTTCTGTGCGGCAAGATGGGCTGTAACTAAAAATAAAAAAAGAACGGACAGACTTGATGTTTTTTCACGATTATCAGAAGATGAAGCAGGTCTAGATGATCTAAAGAGCGTGTGGCATCACCGGGCTTATAAAATCCTGGGAGGATAAAAATACAGGTATAATTAAATCACAATAACTATAAACAATACTACAAAAAGAACATAAATCGCCCATTATGATAAAATATGACTCAATCACCACAAGAAGGTCCGTTTACGTCTCATTATTCCGCAAAACCATTTCAAATAAATCAAAGCAAAAGCACAATGTATATCAGACATCTCGCAGTTTGAACTTTCATCGAGACCGGACCCGTAGCGCCTTTTACGGCGAGACCATGGCGATATTATATGAGAACGAGATTTCACCAGCAATTAAAATTAAAACGTATCTGCAACGGGTTAGTTTGTCTTGAGGTTTAGGCGGTATCACACCATCACTGAAAGTATATACCTGCATATAAAGAAGCCGTGTCGGTTTACCAGTGATGATAAACAAATAAACTGTGATTTATAGCAAGTCGTTATCGGTTTACCAAACAGGATGTTGTAAATGGATACCTTGTTTTGGCATGAAGCTTATGTAAAGATCTATGATGATCAAAATTACTGGCTTCTTGTAGTCCCCATTGGTTTCAATGATAAACCAAGAATAAATAGCGGTATTGTTGAAGATGAAAAAAGCTAAAATACCTAAGGCTGGTAGAGACGGAAAATTGTTCTGCTTATTTAGGTTTAGATGAATCTTATCATCTTGTCGTCTCATCTAGGAAGTCATTACTTTCTGAATAGCCTTACCCAACCAGTTCATGCATATCTTTGCAACAAAATAAAGGCTCCGCGACCTGATAAGGCTACAATGCTGGATACCCCGTTATTCCCGTGTTCGAATATAGTCAAACTCCATGTAAGAGCAGACTTGTAGCAATTTGGTTGGGGCTACGATCGGATTCGTGCCTCCCTGACTTGTAATTTTGAACTGTGTCTGCATTTACATGAGGTTTACTTTTGAGTTTTATGTCTGGTGGTAAAAGTAGGGCTTTTGCGATATTGCATCTCGTACTAACTGTAGCAATTGGACCGGTCAGGGTGGGTTTTGTATCGTGATATTTTAGTCGGTACATTATATTTATTTGAAATGCTCCGACGGTTATCAACATGCTCTTCGTAAAAACTTTCACACAACAAATCATTCACCATCAATCTCTTTGGTTACATTTTTAACTTAGTAACCTATTGTGGTTTGCGTGACAAAAGACGCAATACCTACATTGTTTGGTGATCGATAGAATGATCTTTGTGATGCCTTGTCAACCCCCTTCTGATTCAAACGTGTTTTTGTTGTTAACGTCTCTGACACTTTGTTTCTTTAAATATTCATAAGTCTCTCCTGTAGCAATTTTTAGCTATAGCGTAAAATAAGAAATTTAAAATGTGTTTATGTTATTCCGCCCTTAGGTTAGGCAAAACCACGGATGGTTCTGTCATTATTATAAGTACATTTTCTGTGTATTCTTATAAAAACAAATATTATTTACTTCTATTTATATCTTCTATTATAAAGCTCTACTAGATTTTTTATGGTACCTGCACACATTCGTCTTATTAACATAACAATGATCTACATAATATCGTAGGTCAATACTGCATCAGCTATTGATTTGCTCATTGTCAATGAATCCTTTATAGATCAGTGTAACCTGTATTCATACCATCCCATCAGTAACCATAGCAACCATTGTTAAGCGATGGCGTGATACAACCACGCTTGCTGTCTTTATCATTTATAACTATTGCTTTCTCTTGTAAGTTTTAATCATCGTCACATGCGCCTGAGCATGCTAATTTGACAGAATAATAGATAATGTGTGTTTTATTCGCTTCAGGCAGTTCTTTTGTTCTACCTAATAGAATAATAATTTATTTTCCGTTTATAAATATTTATTGTGTTTGATTGTTTCCTATAATCAGACGAGAATATACAATACACCATCTTCTTCTAACTAGAAAATTTAACAATAATTTAGATAGGCACAGATTAGAGGTGGTTCAAGATTTAGTAATTATTAAGGGGTTTAGTTACAGTATCAATATAACCCCTTTAACTTGGATCTCTTTTTAAATTAGGCTTCAATTAATTAGTGTCAAGAGTATAAATTAGCTGTTCCTGAATGGCTTTACTAATATTACTCCCTAATTTAAAGATTTAGCTTTTTGTTGTATTCAATAATAATAATAATAAGTAATTCAATAAAAACAATGTCTCAGGTGTCATTATTATTCCCATCTTGTTTACTGATGTGTCCCTGTTCAGTCTCTTACGGGCTGCTATTTCTATTTTATCTCTTTTCTCAAGTTTATCTTCCTTCAAGCCCGCAGCTCCATTGACCCCAATACTTCAATCCACCGTCAAATCAGGATCGAGTTCGGATCAAAGGCAGATTGCAAGCGACGGATGCGACAATACCAGCGGGCATCCGCAATTACGTTGATTTGAGGCCCCCGTTACCTAGTGGATGACGCGGGCTGTCTACCTGACCACAGAGTCACAGTTGAACATTATTTGTTGGTGATTCATTAAATGTTTATACAGTCGTGTCGTAGGTAACGTACGTGGTTCATTGATTCAGTAATATATGGGAAAATGATCGAATTTACATATACCTAACTCCTGATATTTTGCTTGTTCATGTAATTTTTCTATAAATTATATATAGACCCATAGAATCTTCATAATTTATTAATTGTAAAACCTTATAATATGCGATTTGCGCTTAATCATACCCAAGTAAAGTTTATCAAGGTAAAGTTCCGTTAAAACACACAAATGTAACGAAGTTGTAGTAAAGATGCGCGTGCGACGATACAGAGGGTGAGCACGAACCCCATTGCCAAGTCGCCAGCGTAGGGTCGGTGTAATAATAATTGTTGATCATCAAAACTTTTATTTCGCTCATTCATACTCGTGTGCTATCGATTTTTGTTATTTAAACGAAGACTTCTCAGGCGTATTAATGCGACCTGCAAGTAATAAAATATAAAATTCAAAAACTCTATCTTTTTACGGGGATCGTAAAAAGGACGATCTTTTTATTCAGAAACCAATTATGTACTTTTGTCCAGTGCTGCATGTGTCCAGCCTGTCTGCAATGACCTGCAGTAGCTGTTGGCGCCGCCATTTGAAGTCTGAATTCAATTAGGCAGGGAGATAGAAAATGTCTTCGGAAAGCACGTGCATGCCATGGGCAGAAGCTACTTAACGTGTGCGGGCTTATATGCTTTGAAGTAGTTCTGCAGATGAAGTATGATATTAGTCGGTTTCATAGCTTTTTTTAGGCATTATTATTACCTCCATGGTGAAAATTTTCTCAAATAGTTTAGGTACTAACGTTTGTATGGGAAATTCATCCGTCGCCGGATCCTTAACTAGCCCGCATTGTCTTAATGCGGGGCAAAGGCCTCATCCTGTTCCTTGAATAAATAAAAACTTCGTTGTAAAAGATTTATTTATGAGGACAGTAACTACCAAATTAATTCGACGAACAAAAACAAAAGTGGCAACACTCAAAGCGCCCACGCATGTAAAGGTCACCAAAACAACTATAACGGTTGTTGGTAGATTTGGGCTTTTGATTTCACCTGTCAGAATGGCGACTGACTTCCGGAATAGTAAAACAGCTAGATTTAATTTTATGCCCTAAACATATTGTATTTTTTTTTTCATGCCCAGCGTGGGGATTATGGGCAATAACCCCCAAATAATGATGTCATCTATGGCGCTCATTAGGGGAGGCTTATATCCAGCAGTGGACTATTATAGGCTGGTGATGATATTGTATTTAGGTCGAAATCCTAATCAGACATTCTTATAGCAGTATAGTTTTTTATACAAATTGTTATAAAAATAAACAGTCAAAGCAATAAATCTTGGTATTCACTGATATAAACGAACAAACTACTGTACTCTAATCAGTTAGAATACGGTAGAAATGTGGCTATCTTACGTTCCATTCAATTAAGTGATGTTTGCTTAACTCATTTAGATAATGTGACAGTAACACTACCCAAATGGTCAGCAAACATACTTTGTCAGGATGTTTAGCACGCATTCGTCTTTGTCTTTCTAGAAAATGCTATGGATACTTAGTAAAATATGTATAGGCTTGGTAAGGAACTAAATTCTAGTAAACAACTTAGACAACTTAGATCACACAAATTTACTTAAAAGTTTGAAGGCTAATTTCGGACTAAATAATGTATTGGCCAATGATCAAAGAGTTTCGGTCATGTATATGACCGAATCTCTTTGGTACTAACACCATATACGTTGTAGGTACATCATCGAAAATCCTATGTAGAGTTCGCGTCAACTCAACGGACAACGATCGCCACCTGCTTTCACGCGATTCGTGTCAAAAACCCCAATATGTGACTCATAAAACCCCGCGGCTATTTTTGATCACAAATCAACCTTTGCATCATGTTTTCAGGATTCATGGAGTCTACCTTCGACAAAAAGTAGCTTAAAGTCTAGCTACCGATTGTACTTTCTAGCGGCACCTCCACGCGATCTGAATCTCGGTTAGTCCAAATACTTGGTCCATGGGAACCTGTCAAATACCGCAGGTTACCGTAAAATCTTTAATAATAGTTAATCGCTCACTATTGCGGGAGTTATTGATTGTGAACACGCGATTCTTCGCTTTTTCGGCGCCAAAGTGTAGCCAAAGATCGTTCCGGTCAAAAGATTTAAACATTTTGCAGGAAGTTATGTCGATTTCAAAATTTTTACGTAAATTTTAATTAATACTTTGTATTTATTTATCTGTTTTGCATTACTAGTTATCATTACTTGATCACTTGTTGCATTTCACTTGCATAGCATGCGACATTTATGAACCCTGTGCTAAAGGGCATGGCGCTGTAAAGTAAATAAGCTAGTACTTGCAACATGTCGATAAAATTATCGATGATAACGCCGCGGTCACGTTCTGTTGTATCGAATCAAATGTCTTTTAAATTTAGATTAAGTATCCGTTAGCATATTATCAATACACAAACAATATCACTTCTCACGACTTCGCGGAAATGGTCACTGTTTCGTAGGCGAATTTTTTATATGTATTTAACCGTTATCATTCATTCGTTCTACATTCCCACGGTGAGATATCGCTATCGGTGCTTCCTCAATGATTCAGCTTAGTATCGAAATAGTTATTGTCATTTTAGATGCATGTTTGGACTTGTTCTGGGTCGCGGTTTAGTTATCTTATCTCTGGTGCCTGTTTACTCTGCATATTTGAACTATTTAATGTTTTGTCCTCTCAGACTTTTGAAGCTTTTCACCAGTAAAGTTTGGATAGAAAAGGTAATTTTAAGTGTCACTGAATTTTAAAACGAAAGGAAGCCAGAAGTCATTGTGGCTGTATTGTTGGACGTCTTCCTTCAATCACATGTTGACAGTTTCCGATAACTTTCATCCAGATTCGGTATAAGATTTATAATGTTCAACTGCATCAACAAGTGCATGACATGTCATTATTTAAAATAACCATTCCTCAAGGAGCCGTGGCCATCGATCAAAGTCATTTGCTCTGAAATAAGTACGTTGTCTACACAGAGACGCTGCAGGTTTTTAGTATCAAAATTGGTCATCTTTTTGTAAGTATCCTTGTAGGCGATAAGGCGTGCTTCATTATGATTTCAGATAATGCTTTCGATATTGACGCAGTGTTGAATGAAGTTAGTCACGATACTAATATGTCGCTTAATGCGGTCGACGAACAAGATAATGTTACAACTTGATATAAATAACTCGGAACGGTAAACGAACGGGTTGGACGACTTTTACGTGAAAATAAAACACTGTTGCTAGCTCGAAGACTATACTCAAATAATGTGTCTAAGTTAGAGCAATAAACCTCGTATTAAGTGTAGTGAAGTCGGTCCGGCCCTGGTTGGTTAAAGTGCAAAAACAATGGGTGACCTTATAAGGTGATGCTCGTCGGCCGGTTTTTGTCGAACCACTCGAACCTTGCTTTGTGGAAACGAGAAATTGGGAAGTTATGCGAAAAAGAAAAGATGCAGACCAGTTCGGTGCGATTGTGACCGGCCAGGTAGATGAGATTTTCTACATTTGATCCCTATAAAGTTAAAGATTTTGAGTTTACTTACCGTTTCGTTTACTTGAATTACATTTTGTGATTTTTAGTAGTAACTTATCTTTGTACTAACTACTTTTGATCTCTTTAATGTTAAATACACTCGAGAGCAATGAATCCGGGTCACTCAAAGAATCCAAAAAATCTCGGAAAGTAAGAATGCTAGGTTAATGGAATAAATTGTATTTAATAGACAATTTCAACATCATCACCACAAAAAAATATGAGTCACCATACATTTTATTTACACAAAATTACATAAAGAAAAAAAACTGCTGATCTCTCCTTTAAACAAAAATAGGAAACATGAAATTTTTGAACTTTATGACGATTTTCTTGAAATTCAATACTTCGTATTACCTCCTCGTGCTTCCATTACTGCGTTTACGCGGTTTGGCATGCTGTACACCAAGTTCCTTATACGATTTTGGGGAATATTCTCCCATTCCTCTGTGAGAGCAATTTTGAGCTCAGGAAGCGTGATTGGGGGAGGGTTTCGTTGTTTTACGCATCTCCCTAGCTCGTCCCAAGCATGCTCGATCGGGTTGATATCCGGGCTGCGCGCTGGCCACTCCATACAAGTAATGTTCATCTCTTGAAGGTAGTCATTCACAATCCTACCTGTATGAGGTCGGGCATTGTCATGCATAAATATAGCATCCTCACCCAAATTGACCATAAATGGACCAACGTGTTCGTTGAGGATTTCTTCCACATATCTTACGCTAGTTAAAGAGCCGTTTTCTATGATCACCAGCTCTGTGCGACTTTCAGAGGAAATTCCGGCCCACACAAGTACAGACCCACCACCGTAGGCTACTTTTTCTTCGATGCATGCTTGCTTGAATCTTTCCCCTGGTCTTCTATACACTCTGTGTCTTCCATCGTGCTTGTAGAGCATAAATTTTGATTCGTCGGAGAACAATTTATTGCATTAACCTAGCATTCTTACTTTCCGAGATTTTTTGGATTCTTTGAGTGACCCGGATTCATTGCTCTCGAGTGTATTTTCGCAAAAGATGTTTAACTTAGATACCATTTCATTTACTTGAATTCGCTTTTAAGATTTTTAATAAGTAACTACTTACTTATGTACTAAGTTTAGTAAATCACTAGTCTAACGGTTTTTCTTCTATTGGAATTGATCCAGGAAAATTTACAAGTTTATCATTATTTACTTAGATGTCTTCACTTCCCACGCGTTAATGTCAATCAATTTGGAGTGTTACTAAATGTTTATTTTGATAGCTGTTATCACTAACACAATTTTCGTGGAAAGTAACCATAATATCCAAAATTATAGGTTTTATACCTTTTTGGCATTCTCATACATAGGGAAAATAAATGTTTTTTATCTAGCTTGATTATCTAAAATCTTATTGACTTTATTAACAAATATTGGCCACTTGATGTATTTGATATTTAACTTTATTAGATAAATATTTAAGGCATATTTCTTTAAAATTTGTATTCAAACAATTTTATTATCAGTAGCCTTTTTCCCACGTTTTAGCGGCCATTAATTTGTCGGTCAAATTCAACAACAAGTTTCGTAATATTTACTTAATTTAATGGTTATAAATAATTGTATTACACGCTTTATTTTGCTCATTATCATTGCAACTTTATAGTACCAGGTATTGAGATTGGGTGGTCCCCAATGTTGATTGATCGATACATCGATATCTCGATCACATCTCGTTACTCGGCCCGATAGTGTCGATAACACGTCATTATCGACTATTTTGTTTTCGGTGCAGTGACAGCACTGTTTTTTGTTCATTGAGTGATGCACACCGATTTCCTGCGTAATTATTTTATTTGGCAGGACGCGGCAAAAAGGCCTGCATCCTAACCAATTTGCATAAAACATGTGATTGAAAATGTTGTTTTTTTGCGGCATTGCTCAGTGATTTGGTGCTACAGGAAAACTCCGTCAAATATAGCCGAGAATTCGGTGCCTAGGGCTGTCCAAAGCATCCGGCTACCTGTCGTATATTATAATAAAGCTAGGTCTGTCAAATAAAGTAACAAATTTTCAATGCAACTTTGTCAAGATTAGAGTTGTGTAATATAAATTATTTGCTTTATCTTGGCAACATTAGTTGTTTTGACCCGAATCACCATTTATGGTAGGCCATTGCAGGCATGGTTTTATAGTCCGTTACACATTTTGATAGTTTGGTGCAATTTATTGTCGCCATTTCACTTACGCGTATTTGAATATTCTCAGCACGATTTATTTCGACTTTCATCTTATGAAATATCTTAACATTCATTAACAAGTTTTTTGTCAAAGCTTGCTACTGATTTAAGTTTTCCTGCCCTTTTATAGTCTTTAAACTTTATAACTTCCTCTGCAGGCATTTACGTTTTTGGCTTACTATCAGGTATTGCGCAGATTTTTATCTGGATTACTTTTTCATATGATAATTTACTCTTTTCAGGTTTTGTGTCCTGTTCGCCGTCGCCTTGCAAGAACGGAGGCACTTGCTTGTCCACACCGAGAGGCGAATATTTCTGCAAGTAAGTGGTATTGCATAATTTATCATACTTTTACTGAGTGCGAGCGTGTGGATGTTTTGTTCGTTTTGGAGTTGGCTAAAGAGGCACGGTTTCCGTTAAAAGCTAATGGGTTTGATTTTAAGTTTTGTTTAAAACAAATTATTAAAGTCGCGATGGTGCTCATTTTGTCCTTAATTAGCTTCTGTGTCTATAAATATAGCTTTCAAATTAAGTTTTGTTCAATAAAACACAGAAGATCAGATAATGTATAAGACATACATAGTCCTATTCCAACATAACATTAGAGGTAAACAACTAAGTTTGTATCTAACATTGAATTAAAAAATCCAACACAGCATCGCATCACTTTACATTTGGTTTGAAAAAAGAAGCTTTATTTTATTTATGACGTAGAACGGAAGCTCCGCCATAAACAATAGCGTATCCATATGCGCAAAGAACCGTTAGATTGTATGTAATTGATCGCGCCCTTCGCCCTGGGGCAGCCCACATGGTTGCACCCTTGCAAATTAGAGCCGTTTGTTGTGAGAGCTACCACTTGTGGATGGAAAGAGCTGAAAGGCGATCGATACTTTTTAATGTTTTTAAATTAGGTTTAGGTTGGTTAGGCACTTTGGAAATACTTCGCGAATAAAAGAAGACGAATAGAGCTGAATTGTATGATGGTCCGTCCGTATTCGATATGATTTTAATTTAATAAGTTTTAGCGCTCAATAGATTGAAAAAAAATTAAGTTAAATACCCCTTCACAATTTGCATAAAATCAGGTAATTGAATCTAACTTACGCAACCCATAAAAAGTTATCTAACCTGTGTTCACTATAGATATGATAAGCAGTAAATACCTATTCAATTCAATAACTGTAATATAACTGCAAATCCGGAAAAGCAATAACAGTTTATCGATATTATGGGCAACCCTAAAGTCGAGTGCATCGAATTGAAATCGTCATCGATGTTGGACAGATGTACGCAAACCCTCGGAGTATACCGACTGAACCCTAAATGTAGTATAGCGAGCTCATGTATAATGCACCGAACCCTTGCAGTTATATAACCATACTTTTGTAATTGAAGCTGGAGCGTCAAGAGACTCTAATTGCTGAAAAAGTGAACAGTAAAAACTAAGGCAACATTGTCAGAGGAAGTGATTTAGCAGTCTGTTTTGTACTTTTGATTTAAATATTGACTGTTTTTATGGTTGATGTTTAACTAACACTAGCAATTCCATAATCAACAGAATTGGTATATAACGCGCGGTAGAGTTATTTTCAAGTTCAGAAGCTAGTAATATACCGTACCATTCATCTATAAAATATAAGCTTTATATGCAAACTCGTTTAGAAACCATCGGCATCATCGTAAGGTCCGCTTTAAGTGAGTCCTTATTAATAAATTCTAGCAATCTTACAACATTCACAAAAGAAATTCTTTGATTCGATCATCGATCAGGTTTTTCTCCGTTTGCCATTACACTCCCATACGGAGCATACCTGAAATGCTTTTCCCGACCATGTGGGCAGATCACTCGATAAGTCGAACGTCGATTCAATGCATTGCACTCAAGCACATCCTTAGCTACACCTTTCACACTACACGACACGACATCTGCCTTCGACAAAATTAAATTAGCGGCATTAAATTTAATAAAAGATGTTTAATTGAAACCGTCGGCAACATCTAAGGTTCGAGTTTTCGGACATCGAGCCTTATAGTATAGGTAAAAGCTCCAGGTAGTGAAGAGAATTGCATGAATCGAAATGGATATTACTGTGCTATATTTTGACACGTTAAGTGAATATGCGTCAGCAAAATACGATAATGACTGCTCTTTTGATAAAGTATCGCCTTTCAATTGACGTCCACTGGACACTTAAGCCGATATTTTACTTTTTTACGACTGACAACCCTTCAAAAGTAAATGCATCGTCTACGTCATGATATTTCATCACTATTTATGCAAACATGAACGTTTTTAGGCAATGGCAACATTTGCAACTCTTCCGCGTTGAAAACAGCCTCTTTGCGCCCTCCTTAAAGGGCTTGCGATTTTAATGAGCTCCATAAATGAGAACAAAGGCTCTACGAAACACCTTTATACGATTTAAAATTCAACAGAATGAACCCTGAAAACTGTTTTATTGAAACTAGGAAGAAACTGGGATGTTTAATCGGGGCAAAGCAAGCAAATGGTTTATAAACTTTTCAGTTTGTCAATGAAGTTTCATAGGTAAATTTTCTTACTGGCAAAAAATTGAAGTGAAGAGAAATCAATATTATTTCTTTTAAGAAATTTTAAGAAATAAATTTATTTTTTAAGAAATAAATATTATTTCTTTTTTATAATAATTATCTGTATGAAATTTGATTTGTCTAAGTGCTTATTTTGTAAGCCTAAAGAAATAAAGTTATTGAATCTGAATTTTTCTGATTGTCACTAAATTAGTATGGAAAGCTTAAATAATTTTAAACGACTTCGTAACCAAGGAAGAGTTTCTATGGGAGAATAGGATGTACCTACTTACATTTATAATCTTTTCCTTAAATTGGTCCAATTTTGAAAATACTTTCACTATTGTATACAGAACTTGAAAGGAATCTGTTCGCAAGAATTTTATGTTATTATGTAGGTCTTAAAATTAAGATATGCCCAGTTATATTACTTAATGGGTAGGTATTCAATTTGAATGACAGTATCGTAATACAATTTTAATGAAAATATTTGAAGTCATCTAAGTCTGTCAGAAAAGTGGTTCCATAACAAAATATTTTATGTTATTTTATATTATGATATGAATTATTTCCGAGGGATTAGTATTGGTCTCAGAAAACTTAAAAAATGGTTCTTTTCGTGTGCGATCAGGTAGACTTTATTTGGTTCTAGTTTTTCGAAACACTCAAATTATGAAAAGTTCTATCCCAATCAGTGACCAATTTGTCTGATTTCCGATTTACTTATTAAATTCCAAAAAAACCCGTTACACCATATTCAACATTTTACTTTAACTTCGTTGCTGTCACTTATAAAAACGAACGTTATCAGATGTAAAAATACCGAATTGTTAAAAAACGGTTATCATAACTACCAATCAATCGTTATCAGCCAATCACGATCTACAAGATGCAATTGTGCGGTGTCGGTGCCCGCTAATGGCGGTGGGCGTCGTCGTCGCGTCGGCCCAGATAGCTGATGTCATGCGCGCGCGCATCCCGCCGCTACCTGCTGGTACGCCGGTCCTGCTGCGTTTTATGATGCTACTTTTTCGCGTAATTGACATGTTTTGGTTGGGACATTCATAAAGTTGAAAGTAACATTATGAAATTGCATGCATTATCAAAGCAGTGTTTAGCAAGGTCTATCTGCATACATCAAAATAGGATTCTCATAATGCTTAAAATTTCAAATAAAAATAACTTTAACGTAATCGCTGGGAAATATGTGAAAATAATTAAAACATTAATACCTACGATCAGCAACATTTTCTTAGTTATTCGATATTCCTAATGCTAATAAATTTAAAGAGTTACGGAACAATCTTGTCGCTATATTACATCAACAAACATCAAAAGGGATGAACCTCCCCCTTGTGACAAACGATAACGCAAATGCAACATTATTATTATTGCCAAGGGGATGAACAGGGTGCAGCTTAAATAAAAATAACAATTAGCTACCCTTGTCATCCAGAACACGTGACTGGACATGGCCCACACAAAATGTATAATGCACCTTTTATTATGAACTCAAATCGATTTTCGAATTCAAAAGCGATGTTCGATTGAGGTCATTGTGACCTCAAGCTGTTCAAAAAAAGGTTTACTGTCTCGGGATTCAATTTCAACGGAACCCACCCACAAAAGTGGATAAAGATGAAACAATAAAAATAAATTATTTCTTACAACCAATTTAAAATCCCATTCGTTTTGAGCGTTGTTCGTCACATGCTATTGCCCTTGTGTCTTATCTATTACAAAAAGTCAATTCGAACGTCATTGGAATCAGTTCTATTGTTGTAGATGCTGCGATGGTAAAAATTATCTATTCGTTTGTAGATGTGAGAAAATCTATCAAAGCCGTAAATAAAGACGAATGTAACTTATATCATATCTTCGCTTCTATACACAAGAAATCGATTGCTAAATTCACATCCTAGGTAGATATGTATATACACAATGAGCTGCTTTTAATTTTGCTACCTACATTGAGCTGCTTTTAATATTTACGCTGTAAACGATAACCATTTCACCGCAAGGCAACATGAAAGCAACTAATATTTTACCGTTGATGGTAAAATTGCGAATCCCTATTGATTGCTAAACAGAACAAGACGAATGGCAAACATATGCCGACCGTAAACCTGTAAGGCTATGAGTTCGAAAGTCGATTTATAGAAATGCCTTTCTGATTGGCCCTCGTCGGATAGAGCTTGTTTATGATTGGATAGCCTTCGGCATATTTGAGCTGTTTATATTATAAGCCTTTATAATAGTAACAGTACAGCGATTTAGGAATGATTGCTTGCGCTGATTTCTATAGATTTTATATTAATGTATAAGTCAAATTGTACCGTCTGAAGTCAGTTCCTCTTCTGGTGTTAACATTTTCGTTCTTTGCTCTCGCAAAATGGTAAAGGCAATAAAAAAAATCTATTCTTGAAAGCAAAGCTTCAGCGATGCTACCCGTAGGGTCGCGGTGTCGCTGTACTACACTGTGCGCGGTCAAAGTGTTAGACTATTAAAGTCAAAATTCAGTGTAAACCACCTTTTCACAATGTGATGTGATATAAAGGTTGGTACAACTTTTTTATTACATCACAAATTACATCACAAATGGTGCTCGGTGTAAGTGTAGTACCGTTGTTTGTTGTACCCAGTTCATAATAAAATATAACTCACAACATCAACATCTCACAGTACCTACTTCTCAAATAAAACGCAAGTTCACAGTTCAAATGGACTTCTTAGAAATAAAAGCACGGACACTGACACTAGATAAACAAAACAATAAAGTTTAAACGGTACGTTGGTCTGGGTTATTATGACATGTGAAATGACGAGGCTTCCGTCGATACTATGTTCAAGTTACAATAAAAACTTTTGCATGAACAATTCAAGGGTATAGTTTTGTCATCAAATCATATTGTCTTACTTTATAATAATAAAGCTTGTCGAGACGCGAGAGAACGTCAGCGAATTTTGAAAAGAACCGGAGATTGAATAACATGAACCAATTGGTAGCGAAGCTGTTTTTCCGTGTAGGTATTTATAATGTAAGCGCAGAACTAACATATAAATATCATCATCATTATCAGATCATCAACTGCGCTGCAAACACGTCCATTGCAGAACCTAGACCTTCCCAATACGACTCGCAAAAATCATGAGCTGCTCTATCCATTGACAGTTTCCAAAAATACGCTAAGTAATATCTGCTGTCTAGTCGTATTGAGATGTAGTCCTAAAGCTTCTAACCCATTTCTAATAGGTAGCAAATCCATTATCCAACGGCCATGAGCCTTTCAATGACAACACACTTTAAAGTGCTGCTACTTAAATATAATGATCACAAAATAAAGGTAAAATGCTGAACGCAATAAGCGCCAGTTTCACACGAGATTACGTACTCGGTCAAAGTCAGTATGTAAAACTGTCATGCGTGTGGATTGCTGTAACAGTCTGCATAAAACAATCATTTACTCATACAATATGAAAAGGTCTTATATTGCTATATAAATGTGGTTACATAACGAATGTGGACAATTTTCCTCGCAAAAGTGACTTTTATTAAGACGAAATAAATAGACTCAATGTAGAGATTAAAGAAATAGCTATTAAAAATACTGGAGATTACTAACAAAGATACGTACGTAGATTCAGACGGGCTATTTAAATAAGAAAAATAAATAAAGTTACTATTTTGAACTTTCTAAGAACCGACCCACAACATGACAATGATCCATTCATTTCTGACCAAATAAGCTAAAAGGACTAGAAAATGCATTTCTAATGCAAGTCTAATAGCAGCTTGTTACAAAAGAGCGGTGAAAAGGTTTTCAAATAAGATAATGGCTCTGTACTTCCTCAAAATTCGAGTTGGAACGGCTCAACCGTGAGAACATGCTACATTTGAAATTGTTCTTGGTGTAAATGCGAGATTATTATGTCATCGCGGCTAGAAATTTGATATGGAAACAAGTTTTCGTTGACATCCGTCACGGCGGTGTCATACGGACCTTGTTGCCATTTCTTTACATGATCTATTTATTAGTTGGTTTTCTAATTTTATAGATGGTTAGTGTTTCCTTTTACATTGACCAAATACTTATTCCGTCTCCAATGTAATTTCTTCTGCTTCCAAGTTTAAAAAGCTCCCTAGGCTTTGAAATGCATTCAAACGATAGATTCAGATCACGTACCCTCTGATAATAGCTCTGACTTTGATTATCTCGAAAAGGCAAGCCAAAGGCGCTCTTTTATTTTATTCTGTGGTCATGTTTCTAAATAATCGCGCAACAGAATCGCTCCCCAGTTGAATCGAGACAGTACGATGTGAAAAACGCCGATTGCATTGAATAGGTCTATCTTGATCTGAGCTAGCGAATTAGTAGGATTCCCTTCCCCGTTCAAAGGTTTTGGTGTAATTAGCGTTCAACATTTTCTGGACATGCCGCGGCTTTTCAGCTTTATCGCGTGTTTCTTGGAATTGTATTTGATCAACATATCTGATTCTATTGCCATCATCATCATCATCAGTTTAATACTCTCCACTTAACAATTTAGTTTACCTAGTTTCCACGCGACAATATCAAAATAGTTTTTGTTTGGGAGTGAGGAATTGTAGTTTGAAGCCATTTTCCTATGGGAGCTTATGTGACCTCTTCATAATGCCTATAGCGTGCAGGCTAACAATGTACTACAGTTTTTGCCCTCAAATCTATCACTATTACCAGGTTAAACGCAGGAAGCTATGGTAATGGTCAAAGTGCCATCATTACTGAACCTGTGAGAGTTAAAGACCACCGGGAGAGCTGGTGAAGGAGAACTAGGCACTAAGGTTGCTCGCTGTCTGGTTAGAAATATTGTAAAAACCCGAAAAATACAAAAAAGAAAAACAAATTCGCCGTGTCATTGGAAGTGACTAAACTTTATAAGAAGAAAAGCGTAAAAAGCCGATATGACGGTTAAGACCAAAGGGTGATAAATATGGTAAGTACCTTAATTCTAATAAAGATTACCATCCCAAGGTTCTGCTCAGTGGTCACTCACTATAAAAAAGAAAAAATGCGATCCTGCACACAATAATGGACCGCGCACCCACACTAAAATTGTTTCCACCGATAATGCTTCCAATCTCCGTGACTTTAGGCCCATAATCCTTTAATCTTCAGGTAGCTGGACGTTCAGTTTACGTGTCAGTAGTTACTTAAACTCTTTAAGGTCTTATTAAGCACTTCATCCGACTCGAGATTGGCAAGTTGGTACTTTAATCAGTGTTCGTTTCTCGGGACAAGTTTCGAAATATGTTTCGTTTGGCATGTTTTAAGAAATTAGGTATGCAAATGCATACGCTGCATGACATTTTAGGTCTAATGACCACATGTCGGGCGGCGAGATATTCTATGTACGCGACGTCGACATACAGACAACTTTCCGTACGGTACAGTTAAATTGTCAGAATACATTTTGCCGCGTTTTAACAAAATTAATCCAACTTCCTGAATAATGAAATTGGGTTTGGAAGTATGTTCAAACCCTTCGATAGTGCGATACATTTTTAAAGTAGCGACATCTATACTACTGTCATATAGCTTGGATATACAGGACGTTGACCTATCTCAAAAGAATGAAATCAAAATTTGATCAACTTAAAATGTTTCATTTTAGGGTCATAAAATAAAGATCAGGTTATAAAAATATATTAACACGGAAAATGGGATCGGTCGTCTTTCGTTTTATGCGATCCGCAGTTAGTCAAGTTTGTAATTTGTTTTTCAAAGGAGACCCTTCGTTCACACCCAATGCCATGGAAACCACGATTTAACAGCCTGCATGAAGTCGTGTGCGTTCGCTAAGGTAGCCAGTCAGATAGTACACACACACGCTACAGACAGTAATAAATACTAAAGCCCTTATAAAAGTCCACATCCACGGGGACTTTTTAATAGGAATTCGGTAGCAACTCCAGCATCAATAGACAGCCTCAGATTTATTAACCTTTGTATTTTCAATGGTCTATTTCTTTAAAATATCCGAACAGAATTCTTTTGCCTTAAAAACTGGAGGTATTTCTTTGAAGTTGGCGCATGCGTCGAACGTTTAGCGGTAACCTGTGGACCCTGGGGGTATTATAAGTGGTTCTGTATCCGAAGACCGGTTCTGGCGAATTTTAAACAATAGTGAATATTCTCAGGCGTAGACCGGACTATGGCTAACGACAAGTTTACTTCTGAGATTATTTCTAGTGAGCAGAATCTACTGTTATTGGAAACTAGATTCTGTTTAAAGTATGAAAGACATGGTTCTTTAAATGTTTGGCTAGATTAGAATGTCCTCATTTATAGCAAAAATTTCGATGCAGTTCTTCTTCTTTCCAAATAGCATTTTTGGCTCGAATTTGGTTAAGGTTTTGTTTTAAATTAAATAAATAAATATCATATAAATTATTAATTATCAAAACAGGGTGATGTTTTACGTAATAGCGACTGAATAATTTAAGGTCTAGCAGGAAGTACTTACCTAATATTCTAACCGAAAACCTCGTATTGCCAAATGTCTCTTCGCCTCTTCGCTCTACTGTAACTCGGCAGATCTAGAGTCCTGGTTAAGTAATTATATAGTTGGTACATAGAAAAAAAACATCAAACAGAAAAGAATTAAACAATAAATTATTTACAATTTTTTTGTTAACTATTAGTTATGATTATTATTTAAAAGCTCACAAGTAAAAATATACTTGCGAACCATCACCAAGAACGTTATATCGCACCTCCCTGGGTCTCTAATATAGATTCCTCTATATCAATGAATAATAATAAGCCAAAAGGTACTGAACCATGACTTTATGCAATAAATAACACGATATGATCTTTGGTCCGCGTCTCCGTAACCACTGGTTGTGCCTATACGTGTGCGGGTTATGAGCGATTAAACTGTTTAGGAAGATGAATTTATGCAACAATTGGACAAAATAACTGTTTGTGCCAGTCAAGTAGGTATTTTATACAGTATCTATGTATTAGAAATGTTTTACCTTGTAATCTCAAACAATCTACTTATTGTCTCACATCATTCACATTGCAGCTCTTGTTCTGGTGATTTTTTTATGAGTCATCGAATAAAGAGTGCTCCTTTCCAGGACATATTATAGTGAAGAGTGCATATGTCCCGTGGTTGAAATTCGGGTAGGCGGCGACGACATATTGTTTTGTTTCTATAAAAATTCCACAGATCTAATCAATTAACTATTTCTATATACCTATCTTGGCTACTTCTTATTTGGACAAAGGTTCAAGTCTCTTTGCATTTAGATCACTTAGATCAGCATGCCCTTTGCATGCATTCCATTTTGAGAACGATCCGATTCTATCTCAATCTATATCTAAGCTATTTTGCAAGACTGTACTGTCCACAAATTCCTATCACCAATGAGATTTTACTAAGATTAACGACTGTTGTGTCGTGTCCAACAAAATGTATATTTAAATCTTTGTACACGAATTTTGTTGACTCGTGTTTGACAAATTCCAGCAATATTTCAAATAAATAGTACCTATTTAGCTACCAATACCAACCAATACTTGAATCCGTATTCTATTGATAAATTATTTAAACGAGCTATTTAAGAAAAATGTTCAATTTGAATTTTTATGACAACTCATGTTGCGAGAAGAATTAAAATTGTCGTTTGATATGAATGTTATTGACGGTACGCATGTGTTTTACACGAAATGTTCTATAGTATTCTAATGAGGGGCCAATTATCGTGCATTTTTAAAGTAAAAGTTAAAAAGATATCTTGCCGTCGAGTTTCTATACGACATGGGAATGAGGAATCTGTTAATACCAAAATAAATATATTTAACTACACTTACTTTACTATTGAAATGTAAAATGCAACTAACTCCAAAACCCCGAATTCGTCTATTTAATCCAGAAAGTGATATATGTGTAAGTATGTAAAATAAAACCTTGTGTTATAAAAAAATCAAAAAGAAATATCCTCTGAATGGGCCACAAATCATGGCAGATGATAAATTTCTTGCTCTCTATAGTCCTTTTTCAACATATCGCCCAAAGGCGTTTTGAGCGCCAATGCGGTTTCGCAGATGGTGTGCTGATTTGAAAATTGTTATACCCTTTTTTTGGCTGTACTCAATTATTTGAAAGTTCATTGAATTCCCTTCTCGTAGTAATCAAGATCTCTCAATGCAAGGCAGTCCTTGGTCCGACCAAAGTAGAGCACATTCATTCCTCCAATTAACAGTTTTAATTAATCTGTGCTACGTAAATTGGTAAGATAGGGTTTTGTTTTAAAAAGATCTGGTTTTTCTAGCCTCTTTTATTGGCTCTTATCATTTATTGCCAATAGTATTATTGTTTGAAGTAAGAATCTCGTTTTGGTGAATGTTTAATCGATCAATGACCTTAGCATTTTAAAACAGTGATGCGCTATTTTCGACGATTTAATAGTTTTGTTGCAAATCATTGGGATTTTATTTAGTTCCATTCTAATCTTTATTACCTACTAGCGGCCCGCCCCGGCTTCGCACGGGTATTAAACAAAAATTTCAGAAATTATACACACTAAAACGATAGGTTTCACAGTTTTCATACGGATCTTTACTTTTTTAACAGCATTAGGGTTTTTGACATTGACTCAACATTCCAAAACTGACACTGGCCGTAGAGAAAAAGCAAGCACCGTGCGCTATATAACCTCTTTTTCTATTCTGACGCGCCATAATAGAAAAAGAGGTTGAATATACAGCCCACGGTTCAATTATTGAATTTTTCATGCGGATCCCTAACTTTTTTGAAAATATTATATAGCCTATGTTCATCACGGAAAATTAAGGATTCTAATGGTGAAAGAATTTTTTAACTCGGTCCAGTAGTTTCGGAGCCTATTCAATTCAAACAAACAAACAAACAAACAAACAAACAAACATACAAACAAACAATCAATCAAATCTTTCCTCTTTATAATATTAGTATAGACATCGTGCGTTCCTTATTTAAATCTTTTCACAACAATTTTACATAAGCGCCAATTATACTTTCAGGTAAATTATATCTTAAAATCTAGTCTATAAGAATCTAGAAACTGTATAGAGGTACATATTGCATTATTAGTTTCTTGTAATATCGTGGTAATGTGTGAGTATCCACTTGGATTGGAGCTGCTTATCCAGTTCTTTTATCTGTTCCTCTTTTCATCATTTGATGTACGTGTCTTTAATATCGAACCCGTCGAGAGTTAATATTTATTTATTAGTTTTATCTTCTTTAATCTTCTCTTTAAGGATAGCAAGAACAATCGCCTGACGTTTATTGCTACAAGTCTGTTGTCCTTTTTTAACCTATTGTCATAAAAAACTTCATTTATAGCATTATTTTCTTCTGTAGTACATAGTTTTTATTTAAATTTATTGCTAATTCTTGGAAAAATAAGGATTTATTCCCATAGATATATCTGGCTACAGTTACAAAAACATCCGTGAACTTGAGCGTCGTGAACGTTTTATTTTTGACTCACAAAACACTATCGTCGAAATCTTGATGACAATACGAGTAATAAAGAACTTGAACTCCTCTCGGCTTTACCTCAAAAGAAACGTGTGGTCTCCGCAGACAAAGCAAACGAGAATGACTTTTCTGTCTTTGTAATAGGTCCGGGTTATGTGGAAGAGTATGTATTGTTACACATACGTGAAAATACACCTGCGCTCGCGCCTATCTCGATATGGTGGAGCACGTCTCGCGGGTTAGACCGCCATGGCTTATCGTCGGGTCGCTATGTCTTAATGGCCTTACTAACTGTAAGACCACATGAGTTTATGCACGAGGGGTTAAGTAGAGTATGCATTCCCTCAGTCATTTTGTCATTCTAAGAAATGTTTGTCTTAATTATTGTATTTTGTTTATAATAAATATCCTTTTTTATGTTTTCTGAAATGTATTTTTAGATTTACTATTAAATCTTTAGATTTACTAGTCAGTAAATTAAGCATTCCAACTCTGTTAACAAATTGAAGGCATCCGGTGAGAGATCCATTAGAAATATAACATTTACTGTCAATACATCATTTGAAAAGGTACCGTTAATGATCATCTTGAACTTCTACAACAATCGATTGTTATGAAACGAATGATAGATGATATATGTATTTAATCATTGAATGATACATGCGCAGTATTGGTAAGTCGTTGTTGGAACACATCTACCACCCACAAATTGTTGACCGATTTTGATATGACAAAGTCATGGTAAAGTGTTTCAACTCTCGGTGAAATAAAAATAATCTCTTAATTAATCTAAAGATTCAACAATAAAAAAGACTAAGAAGACAACAAATAAATAAAAAAGAAATCACTATACCTACTTTTATGAGTAAAGCACACCATTAAACCTGCCTTAATCTGACGCGTAACACGAACCATCAATCTACACGTTACAACATACAGCTATCAATTATGAATGTACCTAATGAAATAATAGCAGCTCAGAATCACGACACCGATGACGGATCTCTAAAACTTCGTTCGCAACTTGCGGATAGCAGGAAATCATTGCCGAATCACATATTATATGTATAACATCGCCGTAGACAGACACGCGCTTTTGCACTGGAGCCTCGAGAGGCGGTACGAGTACCGTAATGATAATAGCTTTTTAACCGATCCTCTTATAATTAACCTTAGAAATCATTTCGCCAAATAAATCACCACTTTCAAAATCGCGATTGCCGCAACGCCCTAATGAAGTCCAAAGATCATTAAGAATGAATAGGTTTGAAGAACAAAAGGCAGACGCTTGTCCATCAACGCGAATGGCATGTAGTTCGTTCTTTGATTTTTGTGTGGTTGCTTTGAATAGGTTTTATGTCAGCTCGTATGGAAAGTAATGATGTGGCTGAGCCAGGTCTGAGTGGGTCACGATTGTCTAGAATATGTTTACTAATTACGTCAGCTTTGAAAACTGTATTGCATGCAATTGTTAACACTCGAATGTTTTAATTTATCTACCTACTTTTAACTTCCGTCTCAGTCCAAGAGTCTATTTGGTTAGTTATGTATAATAATTAAATAGTAATTATTACTTAATCTCTATCATCATCATCAGCCTACAATAGTCCACTGCTGGACATAGGCCTCCCCTAATGAACGCCATAGATGGCATTATCATTCAGGGGTTAATGCCCATAATCCCCACGCTGGGCATGCGGGTTGGGGATCGCAGTTCGGTGGAGTTGTTCTGCAGAGGGCGCTGCTGCCCGCCCCCCGGTGTGTTTCCCTTAGTCGCCTCTTACGACACCCACGGGAAGAGATGGGGTGGTGAAATTCTATGCCGGCACCACACGGCAATCAATAATCTCTATATTCACACTTTATTAGGCTAATCTCTATATTCACACATTATTCTTGTGGAGCCTTGTACAAAACAACCTAGAACGGTGACGTTCTGCTCTGAATACTTGTAAGTTGCTCGTAGCTTCTGGATTGCTGTGATTAGCCGGTAGTTCCTGATTAACAGTGCTGTCACCTACTTTCTCCAGAGCAGGGAACCAATACATGAGAATATCCAAAGTCGAATCCAAATTCCAACTTGATCACATCTTTACAAGTTAGTTGGAATAATGATTAATTAAAATATGTTCAGTATTGTATCCATTATTTTCAAATAGTTTTTCTGATGCTACTACGTACGTTTACTAGCGATAAATTCCAGTTATCTATTGTTTGTCATATAAGCCATCATTTAATCCATTGTTTCTGCAAATGTAAATTATATGTCCTAACCACCACGTGCCGTACTCTAAACATCACCTGTCAACACCGCATCAATTATGACTCATTCAACATCCTAACAAAATATCTTGAACTTTGACTCCGTGTACCTCTATTTCATCATTTGTCAGACAGACATGCCGCGTCGATTTACATGAATATTGTAATACAAAGTCAGTGACCTCTTATATCATTTCAATTTCACAAACTGTT
This sequence comes from Eupithecia pulchellata, assembly GCA_963931895.1. NCBI lineage: Eukaryota > Metazoa > Arthropoda > Insecta > Lepidoptera > Geometridae > Eupithecia > Eupithecia pulchellata. The sequence goes on from OZ007522.1 coordinate 13,377,215, forward strand.
TCATCTATTAGTTTGTTATTGAGCTATCTAATAAAACGTTTTTTGATGAGTCATATAGACATCTACTACAAATGATTCTTCGCAGGCGGCCGGTTCCTCATTATTTATAAGAAATCCATAAAAAACTTCTATCATCTTTGATCAACAGTGTAAATGTTTTATTGATCCCGCGACGTGACCAAGAATGACCGAGCATTCCCGACGACGACTCGGGGCAAAAAACAAACTAATTTAGGATTTAAATTCAAGCTCGACCGTGTCAAAAGTTTTCAAATCTGTTTGCTTAGCGGTGCCGGTTTTCTACGCACGAACTGTAGGAATCTGTGCTCCGTGATTGGTAAGTATTTTACTGATTAATTTTTGTCGACTGTGTTATTTAATACAACTTTTTATGTATGTGAATAATGCACTTTACTTCGCCGACCGTTGCTATGATGAACATAAATGACATCAGAATGTACAATATTTTATTTGTTCCAATTAAAACTAGAGAAACCACCGGACTTTACCATTCAGCTAATCAAAGTGATTTAACGAAACGAACCGACGACGCCATAATTTACAATCCCAATCGGTCCAACCGCCATAATTTTCAATTACGTGGACGTCACAGAATCGCAAGTCAATAGCCCGCAATTGATGACACAAAAACTATTAACGATAAGAATAAGGACAAGGACATAGTATCTCCACCTTACCAGCTAAAATAAACGAACGTTAAAGATACCATGTATACTAGATTTAAGTATCAGAATAGTCCGGACGTTCTTCGGATCAACACTAAACTTGTTATTTCAAAAAATTGTCTTGTAAACAGATGAATACAAATGGTTTCCAAGATTTGAAACTGAATTTTTTCCGGTGTAAATAGAAACAATTCAAAATTTCAAACATTGAGTTATGAAACTACCACTAACCATTCTATGGTAAAAGAAGAAATTAACACGATAGGAAATAAAGAAGTCTGTCATGTAAAAGAGAACATTGTGCGTGATGGAGGCTCTAAACAAAATGCAGAGTGTCATTTAGTGGTACTTAACGTTAGTGTCTATTAAATAGACGCATCAGTTAAAGTGCTGTGCAGCTGTTAAATTTAACTAATTAATGGTAATATGGGAATGTAGGGCTGAAAGTGGAATGCATTTTGGAAATTCAATATTTATGATTTAAGTGTGTTGGTCAGTATAACTGACAAAAAAAATTTATCATACATTAGTGGACAAATTCAACTCCGATAATTTATAATTTTGCTCATCAAAAACCAGATAACGTGCAATTGTGTTCCCAAACCCCTCGTAAACATTAAAACATATTGTTCCGAGATGTGAATGCTGAACCTGCGGCTGTGTATGCTTGTCTGTATTATGTATATGTCTGAGCGAATCTGACCCGCCCCGTCCGATGAACAATGCCTGAATGTTTTGAAGGTTTCATCGAGCACGGTGTAGTTATAAAAACTTCCTGTATAAAAATAACGACCGGTTGACGTTCACATACATCGAGATTGTTGAAGTTTATACATTCATATATACATTCATGAGTTCAAATATTTCCTAGGTATCGTACGTCTCTATTCTACCTATCGTTAATGTTATCATCTATCTCTTCAACATTGTTATTGTTTTTTATCTGTATGATTCTGATGTTCATTATTTTCATTAATAGTTTAAAATTCTGAGTTAACTCGTCATTGGTTCATACATAATCTCCCCCTCTGATGATGAATTCGTTTACTGTACTTACTAATTAATCTCAATCAAAATTACTGGTAAGATATGGTGCCAACAGCGTCGTGAAAGTCAATTACTCGACAATTTCCTGTTTGAGACACTATTTCATCTCTTTAATTCCCGTTTAATGTTCAGAGTGGACGGCGAAACGGATGTCATCGTTGACCACCTAAATCGTCGGCAGACGAAACTGAGCTCAAATGTGAATGACACAAAATTGAGTATGGTTCAATAAGTAGTGCGTGTGGTTAAGAACCAATCGCTTGTAAACAAAAACTTGTGCGCTAGACATAAAGTTCACAATCGTGGCGTGACTCACTGGGTACATAAATCGATTTATTCAAAACGGACTGTTACTAAGTAAACACTTGGAGATGAGGTCTCAAACCGATTCCGATCGATGTTTATTTATAAAAATTCTTCATGCTTTTTTGACGGGTTCGTTGTCCATCGATTCGATCGATGGATTAAAGTTTGACATAAAGTGTCTTGTCGGGATCTTTAAAATATCACGATGTCTAAGTGTTTGAATATCATTGCTTTCAATGTAAACATACAGTACTCATCAAATCTACTTGAATGTGGTGATTTATTACAAAAACATGTGCAGAGATATTTATAAGAAGTTATTGAAGATAGGTTGAAGTTAAATGTTAATTTGGATAATACTTTAGTCTAGCGGCAGAAGCGGCGCTATAAGTAACAGTTATCTCTATCGAAATGTATTTTGGTAGCAGCTTCCTGTGCTCTAATGTCTTCTATTAACATAAAGCACATTAAAAAGGTCGAAAAGTCTCCAAATGAAAACGGGTCTCTCTAATTTGAAGAAGTATCCATTAGTAATTACGTATTCTTGATATCGTTCATTTTCATGTACCGAAGTTGGATTCCAATAAAGTTTAAATGAGTTTCGGATAACTAGCGGTTGGTGTAAGTGTAGAGAATGAAGCAGTTGATCCGACAGATTGCTTTACGGTACAAATAGTGTATAGTTAGAAGTAGATATCTCGTCGCTTAAAGAGTGCTATTAAACGTTAATGCGGTGCCATTGACCGATTATGGACATCATTTAAATAAGCCTCTGCAAATGAATCAAATAAAAGAGAATTGAATCAAATAAAAGAGAATAAACGAGGTGCCTGCATGCAAGATAAACCAGGAGACGATAATATCAAAGATATTAAAGACAAAGTCCTCTATAGATATAAGGATAATGCACGATACTAATCTCGAGACTGGCTGATCGGTCTTCCGTCCAGCCCTACCCTTTAGTTTTTAAGTATTATAGTACCAACCAGTAGTTCCAATTAGTTTTTGACTGTGATTTGTCTAAAGATTATCACCGAGACTTAATAACATACTTTAGATACTTATATTATAATTTAATGTAAAAAAGCTCGTCAAGTTAGAAATTTTATGTTTCCTATAACATGTTATTTTGTTATTTTTATGTGTGAAATATCCGTTACCCATAAATCGTGGCATACGAACAATGCAATAAACTAAAGAAATCAATTGTAAAGACCCAATTTATCAAAAGCTTATCTCGAATCTCGATCATTTGAATATGGATGATTCGGCGATGTCTTTTGTGGACTTTATATTAATGTGATGCCATTAACAAATTTAATTCCATAAGAGCCAGAATGCACAAATCCGATGTCCATGAATGGAACAGTTTCTGGTCTATATTTTACGATTGGTTTATTGTAATTTTCAATTTGTATGGCATTTTGGTGTTTTTTTGTTTCCTAGCTTGAGAATAAATGAGAGGTATAGGCCAATGCAGACAATATCTTTATAAACTAACTATACCATAATTTTACAAACATGTTCTACTACGCAAAGATAGAGAAGTAGGTACATTAGGTAAAAGATAATGAATATCCGAAAGATATTCATATTACTCAACTAGCGATTATGCTTAAGTATGGATATGGATGACCATAATCCCTGAGTGTTAGATACATGCTAATTAACGTCAGAAAGCTCCAATCCCTTTTAATTATGATAAGTTGAAGGCTTCGGACTGGTTTCACTTGCCTTCTCAGCGTCTACTCAAGGGTCAGGCTATTCAATTTAATAAATTTAATATTTCTTAATTTTCAATATATTCTCTTCATCTTCTTAAGTTTTAAGAACAGGATATACATTCGACATTGGATTTTTATTATTGAGGAACTTCGCCTTAACCTCTGGCTTTTCGCCATTCGTGCACCCTATCATTTTGGTCATTTGGTGATTCATGCTCACGTACAAAGTTGATGACTACACGTTGATCCCGTCGAAATTTATTCATTTCTTATTTAAAATCTGCGCTTATTATTCTGATGCTGATGTTAGCAAACTTCGAACATTCTTTTTGCACGTCCTGACTTAAGTGGTGATAAACTTAGAGATGGAGTAATTCATGAGAATAAGACTTGATGACATGAGAAAAGCAATGGCTAACGGTTTTTTTTGCAATCACAATGATCACTGGCTGTTCTCAATTATACTAGAGCAATTAGGAAATTTATGTGGTTTTATGACTGTTTGTCTAGATTTGATTCGTGATATTTTATACCTACTCGGAAATGCAAGGCACTTAAATAGGTAACATTTTTATCTTCGAAAACCAGCTTCTGTTTTTATTAAGATAACCAATGCGTTTTGATAGACAAACAATATTAATCTTTAAAGACTTCCGATAGGTACTTCTATCAACAACTTAGCTTCATTAAACTTCACATTTATGGGTGACAAATTAAAAACGCATTATCAATGTCACAAAGTCATCTACACTACAGAGACTTCAAGTGATGCAATCACCGGGCATGCAAATCGTAGTCGGGTCGTCGACCGGATTGTTTGCTCAGCATCACCGACAGGCCCCTACTGGCCGGACACTGATCTGTCTGTATCACTATTGACCGATCGACCTTGGAAAATGAATTTTATAATACGTGACGTAGATTGTAATTTGAATGTTTTATTCTACTTCCGTTTGTTTGTGACGGCCACATAAGTGGTGGGACGGACTTGACAACTATTGCTCAGCCTGAAGAATTTTCGCCTTAGAGTGAATATTAAAACGTTAATTGAAGGCCATGGACGATTAAGATTAAAAGTGAGATACGATAAACTTCTAAAATTAGAATAGGGTTCGATTTATGTTGATTTTACTATATTCTTTTAGGGATATGAGTTTTTCTTATATTATTCGAGTACCTATATGAATAATATGTAAATGATTAACGTTAATACAGTGAGCCTTTCCTCAGTACACTGCTATGGATCTGTGACGCCGACGGAATCAATTCGTAACATGCGCCTGCGCCGCCGATAGGGTCAATGTCGATACGCCTTTAATCCGCTACTGATTCAGATCTGGACTTTTTACTTTTTTCGGTCTGGAGTCTGCACTTCACTTTGTTTCATTACAATTGCTATCATCAGTGAACACTATCTGCATAGCTTACAATTATTTTACTAGTTAGGTACATAAGAATCTTTCATAAATCACTGAATAACTAAATAGTAGTAGTTGACGAAAGGAAGCTAAGAAAAAATACATACATTCACTTCAGTGTATTGAGATGAAATTGCTATTGAGGATAATAGAACACGGTCATTCTCCGTAATTATTTAGAGAGTTATGTGTATCATGGTAAGCATATCCTGAATAAAACATTACATGGTTGTGAATCCAGTAACAGTTTACCATTGCGCATATTTAATCTGTAATGCAGGCTGTATCTATTCTTACCTGCTTTAGTACTCGGATCGAAAGTCGTTACCTCGTCGTACTTTGCTATAATGCTACTTATCTAGAGTGAATTCCACCATTCGAATGAGAAATCGGATGAACTCCAGATACAGTATTTTGTCCAATAGAAACTTATAAGATCATATTTTCGTCCGGTCCTCCGGTTCGATCCTTGCAGTGTCCTAACTTATGCCTCCAAAGTAGGTACAATAGTTAAGCAAACCACACCTTGATTCAATTAATTATTATATTCTATATATACATAATTTTATAGTAATTTGTCAGCCTTTTAGTTCACGGACTGTAAGGTTTACGACGGATTTCCTCTCGCATACAGTCAGGCTGTGGAATGTTCACCCTGCCGAGGCTTTCCTTCAGGACTAAACCCTGGGGTTTTCAAAAAGGATCTTCTCAGACTTTTAAAAGTAGGCAACACGTGTTTAATGTACCTGGTGTTGCGGGGGTAGGCCTTAGTAACCGCTTTCCATCAGGCGGGCCGCATGCTTGCTTTCCATATTGATGGTAAAAAAAAAACATAGTTCCGTTCGAATTACGGTGCTATTTGCGTAATCATCATAACTCATTGTTTGCGCATTAATTTCTATGAAGGATTGTTGTATATAAACATAATAATATTTTCCTAATTAAAATTAGTCTCTGCTCACCGAATACTGACAATTATATTCATAAAATCTTACGTCACATAGTAGTAACTCGGCCCTTTTACCGCCAAACATGTTCAAACCTTGTTAAACTAATAGCTTTTTGTAGTTTAAACCTCATTCGACAAATACCGAGTTCAGTTGCAAGAGTCGATGGTTAGGCCGGGTCGGATGGCCCGAGGCTGCGAGCGAGGCCGGTCGCAGGGAACGCGGCCCAGAGGGGCTCCCACCGTCGTTCCTATTGCCTGATGTAACTGCCAGCATTTTGATACCGTTTCTAAGCACTCCTTTACCAACCTTGCTTTAAACTACCTTCATAATTGGCTTGTTTGCTTCGCGAAACAGACCTTTGTCGAATTACCGAAATCAACTAAAAGGTGTTTGTTTATCGTAACTGGCAATCAGTTCTCAATATTTTGGATGTGTAGCCTTTCCTGGTTCTGAAACACCAACATCTGTTAAGATTATCAACGGAAAGGTGTACCGTGCCTTTGCATTGCATACGAATGGTGGCATTACCAAAATCCAGCTCTACAAATTCTTTCCAAACCTCGCATCACCGAACTGTATTACCATTTTGTAGACGGAAACGGAAATTGTTATAACGTTTTGGTCAAACTAGTTTCTTGGGTTTATTTACTCTCTATGGGCAAATGCTTTAACTGATAAATCCAGCTTTCACTCAATACTTAACCTGACATGTCCTTATTCTGAGACCGTTTTACTGGTGCGACATAAACTGATTCGAGAGATCGCATTAATTTCAATGTTTATAATCCTGGGTCTGGCTTTCTCTCGCTGCTTATAAACACGTGTGACGTTCTGAATTACATTTACAAGCAAAAGGAACATCTAATTCTGACACTAACTCCTCAAACACGTTTTTCGTGCCACAATTGGGTGACACAAGTTTCTCAATTGTTGTTTATTTTGAGAACATTTTGCTTGATGACACAAGTTACTAGCAACAAGTGTATGACCAGAATGTTAATACACGAGAAATCTACTTTATAGCTGATTTTAGAATGGGTCATAAATATGATTTTGCAACTTTAAAGGTATTGATACTATGGGCAATGTGAATTATCGCTTTTGTTTAGAACTTGAGCCTTAAGGGAATGGTTTATATTTGCATATAATGCCTGCGCGGTGCGACCACGACGCGAGATCTGGAGCACCGATCCGAGAACATCGTGCTTCAAACCGCTCCATACGTTGTGCGCTACGATTCAATCCCAGACTTGTATGCAATTAAATATTTGTACGAAATCCAGAAGCTGACACTTTCGCAAATAAGCCTTTAAGTAATCTGTTGACTTTCCTCATTAAAAGTAAAGTTTTATGACTCAGCTTCTTGAAACTGTTACCAATAAACGGCTGCTAATGCAACGGTATAAGGTTTACTTTCTGGTTGATTTTTGTGTGGTTTGTGTCGTGTGAGCACAAGCACGTATTCTTTCCTGCAACTTGTATTGGAGTTATATCGTTTAGCCGGCGACCTGACCCTGGAGCGTGCATAACAATCTTATTGATCCGATATGAGATTAACTGGTTCGTGGATGTTTCCATTTGGATTCGCGGTGACGTTCGAACTCCATGTTGCTTGAACTTGATGAACTGATGTTCGATTTACATTTTGTTCTTTTGTTGCCGCATTCAATAGAGATCGTGCCCGTGAAGTTTGCGAGCGTCGCCATGATTGACGGTATGCTGTATGATAGACGATATAATTTCGTGCCATTTTACACCAGGCTTTATGAACTATATTTATGATATTATCAAAATATTACTGTCCAACGGAAGGTTTTAAATAGCCATGTCAAGATTCTGCACTTAAAAGTGGAATTTACTAAAAGCGACAATACTGCGACTGTGATTCCCCACGAATTAGTATTCGTAGCATATCATAAGCCGCATGTTTACAATACGGCATGTCTCGAGTTGCTATATTACGTTGAACCGTTCTATTGTTTAATAGTGAGCGAGGCGACCTTGAAGGTGTTGATCCGTTGAACCCTAGCGATCCAAAATGAAAAAGTACAGATTCGTTGCTAAGCGTGCGTTTCGGAAAGCGCCCGAGGGCAATCATGTCTGGCCATAATAAAGGGTTGCGCTGGTCCCTTCGGCCTCTAGATTTATGGGCGGACCGGTCCAGCCGCCGACGACGACGGGTACCATACGTTTGTCACACCATTATCACGATCGGATGCTCGCTTCTTCAATAATTGCTAACACATGCTGCGGTAAAAGTCTCGGCGCCAACCAACTAAAAAGTAACAAAACACATTAATCGTTCTAAGTGCAACATGACATGACTACGCCCATCCTCATATTTATACTGATTGAGATCCGATATCGATCAGAATGTTTTGTTTTTATTGATTACACGTTACGTTCATAACAGATTTCGATTAATTGTAATCAATTCAGAATTTACCTTCAATTGATTTATCTTGATGATATTTTTGTTGATGCAAAATTCGTGAGTTGTTTATCAAAGTGTCGGTGCTATATTATCTTTGATCTGGCGCTAATCTGGTTCATCTGAAAGCATTTCAAGCTTGGACGCGATTCTTGCAAGCCGTTAAGTGGTTTTATTAATCACACTTGTCGGTTCGTTTACGTTAAACAGTTCGGCTGTTATGGGTCCATCGTCTGATACTTGTTTTTGTTTAATTTTATTGCGCTAATTGGTGGATAAGCTTATTTGGTTTCACAATCAATCAAAGCCACATGGCCTACACTAATTGTGTGAGAGATTGTTACAAAGTCTTTAGTCCCCGTTTTTCGGTTTCTTGAATTACGCGGTTTTATTACGGTAACGCTGTGTGAATTATCCAGCATTTATTTTATTTTATGAAATTTAAATTAACGTCTTCATTCCAGCGTTAGCTAAGTAGGTACCTATTTTTGAAACATTACGTAGCAATAAACATGTAAACTGCGTTTCTGTTCATAAAGCGCACGTTTACAACTTCGATGGTAATTTACTCGCTACGATGGCATTCAAAGTTCAATAATTCCCATCTAGCAACATGGTAACACCATCACAACGACTCAAATTCACATTGACATTCAATCCCGACATGACAACACCATTACATAAGGTAATAACCGTGACAGACACTGCAGGGAAATTTCAAAACGATGCTCTTGCGCTCGTACAATCAAAATGCACGTGTGTGTAACCTGATACACGCACACATGAATGCTATTGTGACTGGAGCTTGAGGGGTTGTAATTGTAAGATGAATAGATTCCTCGTACGATCGGACTGATTACTTCTTGATAGTAATTATATGGTGCGTAATTAGAGGTTGGGCATTTTGGCTGATGTACTGCGGCTTTAGAAAGTAGAATAAATTTAAATTCGTTATTATGTAGAAGTATTTAAACAAATTTTGCAATGGGGTTCAGTTTAAATTAGTTTTCATAGATAATTAAATTCTCGGTGACATTATGCCTTATATTGTGTTGCTACTAAATTAATTAAAGTTGCATTGTTGCAGTATGTAAACGATGTTTCCGATAGAAAGTATTTTAAAGGTTTGAATTCAGCAATGTCAGTATTTCACCTTGAGCCTAGTTTCGATTGTCAGTCGCCATCTGACGTGTGGCGTTCAATAAAGATCGCCGGATGTTGCGCTGTGGGCTGTCATAGATCAGTCCGCAGATGTTCTGTTACATCTGTAGTCAATTCCATAGTTTTCAGATCATCTGCTTTAGTAACAATAGTTTTCAGATCGTCGGGTAATGCACTATTATTGACAAATGACAATGTTTGCATTACGTTCGATAAAGCTTTTCGGTAAGTGTTACCGACTTTTAAGCAATGTACATTGCCAGATATTTTAGGTACCATGATTATCTATTCAAACCATGTCTATGATTACTCACTGCTGTGTATATGACTTCTCTCTATTGCGCCATTCTTTGCGGTCCTGTACGATTCTCATCAACTACAGCCATTTGCCAAAGCCATGCCAATACTGCATAACACAACGTCAAACTTCTAAAACATGTTTTAAGCATATTTTCTACAACTTCATAATACCTAAACCCAACACCCTTTTTAATATTAGCATAGCTAAAGGGTTCAAGTCGCGACATGTTGAGCCGTTACACGGCAGATGTAAGCTTTCAGAGCATCTGCAACACCTAGGCGACCTTGCGGCAACCGGTCCCGAGGTGTCCTTTCGGCGATTAAATCGATTATCTTTCCGCCCAGCTTAAAAACTCGCGGTACAGTTATCGATTTTACTTTGAAATCGAGCTGCAGTTTCTTTTTCTGTTAATACGATTCGGGTTTATTTGAATTCACTTTCGGATTGGTTTTTGTTCATGTTCATTGTATGTCAATGAATCTTTTTGAGCTTTTAGTTCTTTCACTTTCAGTACGTTTCCAATTTTCATTAGTTATTAAAATCACCTTAGATCGTACATGAGCAATAAATCTTTGAATATTTTATTCTTGAAAGGACTGAATGGTTTGTGCACTACCGTAGGCCATGTTTTAGTTTGTTGTTAATCGCATGAAAAAATAATATTTGTATTGATTACCAATAAAGATATTCCTTTTAGAAACCCTTTGCCTACTAACTTAACCATTCCGCCATCGTCTACTCTATGACGAGCAGGGCGCAAGCTGCGCGCGCCGCACGCACACAAACACAACTCGTGCGCGCGTGTGCGTGCGCGTGGGAACGGGCTCGACGGACGCGTGCGCAGATTGTGACATGCCTGTATTGTGGTTTACTAATATTTACCTATGCTTGAACTTTTCCTGAAATGGTCTCGAGAACTGAGGACAGTTGTTTTTTTTTTTTGCGCGAATCGGCCACACCTCAGTATTCTCTGATCTTTGATTGATTTTGGGCGAGTCTAGGCTGGCGTACATAAAACCCGTCCGGCGTAGATGTCAGTCGTACTCGTATCGTCAATGAACTATCTATCGCCTAGAGGCTGCGCGCCATTGCCCCAATCAGGAATCATCTTAGCTTATAGATCCTTTAACTACCGACGGCCCATTTCAGCAGGGCTGATTCCATGTTAACGTCTAAAACCTTTGTTGTGCGTAAAATAGACATGTCTTTGTACCAAGTAATCGATTTCATAATTTTGCATTGTCTTCAACTTATATTAACAGCTATTGTATTAATTAAAGTCCATAACCTTTTGTTTGTCAGTGTGGATTTCATGAACCATTGTGTCCTCGGACATATCACGGACGGACTTGAATCACTGATGTAGCTTCTCAGTGCAAAATGAACTCAGGACCGGGGTTTTTAAGTTTCATATTATGTCTGTTGGCGATGAAATTAATTTAAAATACTATAATATTGCTATTATTAGATAATATCATTTCGTCCTTAAATTATTTCATTTTATAAATATCTTGTTTCCAGGGATGATCTTTTCATTTCTCTTATCCAAAAAACATGGTTCAAAAAGTATTCTTTGTTTTTTTTGCTTTTCTCAATTTATAATTTATATGCAGTTTTATTTATATCTTTGCCACAGATATGATCATTGTTTTAGTTAGTATTATGACGATATTCTGTGGTATTAATCTGTGCCTCGGGCGGTTGCAGGCTCACGCATGCGATGCTTTATATCATCCGAGGGTTTATTATCCTCAGTATTGTGTGCATTTTATTGCTCGTTTTTTAAGTCCTTTGTAATCTTTATTTTGGCTCAGCGCTATTAAACTGAACGTGGTCGTGCATTTCGCTGAAGCTTTAATTCATAATGTAACTTAATGTAAGTAAGCTCTAAGATGTTGGTAAGAAAACCTAGCTCCATTGATATGTATTTCACTGGATGCAGCATAAAGTTCTACAAGCTTCATTCATTATTCCTGGACATTTGGATTTATGTATGGACTTGCACCTTCCATTCAATGTCCAGCAACGCGAAAATTGCTTCGGACGTCGGTCCCATTTCACCTTTCAATTCAGCAGCTGTGCCCATTCAAGTAGTAAATCTGGTAGAACTATAGGTCAGATGTCTCGAGTAAATCTAGCCTCCCTCCCCCCACCGGCACGCCTACCGGCAAATTGCGCTGGGCTCTGCGCGAGCGCACCTCGCTCGCCCAATCACGTGCCACGTCCGATTTCAATACTTATATCCAATACTTACTCTGAATGAGGATCAAGATGTATCTTTTACATACATAAGTAATACCTATATTTTAAGACCTACCTTTTGTTCTTAAGCACAGGCAAAAACTACACTGTGTTTATAAATATGCAACGTGCAAAATCTCAGCAGACATCATATTTAATTTTGTGCCATTGTTTTTTTTCTTAGCTAATATTTCAGTTTATGTTTTTTCTATATCGTTCAGTTTTATAAAACTACACCTAAGTTACAATTATTGCAGAAGATCTAAGCTTGTTCCTACTTGTCCCATAACTTCCCATAAAATCCTGCAGTTATTGTATATCTCTCTTTTTTTTCAGTATTATCTACTTTACGCCCTAGGACAACAAACTAAACTTATAACAGGGCAAAGCCCTTAGATTTTCTTATTATGTCAATTACGTAGGTCGTGGCGGGCTTATCTGCCTGATGTCAATGCTATCGGCAAGATTTACAGGGAGTAGTCGCTGAGTCTGGGGACCTCGCCACGCTCGTAATTATGGTAGATGAATCTGCTACACATTGTTGGCCGAGGAATATAAATCTGAAAAATACGCTTGAAGAAAGTTCGATCACTTAATAGAACTACGATTCAGATTAGTTACACAGTAACGTTTCATATTCTGGCAGAATTTACACTCAATTATTGTTTGTGTCAAAAATTATTTTAAATTTGAAATACAGCAAGATTTAGTTCACAATTGTAGCTGTATCCAATTTTAAAACAGAAATGTACTGGCTATACGCATAAAAGATAGGTAATACATTTCTGAAATGTAAAGATTTCAATATAACCCGAGCTATAAAATATAGGTGCCTAAATAAACTTTAAGTTGAAAAAGCAACGAACAGGCTCCCCACAATTTGCATACAAAAGCCGAAAGATTTATGCGAAGAAAATAAACGTAGTTATTGGACAAGGCGAGCCCAGCGCTGTACTGAAGTCTTCACAATACAAGAGCTATAGACGCGGCTACTGTTGGCTTTTGTAGCTGCACTGACTTTATTATTTACTTTATGAGCCTCCTCTGTTACTTTACGTTTATGATTATCTATTTAAACTTGAACATTTCTTACGATCTTATTTTATCAGATAATGTGTTCCATTTCTTTATGATGAAGTTATTCATTTAAATGACATGGTTTTGCTATGCCCGATGGTATTAGAGAGTTACTGAGAGTTTGTGAAAAGTACGCTGATGTACTCTGGACTATAGCCTGGACTGTAAATAAAACAGAACACATGGTCTTAAAGGTGCCGGTAAATGTCCAGAGAACCAGCTTGATATTAGCCTTACGGCATGAACAGTAATCGCGTCACGAAATTTAAATATCTTGGAGACTTTAAGGACGATATAATAGGATACGCAAAAAGACAGCGTCCTTGATGCGCAGAGTGTGGGACTGTCGCAACAACGTCCTGAAAACTGTAGCAGAGAGCCTAACATCGCCACTCTGGAAATGAAGGAAGCTAATTCCTTGATTGATCACCCTCGTCTCAGAGTGCCTATTTTATTTTAATTTTGGTTTAATTTGATTGAGTTTTGTAATTTAAGCTACTCAAAAATGTATTGGACTACAGTGTTATCTAAAAAAAAAAAAAATATTTTATTATTAAATGTATTTTACCTACTTTATACTTCAAGATAGTCCACTTAGTACGCTTTAGCTGTTTTTAAACATATTATGTATATAGAATTCATTACACTCAGTTAAATATTATAATAGTTCAAGTTTTGTACGATCTCTGTAGTGAATAAAATAGGATAATGTATTCAGTGCATTTATTAAACGTCTGCTATTATCCTTGAGAACTCTGACAATTCTAACTGTACCACCAAGTCTAGTAAAACGTTGAGCATTAATATGGAAGATAGCGCTTAAAAATTATACTTTTTTTCCTTTTTCCGCCCTTAGCCGGTCGTGTAACTGCGCACGTCCATACATGCGTAGACGCAGCTAATGACAGGAGAGAAACTGGTAAGGATGACATCTCGTTTATCATGGATAAAAATGTACCATTTAGTACCTGGGCCTTCTACGGCAAATAACAAGACTTCAATAAAGGTAGTTTTACCATAAATCAAGCTACGTACCCACTCTGAAGTAACAACTCACCGCTCCAAGTTGTTCTATTAGCATGGTAGTGGCTACGCTTTCAGAACCAATAATACTTAACCCAGTATCAAGTCAGCAATGCTAAGTTGTAAAATCTATGGATAGTTTCTATTTCTATAACTACCCAGAATCAGGTTCATCTTACTCTGATTTAACTGCTGAGTTAACGATTGTTTTTATTGATACATAATTTGCTACTTGTCGACTGAAATATTTACGGGCTATGCAATCGGCGTCCGCTTTTCGCGTCCACTTTTCCATCAACAAATATCCTATTACACATTTATGGCTAGATTCTGTTCCACAATGTTATCGTTTATCTAATAAGTAAATTCGACCGTAAAGTTAAGTGTCTCTTAATTTAGGGTTTATTGGTTATGTGAGATACTATTTTGTATATTTGTCTTTATCATTCATTATAACATTAGAAGTTTACATACAATGTTAGTTGTGTTGTACCGTTCCTACCACGGAGGTATCCTTCTTATACCTAAATATCCAACTTCAGAAAAAAATTAATAAACTTTTTAATCAAATAGAACTCCAATTTTACGACCGCTAAGTTGTTATTACTACATATTCTGAAACAATATTTGATATATTAAGAATAATACGAATTTTTCCGTTGTCCAAATTGTTTTTTCTTTACCTACGCTTAGCTAATATTAACATCCTTTTTCGTCACAGCGCAGAACATCCTGTCACTCGTATTTAGACAATCTCATTAGACTAAAATCACAAGCATGCGTTCTCGGAACCGGCGTGCGCGCTATCAGATGTGAGACGCGCGCCGTGCGTGTACGCAGCGTATCTTTGCACTTCATCAGCTTGCACGATGAACCTCGGCGACTAACATGACGGTAATAGATGCTTTGCTTTGACGGCTGTGGTAAGGATATGTGAATTAATGAAAAAAAGTACTTATATATAAAAAAAAACTAAAAGTTTTCTAAAACTGTCACGTGAAAAAATATTTTTATGATCTGATATTCTTCGAAATTACAGAAAACTTTACAAAACAAACTAAAAGTTCAGAGACGTTGCAGAATATAGTGTACTTAGTGGATGTAACAAGTCGCACGCAACACTATTTATTTACTGCGAGCGCCCTGCGACTGCGACACGGGATCTGCTGTCACCACTATAAATTATTGCTGCCCTAACGTAACCAAACATCCACAGTTCCACACAGTTGCTCACAAGGTTGATTTCTATCTGGCTACAGAATCTAGACTGTTCTATATCTACTTAATTGAGAAATTTCACCCTAACGTGCTTATTGTGCCTCTGAACAATCTTTTTCGCTAGTAATTAGATTTGCGAAAGGTTTGAAATTTATGGTTGGCCTCGTAATGAAGATTTACCCTCTAGAAGACTTGGCACGAACAAAGGCCCTATTTCTCTCGCGGTCATCGTTTTGAAAGATAATCTCCGCTCAGGTAGCTGCGCTGTCATCTTTTTGCGTCGCCATTATTGTTTTGGCGTAACATGTCGTAATTAACTGCGGTGGAAAGCTTCTGCTACTTATTTTGTTTTATGAGCGGCATTTCCGATTTAAAATTATTGTTTGTGTATTGGTTTAATACTTGAGATATTGAACCTTTACAAACGTGTATTTTGAGCTTTGGGGAATAAGTTACGAGATTGAATAGCAGTCGCGAGCGTATCGCAATATTGGCTACATAAGCTCCGCGCGGTGCTTGCACCCTACCCTTGCTGAGGTCAATGCGTGGGTGTGACAGGCCCGTGGTACTTCGAAACACCTACGCCTACGGGTTCCTTTCAAGTTTAATGTTAGAATGTTCCACTACCGATGCATCTATTTTATGCGCATACGCTTATACCCTTTGTTTGATTCCACAAAAAGATTCGAAAAGTTCTTAGGAAATTTTATTGCTTATAAAAATTATGATGATATGTCTGGATCGATGTCATCTAATATTTAACCGGTGAAAGCAATTCATATTTTAAAAAACCTATTCCAGAACATTAATGTTGATAGATATTATGATAAAACACGTTCATATCTCAAATTTAAATAAACAAATCCATCCGTAATCGAGCAATAATTAGCCCAATATGATTTTATAGCCAAAGATTTTGATCAGATACTTCATGAATGTAGTAAAACTGTTTATTTTCCCACAAACGCCCGGCGTGTTACTATCAAACTAAAGTAATATAATGAGATTTAGTTCATTAAAGTTAACATTAACATAAACGTGGGTGGGTATTGGGTATTACATTCGGCGCGGGACATTGTATAGGCGTAATGATAAGTTGTATTCCAATGCGGTGGAGAATAAGTATTTGTCTTGCTATGACATGGCTTTCCTGCAATTAGGTTTCAGGATGTTGTCTGAATTGCAAAGGTGTGAGAATAAGATGACGAAATAAGTTTGCACCTTGAAGCGAACGCTGTCGGTAGTAAATCAGTAACCGGTAATGATAATAATTTAGGCGTTTTATCATTCGGTTATCATGTTACTGTTATATACTGTGGGATTATAGAAATTCGACGGATTTTGTAAAGCTCGTCGTGTAGGGAATCTTTTTTATTTCTTATTGGGATACACTAGAAGATCAATAGAATTTTATTTGTGTACGAGAAGAATAGAATTTCAGATTTGAATAACTTTCCAGTGAATAAATTTCTTAGACCACACGTTTTTAACCAAACCAGCATTAATAAAATTTAAAGTATGTATTGAAAAAAAGCTAACCTAACCTAACCTCACCAAACCAGCATTAATAATATTTGAAGTATGTATTGAAAAAAAGCATAACCTTATCGTAACAATTTAACTGGCATGTTACGTTTATCTCAGAATTCCCTAGACTAAAACAACAGCAAAATCCCAGGTTCGCTTACACTCAGCCACAATAGAGGTGCGCGAGCGCACGTCACGTGGTCGTGTCGCGACGTATCTGCGTTATTTATTGTCGTTGTCCGGCGCTGGCCACGACAATGTCACTACTGCCTTATCTATGGCACCCACGGATGTAGCGAGCATGTGAGCCGGTGGCTTGTTAGTCTTTTGTTACTAAAGGAAATGGGGATGCAGGATGCTAGGGCGTTTCACTATTGGAATAGTATTGTAGAATCGCATTTATTTGAGCGTCTTATGCCTATGTACCTAAGAATAAGTACACCAGATACGGTAATGTGTTAAAGATTAAAGCTTCTGTTGACAACCTAGAAATTGGGCAATACAGTACTGTTGTTAAAGTTTATAGCATCATCAGAAAATAACATATAGTTTATCATCATTTAATTAGAATTCAACCTTCCTTTTATTATAATTTGCATTATATAATAAGTTTATGGCGATTTAACAACCTATTTGCGACGTTTTAACGGCCGCTTAGGCTCATATTTTCGCTTTGCACATGACTATTACCGTTCTTGTATAAATTATACGACAGTGCCGTGTTTCTATTGTAGTATTGTGTCCGTTGGGCCCCGGACCTCCTACGGCGTACCTTTAATAGAAATGGCGAGACCTAAATGAAATCTAATGGGAGCCTATAGACCTTTTATGCTCCAACATACCGCCTCTCGGTGAGATATTATGTGTTCATAGAAAAACGGAACTCATCGATCGTGTCTTTGCATGATTTTCTACGTTTCCTATTTTACATTTGGTTCCATAATCACTTCCACATACACTTTTGATTTATTTGTCCATAATTTAAATTTGTTTTTCTTTTCTTTCCAGTTGCACGTCAAGATTCGCCGGCGAGTTCTGTCAACACCTCAACCCTTGCCACAGCGAGTCCTCCCCGCGGTGCCAGAACGGCGGCTCGTGTCGTGTCCGGCCCGGCGTCGGCGGCGGACCGCCGTCCTTCGCCTGCGACTGTCCCCTCGGCTACAGCGCTTCGCTCTGCGAGATTAGAATACCAGCTGCGTGCGACTCAGCGCCGTGCTTGAATGGAGCGACTTGTCGGTTGACGTCGCTGGATACGTTTGAGTGCGATTGTCCTCCGGGATATACAGGTTAGCTTGTTTTATTACTTGGTGGATACAAAATATTTCGTTATAAGTTAATCCCAAGATTTTATTGTGACATCATGCATGATATCAATGAAGTTTATTTCTAATACAAATTTCAACTTCTTATAACTTTGTAATGCAGCGTTATATTCGTTATTTTATAGAACTGTCTCACCTTCATAATAACTAATAGGTACAATAGTTTGCGTGACTTATTGCTTGTAATAACTTATAATGCAATCATAGTGTCTGTTCAAATCATATAAAATACAATATTCATTTGATTCAATTTGTCCTGGTAGAAATCGTGTATTCCATTAAAGGATCTAACGATTGTATGTCATTCCATAAACACTATTAATCGCATGAGTAAGAATAACAGGTGTATATCACCGGACTTTACTATAATTGGACAGAAACTTTGTCAGTAGCCTTGTCTCTAAATGAGATAGAATAAGAACTTATGAACTTTATAATATAATGAAAACCAAAGAAATTTACGTTTTTAAAGTTGAGGAACGAAAAATGCGTTAAACTTAAATACGCGTTATTCGTTCTACGTTCAAACCGTAAATTTCTTCAGTTTTCGTCATATTATTGAGTATTTCTATTTATGTTTCTAGTCTTACGGCTGTTAATCATAAACTAGGGCAATAAATATTATATTCTCGACTGATTTATTTCTAACAGACAAATGAAAGCACAGGTACGAAATACCATTATAGTTTGTTTACAATAGATACTTGATTTCATTTACGCCTAATAAATATGTCGTTTCCTAGGAAATCATAAAATAGCTTTTGAAAGTAGACTACGTCGCTCTTTCTGTACATACAATAGAGTCTAAATTGGTCTGAATAACGACTTCAAGAACACTGTGTAGTGCAGTAGATTCGGAACCGGTTATTACGGTAATTAGAAAAAGTGCTTTCAATTTTTGAGTTCCGGTGTAGCGAAATTGATTTAATGTAAGTACTTTTATTTTGTCAGACAATTTGTCTTATTGAAACTATGTATTTATTTTCATGACTTCAAACTTCAAATCGTTTATTCGCTAAGAACTTAGAACATGGGTAGGTATGGAAAAATTTTCAGTTTTTAAGGTATAATTTAAAAATAACATCATAGATCGGTTGTTAGTGCTTATTTTCCGAAAGCAAAATTGCTACTTCTTTAAAAAATAATAATTTAATGGCCATCATGATATTAAGAAACATTAATAATAATAATAAAAGCCCTTATTCAGATAATTAACTAAGTTTACAATATACATATACTTATAATGTAGACATCGACAACCACCATTTACCTGTTTGCCCAGATTTGGTAAAGGCCTCTTCCAACTGCTTCCAATACTCCCTTACTCGTGTAGTTCTAGACAAAGTCTGTCCTGCAGTCGCCCTTATTTCGTCATTAAGAAGCATTTAGCGGGTTTTAATGATTAGTACTAAATAATAAAGGCTTAAAATAAAAACCGTAGGTACTTACTAATCATTTATATTACAAGTATTAAAAGTCGAAGCCAATGAGTATTCTCTTAAATAAAATGAAAAAGCTCATGCAATTTAATGTGCAACGGAAGCCGTTTCCAGTGTTGTAGATATAAATCTATGCGTGTAATTGGCATTACATCATATAAGATAATAAATAAATAAAAATAAATAAAATTTATTCAAAGAAACTCGTAACTTAGATTATAACATAAGAACACAAAATAAAATAAATATAGCTAAGTATAACAATATAGCCTGAACTAGGTAATCCTGTGTTTCAGGCGACATTAGTGCTAATTATTAATTAAAGTAATCACTTACAAAAGGCATATGATAACAATGTTGTTTATGGATTTAAGATGCACTTGAGAAGCAGGTGGTGCTCAAGATATAGCTTGAGACGATAAAAGAGATGCAATGGAAGATGAAGCTACAGAAGCTGAAAATACGGTTGATATTGAAAAGCTTTAAACGTAAAATTTTAATAAACTGAGCAAAATATGAATCAAGAAGATCAATCTGTAGATGCATAATGTCTGTTGGTGCCAATGCACAGAGGACCTTTCCTCGATATAAATTAATTTGATTCAAATCTCACTTCTCTTGACACTTGAGCCGTTTTGGCGTCAACATCAAACAATGCTTTGATGAGGTAAAACATAACATTATGAATGCGCATGTTTTCACCATGTATGGACATTGTAAACTCATATGCTCGTAGCTTTATTATATAGAGGCTTCTTCTAAATCTTCTGTTAATAAATCTACTTTAAATATTTAAAGCATATGCATGGTAGTAACACCAATTGAGCTTGTTTGACCAATCAGACGGAATTATTTTATACCATTTGCTTAGTCAGAAAGCATTCAATTGATAAGGTGCTGACCTCAGTTGATTTGCATCATATTAATAAGGCAATTGAAGAAGCGAACAATATTAGGTAAGAGTGGAGACAGGATATCATGAGTTAAAGGAGTTGTAAAATAAAACAACTAAAGCAAAAGATATTAAAAACGATGATCTGCAGGGAGAATAAGAAGAAAAATTCTTCACAATTTGTACTAATAAAACGTATATTGATAATCATCCGTAGATAAAACATTTTATAGGCCACTAAACTCGGAAAAAAATATACCTTAAAGTGGTTTTCTCGTGGGTAATAAACTGCCCATTTCGCAAACGGGGCTATTATTGGTGATGGAACTGTCCACATGTTATTTTTATGGTAATTTTTGGGGTTCCGCATCGAAAGGCCGTGAGTCGTCTTTTGAGCCAGTTGGCAAAATATGATTCTACGCCAAGCCGCCGCCGTCCGCGAGTGACTTTTTGTATATCCCTCCGTAAAAGATACTCAATTTATATAACTGTACTCTGTAACTTTCGAGTTGTTAACATAATACGTATTTAAATCATGAAAATTATTACTACGTACGGAATCCTTAGTAGTGGAACCCGACTTGCACTTGGCCAATATGTATATTTGGAACTTATATTTTATATGTTAGAGTTATTTCATATTTACGATGCGTTGACATGAGAATTTGCTTTAATTCATTCAAGTTCACGACCTCTCTATTTATTCATGTTATTCTCAAATCGTATATTGAATCGGTCGTTTCCGTCAAAAAATATTTATGCGTTCTACTATAACGTTATTTTTATTAACGTGATATATAAGATTATACGTTCAATAGATCTTGTATAATTTTTTTTGACTATTCGTTTCTGTTGTTTAACCACATTAATCTTTCGGCTTTCTTGACCGCACGACTTCCTATCTTCAACTCGAATTATAACGCAAAATTTTCCTTCACAGGATTAGAATGCTCGCACGAAGACCACTGCGCCTCCCAACCTTGCCGCAACGGCGGGCGCTGTGTTGCCGACAACTCAACCGCCGCTGGTTACTCGTGCGTCTGTCCACCCGGGTTCACTGGCTCCCGCTGCACCGAGGATGTCGTCGAATGTTCTAGCGGGTCCGGTGGCTCCGGCCCTTGCCACCACGGCCGCTGCTTCAACACCCACGGGTCTTACACGTGCGTGTGCGAGCCGGGGTATACGGGCAGGGACTGCGATGCGGAGTATGTGCCTTGCGAGCCGTCGCCTTGTCTTCACGATGGACGTTGCACGCCGCTGGATCAGCTGAAATATGAGTGCGATTGTCCTACTGGTGAGTGGTTTACTTAGCTTTTGATTATAGACTCTTTGAAAAGACATGAATGAAACAAAGGTTAATAAAAATGGTTAGTATAATGATGATGTTAGATCGGATTTCTGACCATCTCAGGTTTTACTAAGCTATTAAATGTCATATTTTTTTCTTTATTGCAAAACTAGCTCTCAGACCGCGGCTTCTCGCGCGTTTTCTACATAGTTTATCCTATAGTTAGGTATGTTATTCAAAATCAGGAATTTCTTCCGTAGTGATTAAAATTTCGCATACAATATGATACTAGTCTGGTGATTGTGATGGATATGTATACGTAATGCTTTGTCTTTGATTTCTTCGAATTGTAAATATGAGCTTTGTAATTGAAACTTCAATTAATAACCCTGATCATCAAGTCCCAAGTCTTCCGCAAAATGTCATATCCAACATCTGCAGATATGATAATAAAAGGCACGTCATCGGTATGTATGTGTCATTTCATTAACGGCATCAGGTTTCCGTTTACGTCTAGTGTATTGGATATCTCCTTATGTTCTGTTCCATGTATGTCGTGTTATGTTACATTATTTACCTTATTGCATTTTATTGCATGGTTCGTTGCCTGATTTGAGATGGTTTTAATTATTTGAGATTCTTTATTTACTATCACTATCACCCTTTGTCTTTGGGACAGGTTTTTCTTGCGCCCTATGTAAAGTTAGAGAGCAGATACAGTTTTTCGATATTATAATTATGTCGGAAGCTGCATGCTTTAAGTATTTCTTTGGAAAACGTTAAGATAAATAATTATCGTCTACGTTGGTAAAACTGATATTTTTTTGTTCGCTTGGTTTATCAACATATTATACTCTTTTCAATCATAGTGCAGCGAATAACTCAAGTATAAAAAGTTTATGATTTAAACCACGTTTCAAACTTAGCACTCCTATCAATATGTATATTCAAGCTCTCAAAAGCTATCTCAGCGAATTGTGAAGACCGCATGCATCATCTACATTCCGTATATTTCGCCTGCAGGAATAACTATCTCTCTAGAAACCTTTCTGTTCGCTCATTCTGAATCTTAACCCGTCGTGATAGGGTCTTCAAGCTTTACGTCTTACACATTGCGTGCCTGAGTCATGGTGGCTGAAACTCGTCCGGGCCCGAGGCGGACACGACTTGACCAGCTAGCCTGCACTTAGCTCAATCGTAGAGTAATGTTTGTATTCATATTTATGGCAATGTTAAATGCTGTTTGCTTTGTGTAAGTAATAAAGTTTGTAACGATAGATGGAGCTGTTTTAGTTTTGCTGTTGAGTTGTGAGGAAATATTGTATTGTACTTCCTTGTAGGTGTTCTAAAGATGCTTCTATTCCGATTCAGATAATTTCAGATAATCTTTTTCTACAAATTGTTTTCTTTTGTTGACCTATTTTATCTTGCAATTTTAATTCAGGTCGCCTAATCTATCAGGATAAAAAATTCTTTGAGATAAAATTATCAGAATTGGCTAATATTATCGAAGGTTTCCTGCAAAAAATATATTATCAACCTTACATAGATAGAGGTTATATTGTCTCTACTTGCCGCAACCTTTTACCTGTCTGTGCGAACAACCGCACGTTATAATTTGCGACGTTTGCGAAAGCTGTTACGTCACATTTTTATTTAGTTCTCGGTTGGTTCATTAGCTACATTACTGTGAGGCAACAGTTCACCGCTTCTTGCGCGATGTGAGAAATGGGCTGGAGCGGTGGAAGATGATTGTTTCTTTAATGAAGATTTAGCTGATGTTGATGTCGTTGATGTAACTGTAATGATACAGTAGTACTGGCTGAGGTGGGGGGAAGACCGATTAAGTTTTTCGAAAGTATTTAGATGGGTACGTGAATTAAGTTTTAAGTTGATTGATATTAATGCTGATGAAAATAGTAATTAGCAATATTCTGATCTATTTTCTAAAATATTTTATTGCTCTGCTTGTAATAAAATAATGCCTATAAGTGGGTTTTAAATATGTATTAACATAATTAAATTCAAATTGCCCATAAATTTGCACATAGGTACATAAGTTCTAAACTCTCTAAGGGAAATAAGAAAATAAAACAAACGGCAGGTCATTTAAGAAAACATTTTTTTTCTAGTGGACTATGGAATTGAATAGCATGCTCTAAATTGTTTAAAACTGAATCATTGTGCTTAACCTTCATGAACTTAAGTGGTGATGGTGACGCATAGAGTCACCATCACCACTTAAGTTCATGAAAACTTTCGACGGGAAGTCTGAAAGTCCTGATATTTCAATCAGTCTAGGGGCCACTTAAAATAGATTTCTCACGATGACGTCATTTGGTCTCCCAAGTGTGGGAACGGACCATTGATTAACGCCCAATGTTAATGTATTTGTTTATTGCCTATTCGAATTGAGTGAGGAAAAATAGCACTGAATCGCGCAGACATGTGGTAAGCTCATCAGGGCATTAACATGTGTAAATTGATAATTAGTAAAACTACGAAGATGAAGATAGTTGGGATAATTAGATATTTTGTAGGTACTGGAGGTTGGTCCACACGGCTCCAAAATATCAAGGGATAGAGAAAACGGGAGGCCTTTGCACTGAAGTGACCATGCGAGTAACAAATAACAATATATAATATAATTTAATTTATATTTCACATATTTTATAACGATTATTTTAGTATTTTTAATTTAATAATGTATTTAATGTTGATATACTGACGTGTAATATTTTTTACCAATAAATTGATTATTCTGATTATTCTAATAAATAATGCTGGACAAGCCACACAACATGATCTAGCCCCAAGCTAAGCAGAGCTTGTGTTGCAGGTACTATATGACTGATATAAGTACATAATAGGTACAGTGCCTCAACGTTCCTAGTTCTAGGTGGGTCTAGGATTTCATTATTGTTTTATTAGGTATTATTCTAAAATCGAAGATAGATAGTGGTAAATTAGATTCAAGCAAATTAAAAAATACTGTAGTTGGTATAAGTATTATTTTTTTGTATCTTAGATAACCGTAGGCCCGTCACATATGTAGGTATACGGGCTCTAACGAAAGATCTGCGCTGGCTAGGTCTCCTACTGAAGCCTGATCAATATTATATGCTGAGTTCGGGCCTTTTTGTAACAAATATATGTATCTTTTCTATTATCTACCTATTCTATAATTGTGTCTTATATTTTTCCCTTACGATTGTATTGTCGTTATAAATAACTTTCTTTCTTATCGATAAATATTCACAAGTAATGTCTTATTTCCAAAATGTCTAAATTTAGTAACTAAAAACGAATGGTATTACTAAAAAGTATATATTCGTTTCCATTAAAAAAATCCATTCTGTAGCACATTGTACAGTAGATCTAATAATCAATGAACTTAACACATGTCCCTCTTTTTGTTAATTAAATGAGTCTATCTCAAGTCCCAACATGTGTTTTATATAGTAAAAGTATTTTAATAGCTTCCGTATATTACTTACTAGCTGCTGCCCGCGTTTTTCCTCGAAAAAATATATGTTATTCAAATTTTAGAACGAACTGCGGCCAGCTGTTTAAATAACCTATTCAGTATGTAGTTTTAGCAAAACAAACATCGATTCATCCATTTAAGTTTTCTGTTTTTATTATACTAGTGCGATTAAAGTCCAAAATATCTAGAAAGACGCATTCGATATTATTTAAATAATGTGAACTCAACTCACACGTCGATAATGTTGAAATTTACATTGCTATCGATTTCTGAAAGCTTTTTGTGTGTCGTGAATGCATGAATAAATTCCATAATTCGATGCGTTTGGACGTTTACATTTGTTGGGTTTTGGGAATTGTGTCGGGAACTTGACTCTTTGGATCTGAGCTTATGATATTAAGCTATGCTGAAGATTCCGTTGCCTTAAAAAAAATGTTGTGTATTTCAAACAACTGGTTGATACTGGTGAATAATTGCGTTGGGTTACTTTACATGACCTGTTGTGTCCCACTGTTGGGCTAAGGCCCCACTGGTCCCTCCACGCTCGGTTCTGAGCCAGATAATGATGATATATTTTAGTTCATGAAAAATCTTTCTCATGCCTCAAAAGCAGACATGTTACACGTCAGAAAACAAATTCTGTGTTTACATTGATTTTCAACGTTAGTTTACTCTTTCGAAGACACCCCTTGTCCCCGATTCTGAGAGACAACATCTTTTAACTTTATATTTGAGATCTCTGCTGTCGCATCATCGTCGTAAATATAAACAGTTCTACAGAGTCAGGTCCTCTGTTTATCCGAATCCGCATGTGTTCTCGAGCAAAAAAGGCGTCGAAAGATTTAAAACCAGCAGTGCCCGTTACGTTTTTCTACAACATAAACAGACACATGTGTCCGTGGGAACTGCCTCCGGTTAATGAAGGTAATTAGATCCAACAGTCGCTAATCATTGGTGCTGTATGATGTGTGAAGCTTTCCACACCACCGGTGGTAAACAAGAGGTTGTTTGTTCTGATCGGATCAGTTGGGAATCGTTTTTGACATGATTCTTCACTCCGCCGTCAATCGTCTTGCTTGTCATAGGCTCTCAGTTAATAGTTTATATTCGCATTTGGTTATATTTGTAATAGTTTGCCATTGAAACTAAGTCCCTAAGACAACTACGGTCTAATATTACTGTTACTACAAGATGTTTTGAAATAAACGTTTTTATTATTATTACTATTTCAGAAGCAATTATTGTACGTTATCATTATCATCTTCACCTATATTGCCATTGATCTGAATGTCTTTAATTGCTTTTTCTTAATTTTTTTTATTTGGTATTTTTTTAAGAATATTCTTCTATAGCCTACTCGTAATTAGTGACTTGTCTCGTATACTCAGACATTCAACTCATCATTAAATTAATTCCACGAAAAATCCTATAAATTGAAAAATACCAAGTTTATTAGCCGAATCGCTAATGAATAGATTTGTTAAAATATTTTGCCTTTTAAGTTTTTACGATACCCAAAATAATGCCATAAATCATCGGGAAAGGAATAGTTTCAATTTATTTTATAACTTAATATTTCACCGGCATCTATAAAAGTTTTTTCTGCTTACGGCAGATGTAACATGGCAACATGCAAACATATACTTTGAGAAGTAATTAAGTGACTAATTATATTTCCAGAAAGGTTACAGCGGTCGTTACCCTCGTCTTTCTTAGATGGTTTATGTTTCAAATGTATAACTCCTATGTTGTCCATCTTTTGAGTATCGTTTATTGTTTTACGACGAATGATGATACTATATTGTGAAAAAATCATTTCTGTTTTGTTTTTCTATTTCCCTATTAAAAGAAATTGGGCTTTTAAACTTTCTCTATCATCATTATATGTAGTATAGTGATTATTTACTTCCGACAATGCCTGTTTAAATGTACAAAGCCCGTCGTCATTACAATCTTCTGTTCTACAGTGATTGGTTGATCCTCAGGTTACCGCGGCCAGAACTGCGAGATCGACATCGACGACTGCCCCGGCCATCTGTGCCAGAACGGCGCCACTTGTATCGACGGTCTCAACTCCTACACCTGCGAGTGTCCCGCCACCTTCACTGGGACGCTGTGTGAGAATGATGTCGATGAATGCGCTTTGAGGTAAGATAAGATCTTAATAACACTCACTGGTAACACTGATTTTGCATACATTGTAATCATGTGTAGACAATATAATATAAATTCTTTTATTTGACACAAACACAAGAAGTCTTATAAAGAGTAATATATTGTAGGTTTAGATCATGATAAAGATACTTTAAAAAAATCAGGGGTAGCGTCTAAGCATGGTTGTTTGTGATGTTATGCTATTCTTTATTTTGTTTGATGTCTAATGTTTCCTGCTGTAGCTCTAATCATAAATTATTATATAAAGTATTATTATAAGGCTATTGTTAGGTATTATTATACGCCTAGACTTACTTTCATATGTGTATTTATCAATTCGATATACCCCACACAAGCAAAACGTTACGATTAGCACAAAACCTGTTATAAAATGAATAATAAAGTTTTAGAAGTATTTAAGCTTTTTAAACAATATGAAAGAACAGTTACTCCTCTAAATTGCATCACGTATCCTTGGCAGTACTATTTTGATGGTTTGCATCCACTGATGGCAAAACTGTGGGATTTTGAACCATAAGTCTGATGAATAAGGTTTCTAAAATTTTCGGGTTTATCAAATTGGCTTATGGCAGATATTACTCGGTTGTCAAGGAATTGCCGCGGTCCAATTAAGCTGGCATCCCGATGAAACAAAAGGCTGGAACGGATCGCATGATTACACACCCGAAAAACAACATCGTGATCAAAATTCTCGACCTTATACTCCATCCTTTAAAACTCAGGTTTGCATGCAAGTATGGGATATAAATAATCCGATCGATCTCCGAGTAATTCAATATCGGCCGCCATTTTTAATTTTCCACAAAGTACTCTTATTGTACATGCACTCATTTTAGTTTTTTGGCAGCAATTTATGAGTATTAAACATGAATAAATGATTGATATTTCACGTGGGTCTTTGTTAAACGATTTAATGGCGTCTGTACGAAGTTTTTATAACAATCATCGTCTTGATTGGGTGCTAATTACTAAATAACATGTCAGAGTCAAAGATCTCACGCTATTAGTGATTTTATTAGTCGTTTCGATCGGTGCCATCTTTCAATAGTTACTTTTTATAGCCTGCCTTCAAGGATAACTTTTTTGTCTGAATCATTCACTTGAGATGGGTTATTTTACTTTTAAATTCCAAATTATAGTGTCAGTTCAACTTTAATTACACTATACTTTTAATTTCCAGTGTATTATTATATTTGATTTGTGCATAAACCAATTGCATTTTCTTTAGCTTTTTTGCTCAAACAATCATACTTAGGTTGCCAACATATTCCAAGAATTAGAGCCTACTAACGTCCTCTGAAATCGCGATATTCTCATCGCTTACAACAAGAGCAATGTCCTATGCCGGCCATATGCGGCGCTCATATATTAATTGTTCTGTAATGATTGGTTATAAAAAAGTGTACGTTCGCACGGTTAGCAAGGAAAGCTCAACGCTATGTCTAGTAATGATATGCATGTGCTAGAGTTAATACCGCTTTTTTAACATCTTTAACTTGTACAACATGATCAAGAGCTGATGGAACTAGTATATCATCACCATCTACAGTAATATTATCATCATGGGAAGTTTTATTAATTGTACCGCCTCTTACCGTTTGTTGTCATATTAATCACATCATAATTTCTAATCTAATGGAAAATTATTTAATAATGTTTAATATTGTATCTTGGTGTAGTCACGACATTAATTTGACCAATCAACTTTTTGTGTTTTAAAATTATTTTGATTTATGATTTATGACGAATGTTAAAATGTATTTTATCAAACTGGCTCATACGATACAAATTCAAATTCAGCCGCTATGTAGGTATACCAAAAAAGCATGGCTTCTTTGGTGCTAAAAAGTTTGTCAAGAAGCATTAAAAAGTTAAAGGTATTAGCTCCGTGAGAAAACGAACATCTCAAAAACTTCCGGTAAAAATTGCTACTTAAGGCTTCATTGACCAAATCCCGTAACTTACTCAAAAGCTTTCCAGTAACTTGACCCCACTCAATATGTTCATCCTCGTATAATTTGAGTACTCAATCACGGCTGATTTTAAATTAAATTTAATATTATTACCCGTTTCCCCAAAATTAATCGTCACTATACAAACTATTAATATCTCGACCGACCACGGACGAGCCGGACCGCCCGCTGCATAGGCTTCTTACGAAACGGAACTAAGTTTTACCCCACCTTACGCTTTCTTTACATAAATCTTATTCTCTTTGCCATATAGCTCGAATTCCCGTAATCTTGCGTTGCTCAACCGCAACTTCATTATTGCCGGGACACACTTTAGCTGCTTAGCGTTGTTCCTTGCCTCTTATTTTACATGTTCTGTCTTCTAAAAGCTTTCGTTTTTCTCATCGATTCCAAGCTCTATCCTTTTGTGTGAAAGTGCATTTTTCAATACGGCTTTGATGTATGGGATAGTGTCATACAATCCGACCCATTGGCTCATGAAACGCAACAGATAAATGCGTGGCCGATATCCAGTTACGTGCCGGGTTTTTTTTCATTTTGTACCGTCTCGATTCCTGGAGGTTGGGATGCCTGCCGCGGTAATGCGTATTGAAAATCTATTATGGGATGACGTTTAAAATAATCGAGATATCACAATCTCCTATCAAAGATTTTCACATCTTGTGTTCGTGTTAATCTGAAAGCTTCTGTGAATTATTTCTTACTACATATTTATGTGGGACCCTTAGAAAGCGCAGTTATTTCAAAGTTACCTACGGCAATTTTGTAGTGTCAGATGCCAGACCTCCAAAGATGAGACCTAAGCCCAGTGGGAACGAAATAGGCTGACGGAGACATCGTTATTGCTCAAGCCGTTATAAGCAGCAGAACGAGTAGTCACAACAAGATTTATTACGTGTGGAAGAGACAAGTTTTTACGCCGGCTGCTTGTTAAATCTGTAATTTTGCTTTTTATTACGTCTGCTTACCGTGGCATGCCGTAGCTGTTAGAGAGTTATCAACATTGTTTCTGCTTTGGTTTAGATTTTATTTGTCTTGCCAGTCTTATCTTCCGTTTGGTTATTGTCCTGTTACACAATCACTTTCTTTCGTCCATCCTGTTTTATCTCACTTACAATATTTATTCAACAATATTCAAATTGATTTCCGGTAGCAATAGATTTTCATCTAAAACAATTGTTATAACTGAAAAATTGATCAAAGCCTCCGATAAGATTAGAAGAAAGTCTTTATTACACTTGATCATGATCTCTGAGTGATCATTAGTTACTGACACGATCGTAGGTAGTAGTATATTCAATTTGAGATTATGGAATCGCCATCAATCATTTAAATCGATTACACCGCGGTACAGTACAAAAACCAAAGCATGTTGTTTAATGTACGTACGTACCTGATACCAAAAATTATATTGCTTGTTTAAAAAAGAATTAAGTTCACAATGTTCATTTTAGGTTTTTAGCGCGATTTAATACGATTTATTTGTATATTGTCACTTCTGTGAATTCTCAGTTAATTCTAACTCGTTACTTTTAAAAGCGTTTAAATACCACCACGACGATGGAACCCTTAATACTGAAATTATCCTCAACAACCTTAATACAATTCTTCACTGCCTCAATTTTCACCCAAACACCGCCGCAGGTACCGCTTAAAGTCGTTCTCTTAATTTCTCAATAATACATATGATTTTCAAGCGTTAAAATTTTATTGTCCTGCGCAATTTTGCTCCTGTTACTGTATTTTTTACGACTAAATTACAAACGTAATTTGCGTGATCGCAGGGTGCCTGTAGATCATTAAAGCTAAGCTGCGCCTGCGCCTTTCTGCTACCGGGTAGTACGGTAGCGATTTGGCGCAAGTTATGATTGGTGGGCGGGTTTCGTAGTGTTATGTCCTATGTATGCGAAGTAGAGTCCGGTGTGGGAGGGAATTTTCTAATTTGCTGTAAGAACGTTGGGTACTAGATTCATCCAAGAAAAATAATTTGTATAAAATAACGACTCCTAAAGATGAGTTCGACGACGCGAAATTTATCTCCCCTTGTCAAAACTCATTGAAAATCGCTCGGCTGTTTAATTGTAAAAATGCAACATACAAACAACACGACATCGTTATTTTTCTCCTAGCTGTAACAAAATGATAAAAAATATCATCATATTTATTTGAAAGAAAACCGTAAGTATATAATTAACAACATTAAATTGAAAGATATTGATAATTCTAAATAAAAAAACAAAAATGCTGGACAATCCAAATAGCACCAGAAAGCTTATCAAGGTTTTCATGGATAAAATATATCTACTAACCTATCCGTTTAACGCTATGATTCTAACATAAATTGTTATCAATACAGATTTTTTTAAAACAAAGTTTCAATTTGATTCCGTTCACCGTTCTAACGTACACCGACTAAAATAGTTAGATCGAACAGCATCGCTCGATCATACAGTATCGCAACTATAAGAAAAGTATGATTAATGATGATGACCTGGGCATCTACCTCTAGGAGGTGACGTCCCGCAGGGTCAATGACGCTAGACTACTGTTGGATTACTGTTTAGTTATTTATATTCTTCCGATTTACTTTACTGTAAATTCTCTGAATTTTCAAAAAAGTAGTATTTTCTTAATATGCATGGTTTGTTAAACCAAATCTAATCCAAGAATGGCAATTGGAGAGGAATCGATATAGAACAGATGGTGATCACGAGAATATATGTAGGCGAATCCTGTTTCTTGTGTATCCCACTGATCGTTTCTTGGGTATCCGACTTCTTGGATGGTATAGCTAGCACACAAGTACCTACTAAGTACCTGAGGTCTATCAGAATGTTTTTTTGTAGAACACGATGAAAATTTGATTATTGGGTATAAAAGAGAAAACTAACAAGGGCGTTCTTAAATGTACAAATTACTTTTATTATTTGCTTTGAATTATCTTATTATAAACCAAAGCTCTCCAACACAATGCAAAAACTCGGATAAATCTGTCTGTTATTCCACTGCCCTATAATTACGGAAATTCGAAAGCCTTATTACATGTCGACTACGTTTTATCCATTTACTTCTCCGAAGACGCGGGCTCAAGCTAGTAATTTGCTGGTATATCACACATTCATAAAACCTGAGCTATATAAATCTTTAAAAATCTGAATATTCTACGTCGCAGTGCCACAAACTCAACTCGATTATTGACGCCGTGCGCCGCGCCGCCTTGTGTTGCAATCAAAGAGACTTCAAAGTCTCAGAAACTCGCAGCTCCAGTGCCTTTCTTGACCACCTGAACAGATAACTTGTGGCACTTTACGACGTATCATTCACACAGCAATGTCAATATGACTGCAGAGCCGAATTTATAGGGACCCTTCGGTATTTACGACTCCAAACCTTTGGAAGTGACTGTGATGGCTATCGGTGATTCGAATATGCATAAAGTTTATTTTTATGTGACACATAAATCAAGAAGGTAGAAACTAGTATGCTGATGCCTTAAAACTTGATACCGAGGATTATCAATAAAACCTTGTCAGATAAAATATAACAAACGAAAATTCTTCAAATCTAGTTTATGATAGGCACAAAAGTAGGGTTTGGTAACGGTAACAAACAGATGACCTATCTTTAAGCTGGACACAATAAGCTATATAATATACGTTTTAGAGAACCATTTAATCATTTAAAGGAAGAATGCAATACATAACAATACCTCTACGATGCCATTTTACAACAATAAATTAGAATGTTTTTTTTACACAAAATCCCTAGAGGTGCTAA
Source organism: Eupithecia pulchellata (assembly GCA_963931895.1). Taxonomy (NCBI): domain Eukaryota; kingdom Metazoa; phylum Arthropoda; class Insecta; order Lepidoptera; family Geometridae; genus Eupithecia; species Eupithecia pulchellata. The sequence continues at coordinate 13,410,678 of OZ007522.1, forward strand.
CAGATCTTGATTCGGCGCACGCGCAAGTCACAGCTTACAAATCAGGTACTATAATTATCTAAGCCTTAGCTACCCCAGTTTCCAATAAATCTTAATAAACAGGGCCATTTGAATACGATTATCTGCGATTTAACCTTTATGCAATGTTCGGGAAACTTAATTAGCAGCATTGTTCGAACGTGAATTGTAGATATTTTGCAATAATATTGGCACGATTAATTTACAATTTAGAAGCTAGAAATGAACCACTGAAATGTTTACCTGTAACCAAATATTTTAAAACAATTTTAGGAAATACTTTGAAATAGAAGCACGGAACTAATAAAAATAGGAGTCTGGAAACTGTCCTGCCTTTGCTTTCTCGAAACCGTTTTGAAGTAAAGAGCAATGATTAAATTTTGTAGTCTCATTAAGTAAACCAGTATTTTTGCAAAAGCATTTGTTTCACGCTAAAGAGGGGTATTTAAAAAAACCTTAAAATACCTCAGTGCATACATTTTGGCATGTCGGTTCCTTTGTGTATGTGCAGAATTTGAGATTTTACGCTTGCCTTTGCGTTGGATAAAGGATTTAATTAGACGCCACTTATAATAAAAAGTTCCTCGTTTGGTTTTTTGCTTGTCAAAGTAACAATTTCCCCTTTTTTCGACCCTTAAAACTGTAATAAAGTTCTGAATACTTATTGGTTTTATAATAAGTAAACTTGAACTTTATTCCGTCTTTATTTTACGCCTCTTCTTCTGGAAGAGTTGCAATGTTGTAACAAAAGAAATAATGTCTCTTAGATCATTATTGTGACCATCCGTGCTATTATTATTTCGGGCATGTCATTCTATAAATAATACTGGACAATCCATACAGTATCATTTAGCCAGGATCTTCTCTCACCGCTCCACAGAGGTCGTCATACTGATTATGACAAATCATGTTCACTGCTAATTTATGTTGACATCCACATTTTTATAAACCTCTTAAATATCTCTCGTTCTTCCATTTACTATCCCCCATGATCTTAAACATGCCTCTAGTATTTTCTGTTATATATCTGTAGCAACTCTATATCGTTCTTTCTCCACTTACTAATCTTCCTTTGTCCACAGGCCTCTAGTCTGTCAGAACGGCGCTACCTGCACCAACTCCGTCGGCGGTTTCTCCTGCATCTGTGTCAACGGCTGGACCGGGCCCGAGTGTTCTGTCAATTTCGACGACTGCGCGGGCGCCGCTTGCTTCAATGGCGCCACATGTATCGATAGGGTTGGAGCTTTCTACTGCAAGTGTACGCCGGGGAAGACCGGTGAGTGTTTCTTCAATTATTATTATTGGTTTAACAGATTTCAATAACTTTATTTCTTAGAAAATAAACACAAGACAAGTAAAATTTCGTACTTGTTAATTACAAATGAGTTGTTATAGATTTTCTCTTCATATTATCTTCTGGCTTCTTTAAGGTCAGCTTAATCGTCAACCAGCCTTTCAGATACTCTGACGGTATTATCTTAACCTCTCGCGGTGGTCGGTCTCGAAGACGCCTTGTAACTACCGGGTGACAGGTAGATAACCTTTTGTGGTTCATTAATTTTCATTATGCCTAGCAAAGCAACGTTTCCGTGTATCTTTATTCTACACTCGCAATCGGTATATTTAGAGCAAAAATCTGAACTGTTAGCGTGAGTTTGGTTGATGACATTCTTGATTGACCAAAAGTACGACAATTGTACAAAGTTGCAGCCATTTCAGCTTGGTGTATTAGCTTTTACATTGTTCTTCTCCGCAGGTCTTCTCTGCCACCTAGATGACGCATGCACGTCGAACCCGTGCCACGCCGACGCGATCTGTGACACCAGTCCTATCAACGGGTCGTACACCTGCTCCTGCGCCTCGGGCTACAAGGGCTTAGACTGTTCTGAGGATATCGACGAGTGTGAACAAGGTTTGTGTCTATCTCAGATTCAATAACTTTATTTCTTTATGCTACAAAATTAACACTTAGATCTTACTTATCTATCAGCCCGTAAGCAACCGCATAGTATAGGTCTGCCTTTTGGGTCATTCTGTCTTCTAATAAAAGCTTTTTTTGTGATATTTCTTAGTTGAAGCGGTAGTTCATTTTCTAACCCTGCGTACATTGTACAAAATGTTAAATGTTTTGGAATCTATCATTATGAACTTCAGCGCTTTTGAAAGAGACTTCTGGCTAAATTAGACACAACACAAGTAAATGAGATCGATGCCCGTACAGAACCAATGTCGATACTGACTTCGGCGGACATGGGCGTTTGAAAAAGAAGAATGATCCATCCTAACCTTATAATTTCCCTCAGGATCTCCCTGCGAACACGACGGTATCTGCGTCAACACGCCCGGCTCGTTCGCTTGCAACTGTTCCGTCGGCTTCACGGGACCGCGCTGTGAGACTAATGTCAACGAGTGCGAGAGCCACCCTTGCAGGAACGACGGCTCCTGTCTCGACGATCCCGGAACCTTCCGCTGCGTCTGCATGCCTGGTAAGTGTACCTCTGAAAGAGCAAATGTTTCATTGACATCACTGGACCGCGCATTGAGATCCACGTCAACGAGTGCTAGGGCATTTTACTTAGAACGACGGCTCCTGTTTCGAGTATCCTAGCACCATCCGCTGCGTCTGCAAGCTTGGTAAGTGGTAATCTGAAAGAGCAAATGTTTCATTGACATTGATGGACCGCGAATTGAGACCCACGTCAACGAGTGCGAGAGCGTTGTCCTTGTTAGAATGACGGCTGTCTCGACGATCCCGGCACCTGCGCTGTGTCTGCATGCCTGGTAAGTATGTCATCGTTAACATCCAAATCCACACGACTTTTCAAATAGAAAAACCTGTATTTCCGAAAGTGGATACCTTCCCAAGCTTACAAAAGTCTGGGCCAGCTGGAAAATGCCACAAATTGGCTAATTTCACTACCTACCAAAACCATACAAATCGGCTTAGTGTTCAAATTGAAATAAGTATAATTAATTATCTACAAAGCAGTGTTATGTGAATCTCCGTTTTATTTATTTTCATACTTAAAATTACGAACTGCTACTAATTACAATTAAATACACAGAAAACTTACAATATTAATACGAAATAAAACAAACAGAGGTTTGTAAGCGAGTCTTATTAGCGAGTCAAGTAGTAAGTGTAAGTATCTGATAGGTTTAACTTAAAATAATACCCTATTTTCTAAGTGATTATTGGGTACTAACAATAGTATAAAGAAGGCACAACAATCCATCACTGAATAAAGATGTAAGGTTCCCGGAAAAACACGTAGAAAGTGCGTCAGGCAGGCATTCATTATATTAACGGTAAATGGCGCAAGACGTCGCGAAGTTACAATTTGCTCCTTGGGTGACGGCGGTGCCTTGATGATTGTGATTAGAAGAAAGAGATAGCTGATAGGGTTGCCAGTTTTGGATGTAACGGGACTTACATAATACAAAATACAAAAATATTTAGGAACAGAAAAAAACGGCTTAAATTGTGGGCTGACTACCGCAAAAGTATTTTTTTTTTCGGAGTGAGCGCCTTTCGCCGCAAGCAAAATAATTAGGCTTATGGATCTTAAAACATATAAATAAGAACGAATCTAGTGCATACATAAAAAGGTATTTTATTTAATTTAATTGTGTGCAGTGTGTGAGTAAGTATAGTGCAATGGCATGTAAATTAATTTTACTAATGAATTGTATTTCTGTATTTCTGTGCTCCTGAGACACTGGTCTCAAAAAAGTCGGGGCAACATGATTTACCGGTGCATGTGTGTGTCGGTCACTTTTATTCATTGTGAACGTAAGTTGGTTAACAACGAACCTAGTGTGAGTTGGAAACACACCAACGTTTCATTTCTTAACGAGGCACCTTTATTGTTGCACTTTGGGGCTAAATTATGTAATCGGGCCCATTGGTCTACTTTTGAATACTTTTGTTTCTTTTTTATTTATGTTACTTTCTACAAATAGGTCTGGTTTGAGAAATTACTTGTAATACTTTGACTTACATTTGATTGATTTTTTTACAGGGCATCAAACTAAACCCTCTACAATCTTGCAGATTTTTGCTCTACATTTGAATCGAATTCTTTAATAAACTTATAGGTACTTAGTACCTATGCGTACATAATCGTCTATAATAACATTTAGTAGTATAATTTTATGATTACAAGTCTATGATAAAAACTTCTATTCCCGCACTATAAGGTTCAAAATCTTAACCCATTCGTAACAGCGCACCTCGGTATGAAATCTAATTACGTCATTGACATGACAACCCTATCCAAACCGTTCCCATGGCGATGAGAGCGCATTGTCTTGTAACGCGGAACTACTGATCACACCTAACTCTATTAGCATAAAGTCTATTTTATAACGAAAAATTATCGCGATATTGTGCTTAGAGGTAGCGCAACCAGAGTTGGCGCAACCGTCTTTTGTTCTGAGTACGTATTACTATGTTACACATATTTGTTATGTCGTCAGCGTAGTCAAACATACAAATACACAGCTCAACCAAAATACAAGATAAAAAATATCTATCCATTTAATATTGTATTTAGTATATCGGTTTAAATGTTTAGATGTATATCAGTCATCTAGTAACCACAACACAAGCACTGGTTAGCTTGAGGCTAGATGATGCGATATTAAACACAAGTTTTACTTAGTTAGAGCGAGGAGTCGATGCATCTTCAGCACTAAGGTTTTAGGGTAGAGTACTTTACCTAAGATAAACTTAAATGTTTTAGAGATAGCGAAATTAGTTTTAGATAGTACTCTGTAAACCGTTTTAACAATTAGAAACCGTTTTTTTGAAAATAAATACTTTTTATTATTATTATTATATTGATTGCGTGATATTTATTTATTTATTATATTGCCATTATCGCCACGTTCGGAGTACTAGGTGAAACCCACAAACAACACACGGCAACGTGGTCACTTTTATAAAAACAAAGAAATCGCGCCAGCTTTTAATAACTGAGATATAGTTATATTGTTATCTCTGCAACATAGAGTTCATTTTGACTTAATATTTTCGCAAAGTACTAGGTAAGGAATGCCAGATCTTGTTACAATGGCGTAGGGTTCAATTTGTGGTGAATTTGTAATTTAATACTTAAATAAAGTTCCGTAGGTATGTGATTGATAAGAAATATGGCTTAGTGCCGCTCTTGGAAATTTTTGTTATTTTACTAGTTTAATGAATATTTTGTTTCTTGAATAATTTTTCGTCATATTGAGTATTTGGTGGTTACGCATTTTTTAGATTAAGTAATCGATTCCTGTTAGTAATTACCTACGTTCAATTTATAAATATTTTTTTGAAGGTTTAAATTAATTTTAACAAAAAATTTATTATCAACTTCCGTTAGAGCTGGAAGACAGACAAACCAACAAACTTTCGCATTAACAAATAGGTTCTAACCCATCAGTTAATCCTATTAACAGTTATGTGAGCTTTAACGTTTATTCGTGCCGCCATTTTACCTCTCATAAAACTATGGGATAAGCGCTTTTACCGTAGAATCAGGGCATAAAACCGTGGATTCATTGCCTAAATTAATTAAATCAGAATCTTGTCATCAAGATTTAGTTTTTATTATTAAATTTAATGGTTAATGGTAATTGTAACCTTCCGTTAATTAATGGTGTTTTAACGGTTAGGTTTTATCATCATAGAATCAAACATTTGAAACTGTCATAGATATTAACATTAAAGTAAGTGGTAACGTTCGTAGCAAAAGACAAAGAACAAGTAGCTTGCGATAATAAAATTAATATGTTTACTGTATTTTTACAACAAAACAACGAGATAAGAGATAAAATATTTTTGAAAAAGGACAATAATATGAAAAAGCAAAGAAAAGCTCTACTTGTTTTAGTTATAAAACTGTTTTACATAAAGCTTCTGCTTTATTGCAGAGTACTTGTAGTTGTTTGAGAAAAAATAACAACAAAAAACCTAAATAAATCGATTCTTAGTAGTATCAACTTAATTATGTATTTCATCATCATCATCTATCTAATTTATAGCCTATATAGGTCCACTGCTGGACATAGGCCGAATGAGCGACATAGATGGCTTTATTCATCACTAGCGGCCCGCCCCGGCTTCGCACGGGTATTAAACACAAATTTCAGAAATTATACACAATAACACGGGTTTCACAGTTTTCATACGGATCCCGCGGATCCCTTACTTTTTCTAACAGCATTGGGATTTTTGACATTGACTCGACACTCCATAACTGACACTGGCCGTAGAGAAAAAGCAAGCAGTGCGCAACCTCTTTTTCTATTCTGACGCGCCATAATAGAAAAAGAGGTTGAATATACAACGCACGGTTCAATTATTGAATTTTCCATGTGGATCTCTAACTTTTTTGAAAATATTATATAGCCTATGTTCATCACGGAAAATTTAGGATTCTAATGGTGAAAGAATTTTTCAAATCGGTCCAGTAGTTTCGGAGCCTATTCAATTCAAACAAACAAACAAACAAACAAACAAACAAACAAACATACATACAAACAAACAAACAATCAAATTTTTCCTCTTTATAATATTAGTATAGATTTGGGGGTTATTGCCCATAATTATTGTGTATTTAAACTTTTTAAAAATGTCTGACAGTTACTGTCACTCGCAGGTCTTAACGTATGTACGTGTATCTGTCGTTGTGGTGTGTACGAATGTTCGGCACTAGGCCATCGCCGGCTCTACCGAGGTAGCATTTGTAAGTCTACGCATGTGCCAAAAGTTTTAGAAGCATCTCTTTTATTAACACCATGCTACTTATAATTTATAGACAAATTTAAATAAAATAACGTAGAATAGGATTATAGATACAGTTTATAGGCGTCATGTGGGGTAATATGATTGAAAATTTAATAGAATTAGTTATTTAAAACTAATTTTAGCTACTTATTCACGATACATAAAAGGTTAGCTTTTATGTATGCTGATTAAATAGATGTTACGTTTGAAAGGTACGTCTTTAAGTAGTTATTATATATTAGTTTCCGTCCTAAGCTTCACGCGCACTTTTCCTGGGTAAAAACAAGTCTATGAACTGGTCTGGGATTTTCATTATATACCCTATATTACACCATTTCCAATAAGTGTGTCAATAAGATTCTATATTGTTAAAAAAAAATCAATCGATAGTACCAAAATTCATGAAATTTTTCTTTTTTCCCGCGTCTAAGGTTTTATAAGGTAACTATTTCGGAAATAAATTATTTAAGTAGTTATTTCTTTTGTTTTTGTCACTTTTCGTCACTATTAGGTATCTCTACAGAAACACACTAGACTTCAAAGATCAAAACGAAGCGATACAATAACGAGGTAAAAAAACAAGTGCAAAGACCCTAGTCCGTGTAAAAACTAAGTGCATGTTGTCATGCGCCCTTATAAGACTAACCGGTAGGATGTGCGTTCGAGCGTGGAGCTTCCACGCTACGGGATGACTTTGTAAGACTAATAAAATGGAGGTTATAAAAAATATTAGAGCGAACAAATAATCAGCAACGATTCCGTAACAGTTCTTAAACAAAATGCTATTCGCGTGGATGTGTACTTATCGGAAAGATTTTACGCTTACTAAATCTCTTCTCACCTAATATATTGCAATGGATTTCCGTAAAGTAAGCGCCTGAATCGATTAATTAGGCCGGTTATTAATAAAAAGTATTTTACTAGAAAATATAGGTAAGAGCTTAATATGGGACTTTAGGAGTGGCACAATGCTTTGGAGGCCTAAGTAAACCCGTCAGTGAAGAGGGGTTAATCAGGTTGTACAAATATTAATGTTTTTATTTAGTTGGCAATGTAGTATTATTTATTGTATACTTACCGTAGTATATATATACATAGGTACCTACTTTATTATCGTATGCGATATTTTAAAGTTTCCAACACGCAACACGAACTCCTTCAAACACACTCGCAGTTTAACACGTTATGTTACAGCCTGTAACATACTGTACCCACCCCTAGATATGTACGTTAGAGGTTAGACGGTATTAGTTTAACTAAAGTTTAATAAAAAGTATTAAAACTAGTACAATCTACTGATGTTGATGATGAATAAGAAAGTTTGTTGTAATCTTATAAACTCAAAGTAGTATAATGGTAGGTATCTTAATAACACGTTGCGCTGTTTAATACTGTTGTAAACCATGTAAGTTTCTAAAGTTTAACAACATCTATTAGAAAAACACGCGACAGGTTCCGAAAGATTGTGTTCATCTTGAAACCTTCATAAAATATATTTAACTGTTGTATCTTGTACAAAAAGACATAGGACATGGTGACACAGGCTTTTAAGTAAGACATCTTCGTACTCAAGCGCTTCATGTAAGTGCGGCTGAGTGTACTATCATTTGCATCAAGTACCAATGCTGGTGCTCAGAAAAGCTCATTTAGTTTTATGTCTTTACCTTATAAAGCTGTTCTAAAAAGTTCCCCCATCCAGTACAATTATGTAAGAATGTGGACGTCGCCATCTTTGTTCCTACCATGCGACATTTTGCTGCCAGTTTTCATAACTTGTTCTTATATAATTACCAAACATTAAACTACTTGTATAAATATTTATAAAGGAATACTAAGGTCACCATAGTAACTATTGAAATATTAGATTCGCGGAGCAGCACGTGTCATATTTAATTAAAGATTTTGAGGTTATTGTTTGTCAGAGAAAGAAATCATTAGGTATGGTATAAGAGCCATGCGTTCCTGAAAGATTTGAAGACCACTGTGGCGCGGTAGGCGCGGGTCCGCCTGCAACGCAGGAGGTTGCGGGTTCAATTACCGCCTCGGGACATAAGCTTGTACGATCTGCATATATTTGTTTAGGGTGCTCTGGTCGCTTTCAATGTACAGTAAAAAAATATTCTAAAAATAAATATTCTAAAATTTTGAATTAGAATGGTCAAAGAATTTTTCAAATCGATCCAGTAGTTTCGGAGCCTATTCAATTCAAACAAACAATCAAATCTTTTCTCTTAATAATATTAGATATCAGTCATCCATTACTCAAAATACAACCACTGCTTAACGTGGGGCTGATGAGACTGTAGATTTTCTAGTATTATTATTTAGTAAATAGCACTATCTTGGTCCACAATACCAGCTAAGGTTACCTGGGCGTGTCCATCCCCCCCATTTATGGCCATTTGGTATCACCGCCGGCCACGAGCATAGGTTAGAGAACAAGTGCTTGCGTAACATTGTATTGCAACGAGCTTAAAGCTCTATTGTAGCTTTTATTTAGGTCTTTTATTGTAGCTTTGGGTTATTTGTAAGCCACACTATGAAGTACGATTTCGATAAGTTGTGCAGGAGTACAAACTATAAAGTACGTTGAAAATCTGTGGTAGCAGGAGTAAATTGGGCGTGGGTAGCGGGTTTACAGTTAATATTGTTAAATCATAGCGGGTATCGAAAGGAGTTTTAATTTAGAAAGAGCCTTGAAAACTGTTCAAAAATTGTTCCGCTCCCACTTCTCATCAAAAACGCAACCATTGAAGACAGTTACCTCGGTATTTATATTGAATTCATTTAATTGAAAATGTCTTCCTATTCAATTATTGGATACGGCCGTTTCTACAGACCCCTTTATATAATTTGAAAGTACCAAAATCCACAGATCAGGCAATGCTACTTCGCTCGAACGCAGTAACCTAATTCGCGACGAAAGGACCTAATAAACGTTACCTGATGAAGTAGTTAATTTCTAGGCACTTACCCGTCAGCGGGCCAACACGACATAGTACAATTATTTATGTACCACTAAAGATCTTTGAATTTGTGGCACTGTAACCCATTCGCATTGCTCCGTTTGGTTAATGGTAATTGTTAACATAATGGAAATTTATTTGAAACTCGTGAGAGATTACTCGCTGATTGCAAATATTGGCTACGAAATATCGTTGTTGTTGTTGTAATTATAATAATGTGCTGATAGAACCGTGTAAGTGTGTGAAAAGAATGAATTTTGGTGAGAAACTGCGAATTGTTTTATGCAATTTTCGTAAAGTAGAATGGCTCGAAATGGAGCTAAACTTCCATTGAAGTCTAACATAGATGTCCCTATTTAGAAAGAAACGAAGTCTACTGTAATCTCTACCTTCTCTGCCAAACTTTAAGGTTTATTTTCACTTAAAAGGCTTCGAGGTTGCTTGACCAGTTCCACCGGCAAACTCGAGCATATTTGAATCATTAATCGTTTAGTTCAGGGTTTATTTTAGAAAAGCAAACCAGTTGATACAATTTTTATGAGTCTGGATGGTCCCAATTAGCATTCCTGCACGAAGACAGCTTCTTCATTGGAATATACAAAAACAAATCTGTTATTTCTGCCATACGTCATGCTTTTTGGTATGTCGATTCGCGAAAACTAATGATGTGAAAATGTTTGCTTAGCACGGGGGGGGGGGGGGTAACTCGAATGGTGGGTACTTGTTTACTGTAGCAATTTTCTTATTGTGGAATTTTGGGAAGCTATTATTTGGAGTATAGGTAACTCGGGATTTTTCAGTAGGTACCCATTAATACCCAAAAAATTCATATCTGGCTATAATTTTCCAGCATTATTTATTTATTAATTTAAGTTATCTTCATGAGTGGTTAGTTTAGCAGAAATTTGATCAAGATCAAATCTTAATTTGCTACGGTTTATGCCGTCTAAGTTGAATCTTCTGTACTTTAAATCCACTGCCTAGTTTTAAAAATGTTTCTATAGTATTTAATTATTTTCAAAATAAATAAGTTTCATAATAACGTTTCTGCCAAACCGTGTAGCTTTTTGACCGCAGTAGCTCTTGTCGACAAATATACGTATCTGTTCTCCTTTTGGTAAATTTCATTGTTAATTTCCATAGTAGGGTTTTTTCTAACGTTTCTTTGTTTTGTATTGGTTTAGGTTTTTTTCTAACTCTACTTTTACTTAAAGACACGTAATATTAAATTTGATTGGAGAAGACCTGGGTCCTTAAATACAGCCTAGGCTAGTTTAGGATTCAATAAAACACTGAAACTGTATTTGTGTCGAATAAAGAGTTTTTGTTTTTTTTTTATGTTTTTATGTATTGTATAGATTCTTTCTGATTTTCCTTCATCATTGCAGGGTTCACGGGAACGCAGTGCGAGGTGGAGATCGACGAGTGCGCCAACAACCCCTGCCTCAACGGCGGCGTTTGCCACGACATGATCAACGCTTTTAGGTGCACCTGTGTTATCGGGTAAGAGAAAAATTGTTGTATTAATATTATGTATTAATATCGGCTTCTCAAGGGTTTATGAAAACTGACAAAAAATATAGTTTTAGGTACACGCATACAATTTGGGTTACAATTTATTGAAGATTTCGTACGTTTTCGTTCCCTAAGTTTTTGATCTTTTATAAAGTTTTCTACACATACACGTTGGGTTACATTATTTTCGTACGGGTCGGTTAAGTTTTTGAAAATATTCTATAAACTATGGTCATCAGGGATAATGGAGGATTCTAATGTTGAAAGATTTTTTCAAATCGGTCCTGTTACTTCGTAGTCTATTAAGTTCAAGAATCATATCGTTATATTACTAACATCTGTAAGTGCTTTTCGAAAGTCTTTCATTAAAACTTGTACGTGTTTACTTTCTAACGACCAATAGAGCTTCAATTTTGTAGAGTATGTTTTTTGTAAAACAGCGTGATTTTTTCACTAACTGAAGCATTACATATCAGCACTATGCTTCGTGTTCGTTTGTAATTTATGTTCTTCGTTTGGAGAGTCAGGTTAACTTGGTTGCTGCTTGCTGATGCAAAAGTTTATTTTATTATTAACACATTTATTTCAGATCATTCATAATCCATAAAGCATAATAATAAAATAGAATAAGACATAGTACACATAGAAAATAAAATCTCAGTCTTAAGTCTTTTGAGCCATCTAAGCAGTTTGTCAAGTTTCAAGGTCAAACTTGAACTATTGCTTATTAAATACTAATCATAATTGACTTCCTCAGATTTACCGGCGCTCGTTGCCAAGTGAACATCGATGACTGTGCGTCCAGCCCCTGTCGAAACGGCGGCACCTGTCACGACTCCATCGCGGGTTACACTTGCGAATGCCAACCGGGTTACACTGGTAAGTTACATTTTCGGGTTACACTTTTAGGTTAAAATTTTTCTTGTATATAGATAGAACAGAGAGTTGAAAAAAGCTGCAAAGGATCAGAAGTTTGGATAGTAAAAGTGTAAACGCAAGCAAAGTACGGACAAAGGTAAAATAGTCCAAAGTAAATTGACATCATCAAGAACAGAGTTTTCCTTATATTTTGAACTATCTGTTTTGACATCATCTTTCCGCTAATCGCACAGGACGAATTATACAAAACGCTGCGTCCGCGGACGGCTCCGTTTCGGTGGATATTTTTAAATATACCTATAATAATTTATTTATAGGTGACATGATCTAGAATACTTATTCCGAAACATCAAACACTAGATATAGATTAAATTAGGATAAGTAACATTCCATTGAATATTTTCAAAAACTAGCTCTAGGTGTCGCTTTTGACGTAAAATGCAGCCTCAGTCATAATCCTGTCTTATTATTTAAAGAAATTTTTTTAAGCTTCCGGAACTTCTATAGCTCTTTCTTCTTTCCCCAGGTCTTATTATTTAAAGAAAATTTTTAGCTTCCAGAATTTCTATATCTCATATTCTTTCCCCAGGTAATTCTTGCGAGACCAACATAAACGACTGCCTCTCGGCGCCGTGCCACCGCGGCGAGTGCATCGACGGCGACAACAGTTTCACGTGCAACTGCCACCCCGGGTACACGGGCATCGTGTGCCAGACGCAGATCAACGAGTGCGAGAGTAACCCTTGTCAGTTTGGTGGTAAGGTTCACTTTTGTATTTCTGCTTTAGCTCAGTGGGCTGCACTAGGATATTTACCTTCTTTTGTTACTAAAGGGCGCTAATTGGTAGGCAAAACGCGGTCTAATAAACCAAAGTTCTGAATTTAATGAAAATACAAAAAATAGGTTGATTTAGATTTATTTGATACTTATAAACACTTATTGAGTATATGTTTTGATTAGGTATTATTGAATCATGTATTGAATATTATCTTTACAGAATCAGATAACTCCCTGAATGTGTTTTGACCTAAGTTATCAAACCTTTTCGCGTTTACCACAGGCCACAACTTTTTAAAATACTCTATAGCCAAGATTCATCAGGAATTTAGGATTCTAATGGTGAATGAATTTTTCAAATCGGTGTAGTAGTTTCGGAGCTTATTCAATTCCGAGAACAAACAATTAAATTTTTCCTCTTTATAATATTAGTATAGATTAGTATCTATAGATAATGATATTACACCTGAGTTATTAAACCTTTTCGCATTTCCCACAGGCCACTGCGAAGACCTAATCGGCGGCTACCAATGCCGCTGCAAGCCGGGCACTTCCGGCCGCAACTGCGAGATCAATGTCAACGAGTGCTATTCGAACCCCTGTAGGAATGGAGCCACTTGTATCGACGGGATCAACAGGTATGTTATCATCACCTTGACGATCATCATCTGATAGCTTATTAACCTTCTTTGTCTAGTTGATCGGCCTTTTTTCATGTCGCTGTAGTATGGTCATCCTATTATTGAATACAGTGACATGAAAAAAGCATGTCATGTCATGTTATTTTGTTCATCATGTCACATGTCATGCTAATAATCGTAACTAGTAAATGGTGCTGTGGAAAAATGTTGAGCCATTATTTTATTAGCATCAGCTTTATTAAAACCCTTTTAAAATATCACAAGCCTTATCTTCTTCTTACCTAGTGGTACTCCACTTGCTACTTTTACCAACTCTAATTTTCTTTTTTGTTTTGTATATTTAAATCTCAATAATATATTTTATAATCATTGCACATTTTAACTGTTTATGCTTTGGTTAACAAAATATATATTGGGATAACTTCTGGTTTTTTTTCTGTGCACATTAATGTCTGCTTTTCTAATATCTTTATTCTTTCTTTTACACGCAGCAATAACTATTTTGAGTAAGTTTCATTCATTATTCGCACGTGCTTGTTAGTTTTATTCAAAATTACTAAATTGCTTTTATACATATATTACATCGTATATTTGTTTCAATTTACTTTATTTATTTATCTTGCGATCTGCGATACTGTATTTTACTTCTGCAGATCGCATCGCTTCGTATTTTTGTTATTATATATTTTAAGTTCCTACATAAAGACTTTTAACTTTACTTTAATAACTTCTATTCCTCATATATTCTGCTACAAATTTGCGTCTATAGTCTATTATTTATTATACACCAGACCTTTTTCATATACATAATATGTACAATTTTATAGTCATTTCTTTTTCCATCTTTATTTCAATTTCATAAAGGTTTTCACTCGCTATAATTATATTGATTTCAATAAAAATTCTTTATCATTTCTTGATTCTATACACCATGTATCAACAACCTTCCTATCTTCAGGTATACCTGCGAATGTATCCCTGGCTTCACGGGCCAGCATTGCGAGACCAACATCAATGAGTGCCTGTCGAACCCCTGCGCCAACGGGGGCAAATGCATCGATAAGATCAACGGGTTTCGGTGCGACTGTCCTAGGGGTTACTATGATGCTAGGTAAGAAAGAAAGAAATAAATGGTTTATTAGACAAAACCTACAAAAGACAAACCTAGAATGTTGTTACACTACTATTGCTAAATAAAACAATACAATAATGCAAACACAGAGAGGCTAATTAAGTACAAACAATTAACTAGATAGGTACAATAAGGTAGTAAAGTATAGGTTAGTAAAGTTGTTTATACAAATAGTCGATGGAGTAAGCAGATTCTTGATGCTAAGAGGTATAAGCATCGCCAATAAAAGCAATACCACGCAGGTTTTTGCTCTTAACTTTTACATCATGTATTTCACACACCTTTGTATACAATGGACTTAATTTTGTTACTTATTTTTCTGGCTTTCCAAATATTTTTCCATTTTATTGAATTTTAATTATAATTAAATATAATGTGTGTTGAAAGATGTGGAAATTGTTATGTAAATTTATTTCTTCAGATGCCTCTCCGACGTCAACGAATGCGCTTCGAATCCCTGCATAAACGGTGGCTCTTGTGAAGATGGTGTCAACCAGTTCATCTGCCATTGTCTTCCTGGTTACGGAGGTGAAGAATATGCCTAAACGATTATTATTTGCTTTTAATTATACTCATGTTATTTTATGACGGACTAGATCTTTTTGAGAATTTGTCTAGCCTGGAACCTCATTAATAATAACTTTTTTACTAACGTCAATATAATTTTATCTCCACCATCAAGATAATCAACCTCATCACCATCAAGATAATCTGCTTCAACAGTTTCTATGACAGGTTTCTAATTGTCTGATGTTTCTCAGGGCAACGTTGCGAGCGAGACATTGACGAGTGCAGTTCGAATCCCTGTCAACATGGCGGCACCTGTCACGACAGGCTCAACGCTTACAAGTGCGACTGCGTTCTTGGCTTCACTGGTACGTTTATCATCATCATCAGCCCATGTTAGTCCACTACTGGATAGGCCTTCCCTAATGTAACTATGTTCCCAATAAATAATCTGAACGAGCGCCACGTTTATCATCATCAGCCTATGATAGTCGATTGCTGGACATAGGCCTCCCCTAATGGGCCTCCCTTATCAACATGTTTAACTCTAAAGTCATTTACAATGGGATGAAAGGACAGACGGAGTTTCAAGGGTCATGAACTGAATAACTGTACCGAAGTATTGGAAAACTAGTGGATATGCATTACCCGAATGACTTTCGGATCCATTGAGTATCTTACTAGACTCCATTTCAATGTTGTGTCTACCGAAATAGAGTCTTCGTAGAACATTAAAACTTCCAAAAAACATCACTATACTTATTCCAAATAACTAATACTTCGACAACATCAGTGTCACAGAAAAATGAACCTAACCCATTGCGATTACAGGTGTAAACTGCGAGACAAACATAGACGACTGCGCCGGCAACCCGTGCCTCCACGGCGGGTCTTGCATCGACCTCGTGGACGGGTACCGATGCGTCTGCGCGCCGCCGCATTCCGGACGGAACTGCGAGAACACGCTGGATCCTTGCATGCCGAACCAGTATGTTGACGTCCTTTTTTTCTATTTTTCCTGCTTTTTTATTTTATTATTTACTTAGTCATCATCATCATCAGCCTATGTCAGTCCACTGTTGGACATAGGCCTCCCCTAATGAGCGCCATAGCGCCCTGTCTTCGGCTTGACGCATCCAGCATCTGCCAGCAGTCTTTCGCAGATCGTCATCCCACCTGGCCGAAGGGCGTCCTACACTACGTTTACCGAGTCGCGGTCTCCACTCAAGAACACGTTTACCCCAGCGGTTATCGGTTCTTCGCGAAATATGGCCGGCCCACTGCCACTTCAGCTGGCTAATTCTCTGAGCTATGTCGATGACTTTAGTTCTCTGTCGGATGAATTCGTTACGAATCCTATCCTTCAGAGAAACTCCGAGCATAGCTCTTTCCATAGCGCGCTGAGCGACTTTGAACTGGTGGACCAACCCTATCGTGAGTGTCCACGTCTCAGCTCCGTAGGTCATAACTGGTAGGACGCACTGATTAAAAACTTTCGTTTTCAAACATTGCGGTATGGATGACGAGAAGACTCGACGTAGTTTTCCGAACGCTGCCCAGCCTAGCTGGATCCTCCTCTTGGCTTCCTTCTCGAAATTGTTTTTACCCAACTGCAAAATCTGCCCGAGGTAAGTGTACTCAGAAACAATTTCGAGAAGGTGGCCATGTACGATCACCGGTCTTGGATCAATGTGGGCATTGATCATGACTTTGGTTTTATCCAAATTCATGCCAAGACCGATACATCGGGAGGCTGAAGCTAGACTGTCCAGCATCCGGTTCAGCTCCTCTAGCGACTCCGCCATTAAGACTATGTCATCAGCGAATCGCAGGTGTGAGATGTAGTCGCCGTTTATGTTGATGCCCTTGTCTTTCCAGTCCAGCGTCTTAAACATATCTTCCAACGCGCTCGTGAACAGTTTCGGGGATATGACATCCCCCTGCCTCACTCCTCTGCGCAGTTGGATCGGTTTAGTCTGCTGGTCCTGTACTCGGACACTCATCGTAGCGGCTTCGTAGAGACATCTCAGCACCTCGATATAACGAATAGTCTACTTGGCATCGCTGTAAGGATTGTAGAACAGCCCAGGTTTCAACGGAGTCAAAGGCCTTCTCATAGTCCACAAAAGCCAGACACGGGCTGATTATACTCTTCGGACTTCTGTATAATCTGCCTCAGTGTGTGAATGTGGTCTATGGTACCATATCCTCCGCGAAACCCAGCCTGCTCCGGTGGCTGAAACTCGTCGAGTCTCCTGGCGAGACGGTTCGATATAACTCGTGAGAAAAGCTTATAGACGTGACTTAGGAGCGAGATGGGTCTATAATTTTTAAGAAGGGTTTTATCTCCCTTCTTAAAAAAGAGCACCACCAAACTCCCACTCCACGCCTTTGGAGTTCTCCCACTGTGAAGGACGGCGTTGAAGAGGCTCTGTAACCCCTGTATAACAGGGTATCCTCCAGCTTTCAAAAGCTCTGATGTTATTCCGTCCTCACCGGGGGCTTTTCCATTTTTAAGCTGCCTCAGAGCTAACACGATCTCGTCTTGACTGATGTCTGGCAGTTCGTCGGTATAGTGGCGTATCAAGGTGGCTCTAGAATCGTGGTCGTCTCGTTGGGAACGGGGAGCATGTGCAGCGTATAAACGGCCATAAAAGTCCTCTATCTCGGCCGATATCTCCGGCTTCGACAATACGGTCCTTCCGTCGTGCGTTGAAAGCTTCGTCAGGTGGCTCCTTCCAAGCTGCTGAGTGAATACTTTGGACCCTCGGTTTCGCTCTATCGCCTCTTCGATGAGGCGTGTATTGGAGCTCCGAAGGTCGCGTCGTACCATCTTCGCAATTCGCTTGTTCAGGTCTGACCTCTCTGACGAAGTCGCTTGGGTGGTTTCCCGTCTTTTCGTCATCAGCCCAAGAGTCTCATCCGAGAGTTTGGACTTCTTACCAGTACGCTGCTTTTTGCAAAACTTGATGCCCTCGTCCCTCAGCGTTTCTACCAGATTGTGTAGGGTCTCGTCAGCGTCATCAGTGGGTTCCAAGGCAGCGAATCTATCCCCGAGAAGCTGCTGAAACTTCTCGGTGCCCGCCATGATTTGGATTGGGTTCGGTCGGAGCGTGGACTTCATCAGACGGTTTCTTTCAAGCTTCAAATTTATATTCAGAGAGCCTCGAAGGAGTCTGTGATCAGATCCGGTATTGAACCTGTTGATCACTGAGACATCTCTGAATATATGCTTGCTATCCGTCATGATGAAGTCGATCTCATTTTTAGTCACAGAATCGGGACTCCGCCATGTCCACTTCCTTTGGGGCTGTTTCTTAAAGAAAGAGTTCATTAAGAACAGCCCCTCTTTCTCCAGGAAGTTGACGAGCATTTGTCCCCTGTGATTTCGAACTCCAAAACCATGTGGGCCTATTCGGGATTCACTGCCAGTCTGGGTTCCCACCTTGCCGTTAAAGTCCCCCATAACAACGTTGAAGTGAGCCTTGGTGGTGTGATGTAAGGCTTTGGATATGTCTTCGTACATATCCTCCACTTCATCATCCGAGTGAGCCGAGGTCGGTGCGTAGACCTGAATGACCTTCAAGCTGTAGCGCTTAGACAGCCGAAGGATCAGGTAGGCTACCCTGGTCGACACACTGGAGATTTCTTCGACGTTGTTAGAGAGGGCCTTATTGACGAGGAAACCTACGCCACCCTGGGATGTTTTATCACCCTCGCGAAAGTAGAGAAGATGGCCTGAGTCTAAGGTTACAGTGTCCTCCCCCTCTCTACGGACTTCACATAACCCTAGAACATGCCATTTAATGTTCTCTAGCTCCACTTCCAACTGCGCTAGATGGTGATCAAGCCTCAGAGTGCGTCCGTTAAACGTTGCCAGGGTCAGTGTGTGTGGGGTGTGGTAGCCTAATGTAGCCCGGAGATTCCTAGCACCCCCTGCCCCGCCGTTACCGTGGCCGCTACCATGGCCAGGAATAGCGAGGCGGCCGGGAACTGGGGGCCATTTTGTGGCGGTTCTTGTCATTGGGGGGGTATTGCCCATAATCCCCACGCTGGGCATGCGGGTTGGGGATCGCAGTTTAGTGGAGTAGTTCTGCAGAGGGCGCTGCTGCCCGCCCCCCGGTGTGTTTCCCTTAGTCGCCTCTTACGACACCCACGGGAAGAGTTGGGGTGGTGAAATTCTATATTATGCCGTCACCACACGGCACTTAGTATAAAAATATTAAATATTAAAATAAAATAAATAATGAATAATGCCGGACAATCCACACAGCATCAGCTAGCTTAGCTTGGGCTAAGCAGAGCACTTTCTATTCCATAATCAACATCTCAATCAACTATAAAATGTTTCAAAACAAAATTTTTGTTATCTATCTTTTATCAATAATTTGTATCTTTTCCTCCAGATGTCGCCACGGAGGCCGATGCATGGCCGAAGCGTCCTACGCCGAATTCACCTGCCAATGTCCAGTCGGCTGGACCGGCGCCCTATGCGAGCGTGACGTCAACGAATGCGAGGTCACTGCCCCCTGCCACAACGACGCCACTTGTATCAACACCGACGGGTCCTACGCCTGCCGATGCGCCCCTGGGTACGAAGGGAAGGACTGTGCTATCAACATCGACGACTGTGCCTCATGTAAGTACTCTATTCCGAAGCTACAGAGCTGATATTGCATCGATCTATGCGAGTGTGACGTCAGTAAATGCGATGTCATTGACCCCTGCATCAAGTAGTTCATATTAAGGTCATAAAGCTGATATTCTGAACCATAGAGATGCATAACAACGGTTTCGCAGCATTGAATTGACAAGTTTTGCCAAATGCCTCTGAAAGATGGCGTCTCACAAGGCTGTTACCTATTCTGATTATAATGCATATCATGGGTGAAGATATCTATTGGGTTGAACAATGTATTTTCCTGAGATGATATTCTGTGTACAGTCAACGAAATCAACCTTATAGTGCGGCGTTCTAGTATTTACACAAGGGGTACTAAGCAGAGCTTTTAGCTTTGGACACCATTTTAATTTTCAATGTTCATCGTGATTAAAGACATAATTTTGTGTTAATTTAAGACGATTATGACCAATTCTAATGTATTTTTTCATCCAGTCCCCTGCCAGAACGGAGCGACATGTCTAGACGGGATCGGTATCTACAACTGCGTGTGCGCACACGGCTTCGCGGGCAAGAACTGCGAGATCGACATCGACGAGTGTCTTTCGCGGCCCTGCATGAACGGCGCTACTTGTAATCAGGTGAGGGAAATCATTTGTTTGGAGCTTTATTATTGGAAAATTCCTTTTATTATCAGCTCACACGTCCTCCATTGGACATAGGCCTCCCGGCGATGCCCTTAAAATGCCACAAATAGCGGCCTTCCTAAGTTACTAATATGAACTGATTTCTTACATTGTAGATGTGTTCTGTTTATTCCATGCTAAAATGTTTAGTGGTGATACAGTTAATTGTAAAGTAGTCGAGACATTTGCATTTTGGAATGAATCTTCATTTGTTAAGCCGAATCCAAATATTCACTCGTCAACCTTTCGCCGCGAACATACATATCCTTGATTGGGATTTTGGATCCCTCGTAAATTATTGTTGCTGACGTTTAATAACGTGTAATTATTTGAATAGACCAAGTATAATGAACCAATTCTTTTATTTCTTACCAACCCACAATAGCACAAAGATGAAGCTTCTTTCTTTAGAAACGATTTAAATCCAGTTTCCAGTATATTTTGTTCTGTCTATATCAACACCTAACTTAATCTATGTGTGGTTACAGTACGTGGCTTCCTACACGTGCACATGCCCGCTCGGGTTCTCCGGCATCAACTGTCAGACCAACGACGAGGACTGCACAGAGTCCAGCTGCATGAACGGCGGCACTTGCATCGACGGCATCAACTCTTACAACTGCTCTTGTCCTCCTGGGTAAGATAAATATTTTACCTTATTCAGAATAATTTGTGTTCAGAAAGTTTGCACCAAATTTTCTTAGTTTGATTTAATGTTTTTATTATTTTTATCGTCGGACTTGATTATGCTTCTGTCTTAAGGCCGTCCAAACTAAGTATATAATAAAAATATATAAAGATATAATTAAAAAGATATAATAATAAGTAATTAGCATATATTAACTTTGAAAGACATTGTTGCGAGGTGCGTTTTCACTTCTTGAAAATATCACTTACCTTGTTAAGTCTGTCTCAATGTCTCAAGATCCTGTCTTCCGGGCTGCTATCCTGCGATTTTAGAAACATAACCGAATTTGACTTTCCCTTCATCAGGTACACTGGTTCAAACTGTCAGTTCCGCATAAACATGTGTGACAGCACGCCGTGCCAGCACGGAGCCACGTGCCACGACCACGTGACGCACTACAAGTGTCACTGTCCGCACGGGTACACCGGGAAACAGTGCGAGGATTATGTCAAATGGTAAGTGTCATCATTAAAATCTCTACAACATTATGTAGTGTTCGCACTCACAAATTGCTAAATAAGAAGTTTGCTAGAATTCTTCTGATTGTCTACGGAACCCACTGTTGTGGTGAGATTAAAGTTCATCTGTGAAAAAAATGAGAGGCTTCTTTAACAACAACAAACAACAACAACATCAGCCTATATAATCCACTGCTGGACATAGGCCTCCCCTAATGAGCGCCATATGTGGCATTATTCATCCTTTGGCGGTATTGCCCATAATTTTTACGTTGTCGCCCTTTAAACTGATATTCAATTCTTTTGCTTTCATCTACAGGTGTGATGACAGTCCATGCGAGAACGGCGCGACTTGTTCACAAAAGGGACCACAATACACCTGCACCTGCGGCCCTGGCTGGTCCGGGAAACTCTGTGACGTAGAAATGGTGTCCTGCAAAGACGCCGCCCTCAGAAAAGGTAAGCATCACCATCAAAGCTTGCAGCAAAAAGAGATTCTACCACTTAGCACTAAAGTCCGTTTTCTTCCCGCAGGAGTGAAGCTAAAGCAGCTATGCAACAACGGTTCTTGCGAGAATATCGGGAACTCTCATCGGTGTCATTGCCTCGAGGGTTATACTGGGTCATACTGTCAACAGGAGATAAACGAATGTGACTCCGCGCCGTGTCAAAACGGCGCGGTCTGCAAAGATCTAGTCGGTACATATCAGTGCCAATGCGCTAAAGGTTTTCAAGGACAGAACTGCGAACTGAACGTAAATGATTGCTTACCGAACCCTTGCCAAAACGGAGGAACTTGCCATGATCTGATCAACAACTTCTCTTGCTCATGTCCGTTCGGAACTCTGGGTAAAATCTGCGAGATTAACGTCAACGATTGCAAGCAAGACGCCTGTCATAACAACGGAACTTGTATAGACAAAGTTGGTGGCTTTGAGTGCAAATGTCCACCGGGTTTCGTAGGACCGCGATGTGAAGGAGATATCAACGAATGTTTGTCCAACCCTTGCTCGACACCTGGGACTCAAGACTGCGTTCAATTAGTGAATGATTACCACTGCAACTGCAAGCCAGGATTTATGGGCAGGCATTGCGATGCCAAAGTCAACTTCTGCGCTAACTCACCCTGCCAGAGCGGAGGAATCTGCACGGCAATACAAGGGGGCCACGAATGTTTGTGTAACGATGGATTCTACGGCAAAAACTGCGAGTATTCTGGCTACGCTTGCGATTCCAATCCTTGCCTGAACGGTGGATACTGCCGCACCTCTGAAATCAACGGATACGTTTGCGACTGCCCGTCTGGTCTCTCCGGAATAAACTGTGAGATTGACTCCATGAACGAATGTCTAAGCAATCCGTGTAAGCACCCCGAAGCGCGATGCATCGACAAACCTGGCGACTATCTGTGCTACTGCCCTCGACAATGGACCGGCAAGAACTGCGACATCCACGACCCACATTCAAGAGGTGGGTACGGAAGCCCGATCACTGGTGGTTTCAGCAATGGAAACCCGAGTTTGACGCTACAAGAACTAGACCTAGCCTTCCAGAGAGAGCAGTGCGTGAAACTCGGATGTAAGGAGAAGCAAGGAGACCATCATTGCGACGAAGAATGCAACACATACGCCTGTGAATTTGACGGTAACGACTGCTCATTAGGCATCAACAACCCTTGGGCCAACTGCACCGCGCCTATCAAGTGCTGGGAGGTCTTCATGGATGGAGAGTGTAACGAAGTCTGTAACACACAGGGTTGTCTTTTCGATGGCCGGGATTGCCAGAAGTCTCTACAGAAATGCAACCCTATCTATGACGCTTACTGCCAGAAACATTACGCGAACGGCCATTGCGACTACGGTTGCAACAACGCTGAATGTAACTGGGACGGTCTGGATTGCGAGAACGAACCACCGCATCTAGCCGACGGAGTCATGTCCGTCATCCTCCTTATGGACATTAGGACCTTCAAAGAAAACTCAGTCGCATTCCTCAGGGATTTAGGTCACCAATTGCGCACCACCGTGCTGATAAAGAAGGATCATATGGGCAACGATATGGTTTACCCTTGGAGCGGCTCCGCGTCCCTCGGACTTCAGGATACAGAATTCGGAAAGAAGCATAACATTGTGATAACAGAACGGGGCCAATCAGGGGTACACGTGTACCTTGAGATTGACAACAGGAAATGCACAACGATCTCCACTTCAGAATGCTTCTTCTCCGCGCAAGAAGCCGCAGAGTTCCTCGCAGCAACCGCTCAGAAGCACTCGCTGTCATCAGATTTCCCCATCTTCCAGGTCAAAGGAGAAAACCCTCCAATAATCGAGGACATACAAACGAACTCCAAATACGTCTTTATTGGCGTTATCCTCGTGCTTTTAGCTGGCCTCTTGATCGGGGTTCTAGTGACAGCGCAAAGAAAGCGCGCTGCGGGTATCACTTGGTTCCCCGAAGGTTTTATTTCAAACAATTCGTCCACCAGGCGTCGTTCGCGCCGCCGCGGTCCAGACGGTCAGGAAATGAGGAACTTGAACAAGGGTTCCATGGCTGGTATTGACATTGATGTCAACGGTGGTCACATGGGCCCGCCGCACTGGTCTGATGACGATGATGATGGAGTAGCACCTCCGAGAGCGAAGCGCGCGCGAGGCCCCGGCGATGCGAACGGAATGCCGGGCGGGTATGCGTCCGATCACACAGCTATCACGGATTACGAGGAAGCGAATCATGACAGGAACAGTATTTGGACGCAGCGACATCTTGAAGCGGCGGATATTAGGGTGCCGCCGAGTATGATGACACCGCCTGCTATGGTGAGTTGCTTTTACTTCTTTATTTTAAACTTAGAATGTACCTACAGAGTTTTACTTTCAAAGACCTTGTTTAGTGATAACATTAACAAAAATGTATTTTGCAATACCATGAAATTCTTTAGTTTTGAAAAAACATCTACAAAGAACTGTCATTATGTTTTACTGACAAGTAGAGATAAAAAAGAAATAGAAATCTAATGTATATTAGGTTGAATACAAGTTAACACGGACAGACTACCCCAACAAGCTTTAAAAAAGCCTTTTACACAAAAAATATGACTAAGAAGAATAAAATATGAGGTATATTTTATTCTTCTTAGTCATATATTGTATTAAGTATATCAGTAATCTAGTTCCCATAACATAAGCTTAGCTTAGGGCTAGGTCAGCATGTGTGGATTTTCCCAGCATATTTTTTTTATCTCACTAATTCCACTTCGTTGAATAATAATCAAATTTATCGTAATTATAATTATCTTAAAACTTTCTAAGCTGTAACACCTCGTTCCCCACAGCACGACCACGTAGACGTAGACGCACGAGGTCCGCTCGGCATGACCCCGCTGATGGTGGCGGCGGTGCGCGGCGGCGGCCTGGACACGGGCTCGGACGCCGAGGACGAGCAGACGGCGCACATCATCTCCGAGCTGGTCGCGCAAGGGGCGCAGTTGAACGCCGCCATGGATAAGACGGGAGAGACCAGCTTGCATCTCGCCGCTAGGTTAGTACAATCTGAATGGACACTGTCACTACAACACCAGTTTATTATGATTATTTTAGTTAGAAACTATGGCAATGTCCTCTTGCTTGGGCGAGACCGTTGGTTTGTCTAATTGTAGACCAGATAATACTAACCTAGCAGCAAAATGCAACTTGCTGCTAGGTTAGTATAATCTGATTGACACTGGATGATTCAAAACAGCAGTTTATTACCATAATTTTAATTAGCAACTATAGGAATAGTAATCTTGTTCGGGTGAGTCGGTTTGTTTGTATATTTGTAGGTTTTGGCCATACAGCAGCGATGCAATGCAGCAAGCATCTAAGAGACGCTTTCGTCTGGTATTGATATGGGTCAGTTCTGCTACCTGTACAATACACTATTTACTCAGTCTGCAGTTTGCTCAATTGTTTTAATTATTTGAATCAATTTTTTGAATTGTGAAGCATTTTGTTACTTAATATTCAATCTGGAACAATTCCAGCATGAAGCTACCGAAACTTAGTCCTCTGTTTTTTGCCTTTTTAAATAATTAATACATTTAAGAAATAATGTTTTAAAAGTTGTACTACCTTAAATAAGTGCTTATGTATATAAATGTGTTATATATACGCTGTTGGCGTTCCTTACTGAATAAATTAACAAATAAATAAATGAATGAATCAATAAATAAATAAATCCTCAACAGATACGCCCGGGCCGACGCCGCCAAACGCCTCCTAGACGCGGGCGCGGACGCCAACACACAAGACAACACCGGCCGCACGCCGCTGCACGCGGCCGTCGCGGCGGATGCCATGGGCGTCTTTCAGATACTGCTGAGGAATAGAGCCACCAACTTGAACGCACGGATGCACGATGGGACTACACCACTTATATTGGCTGCTAGGTAAGTGAAGCCATAGGTGTATGGAAAAAAAAATCTAAATAGTTTAGTCAAAAAATTATATGATCGTCTGGTCGAAGCGACGTGTGACCCGAGACCTGGTCAATATCTGGCGCAGCGTATCGGTATTGCCATACAGCGAGGCAATGCATCTTGGGTACACTTCCAACTGGTATTGACATGGATCAGAGAATGATGTGTAATCAACATGACGTAATGTATCCTCATGACAAAGACAGCTAAATATCACTTAGCAAAAAGTTCCGGTATTTTCCGGCCAATTCACCAAAGTGTTTCTCTTGAAATAAAATGAATTTCCATCCAATCCTCAACTTATCGACAAATTCACTGGCTTTAACTTCTAACTTAATACCTTTTCCCCCAGGCTAGCCATAGAAGGCATGGTGGAAGACCTGATAAACGCAGACGCGGACATAAACGCAGCCGACAACAGCGGTAAGACCGCCTTGCATTGGGCGGCGGCCGTCAACAATGTAGACGCTGTGAATGTGTTGCTGGTGCATGGGGCGAATAGAGATGCGCAGGATGATAAGGTGAGTGCTGATGTTATGTTAGAAAGAAAGGAAGAAGTCTTTATTTGTTTCCACAAAAATAATAAAACACAAATGTTAGACAGATGTTGCGAAATATCTAGAAAAAATACTAGAAAAATTCTCGACTGGGTCATAGTTTATCACTTCTTTTCGCTAAATGTAGCTTGGAAGCTTTGAAGGTACATTTTAAAGGCCTTTGTCCTACCGTTTTCACTCGTACTCTCGACAGACAGAACTCATCGAATATGTCGAAATAAAAATCGCATTTCAACAACCCTATGTTAGAAAAGGTCAGCAAATTTATGGGCGGGCGCAGTGCGAACTGAACTGTATTGTATTTTAAGGTGGCAGAGCTTTTTAATTGACGGATTCCGCTCAGTGCGCCTTCTGTACGTTAGTACTATATCAAAACCATTTCGTGTTTTTATCCGTGTACTGAAATAATTTGCAATAAGTAACCAAATAATATTGCCCCCAGGACGAAACACCCCTCTTCCTCGGTGCGAGAGAAGGCTCGTACGGCGCGTGTCGAGCGCTCCTCGACGCGATGGCGAACCGAGAGATCACCGACCACATGGACCGGCTGCCGCGAGACGTGGCCCAGGAGCGGATGCACGACGACATCGTGCGGCTGCTGGACGAGCACTGTCCGCGGCCGCCGCAGCACCACCATCTCATGTGTAAGTACTGACTGTGTCGCCCAGACGGTGATACAATATGACAGGAGCGAACTTCAGTATGCGTATTAGAGTAAAGATAAACTTGTTCATTTATTGAGAAAACTGTGTATTACACTTCAAATAAAAAGGTACATACTACAACTTAAAATATATTTAGATGGTGGGTACTAAAACAATCTATAAGGAGAGAACTCATAGAGGAGTACCCAGATGTAGATGTACATATTATATGCAATACAGGATCAAGTTGTGATCTCTTTAAAGCCAATATAAATAAAAGTAAACTCATATGTATAAATAAACTAATATTTCATACTAACCACTCTTCTAGACATCTTGTGAACTGGTTTAAACCGTCTAAAACTAGATTTTCTGCCCACAGCATCACCGAACCCACACCCGCAGCTAATTAGCCAGCCGACTGTGATAGCGACGGCTGCGAAAGGCAAACCGAAGAAGTCGAGGGCGAAAGCGGGGCCCGACAGTCCCCAAGACCAGTACGACAATAACAATCTCCACACGCAAATAAGACGGTAAGTTGACTAAAGAAACTCATGAGTTTCTAAGTCGTCTCTGATTGGCCGACATCTGTTATTACATGTAATAATAATAACAGATGTCGGCCAAAGGGATGCGATAGGTGAATGAACGAAGCTACGAACGAAAAGAGACCTTAAGATCGGAGCATAAGGTTGTGGATAGTTTGGCCATGGTACACGTATAATAAAGATATATCTAAGTAATATTAGTTATTACATATATCAGTCATCTAGTACCCATAACCACAGATAACATAAATACCACACGCTCTATTGTGGCTAGTTGATGCTGGATTCATAGCATTACTTATTCATTTATGGGCATTATGTTTTGACTTTTTTGTATGTTAGTGTAATAAAGAATTTAAGATTAATTCTTTCGATTCAGACGTACAATGAGACGCCATTTTGAAATTTAATTCAAATAGGGTTACTTTACTGTACACAGTATATATCCCATTTTCAACTAAATAGACAGCTGATAAGTTAAATAAACATGAAAGTATCCTAGAACCTTCAGCAGTAACAGTGTCGTGTTTATTATTTCAACAGGATAGACACTGAATACGTTAAATAAACATTATAATATCGTAGAACAGCAGTAACAGTGTCGTGTTGATTTCAGGAAGCCGAGTGTAAAAAAGAGCAATAAGAAGGTGGCGCAGGAAGTGCCACAGAGCGTCGAGAGCCTCGGCTCGAGCCTCAGCCCAGTTGAATCTCCGCTCCAAAATTTACAGGTAAAAATATTTGTAAGTCCACACACATTTTTACTCTATCAGGACATTTTTACGAATGGTTACAATTTACCTAAATTAAATTTACGGGTAACAATATGTGAAAGTCAATATTAGGTATATATTTATATTTAACCTATGTTTGTCTCACACATAGTATTACACGTTAGTGGATGATATGCCTAGGCATATCATTTAGCACTAGATACAACATCAACATCACCAGCCTATAATAGTCCACTGCTGGACATAGGCCTCCCCTAATACACACGATAAAAAATAATAATTTTTAAAATGAAATTCTTTTATCAACACATTTTCAATCACGCTTAATTTATGGAATAAGGTTTTTCTGCGATGCGGGAGGTAGCGGTTTCGATTTCCGCCTCGGGACAAATGTTTGATCAATCTGCAGATATTCTTCCGGGTGTTCTGGTCGTTATCTATGTAAATTATAATATATCTTTGTAATATAATATATTACAAAGATATTTTTTATAGTATTAAGTATAATCTACCATCTAGTATCCATAAGGCAAATTCTGCTTAGCTTGAAGCTAGATGATGCTGTATGGATTGTCTAGTATTATTTATTTATTTATTTATTCTTGTCCAGGATTTGCCGTCGCCGTACGACGCGACCTCTTTGTACTCGAACGCAAACGCGATGGCGCAGTTTGTAGGCATGGAGCAGCTGATGAATCACAAGCAGCCGCCCAGCTATGAGGACTGCGTCAAGGTATGCCTTAACTCCACGTATTACAGACTAAAGTGCTTTGTACGCAATTTTATAGCGGTTTGACTCCGCACGGGTATTTAACAAATAAGGATTCTAATGATGAAAGTATTTTTCAAACCAGTCCAGTAGTTTCGGATCTTATTTAATCCAAACAAACAAACACTGACCTTTTCTCTCTATTTTTTTGGCTGCGGGTTCAATTCCCGCCCGTAGATGGTCCAGGATTATTTCTTTTCATTCTTTCTTTCTTTATAAGGTACTCATACGATATACAGTTGGAGGGGTCATTTTGATGATGATACAGGGTTAATGGGTAGGGGGGGGGGGTCTAGATGTTAGCCTCCAGTCCTCCAAAGCTACAACATATTTGAATCCTTATTCAGTTGGTCACTAAGTGTATTATCGCTTGTTCCAGACGGGTCAGACGCTGCAACAGTCGTACGGCGGCGGCGCACTGGGTGCCTCGTTGTCGCCGCCATACTCCAACCACTCCCCGACGCATAGTGCTCACACTTATATTGGTAAGAAATTCTATATTTATCACAAAAAAAATTGATTTCGGCAGGACTACACATGAGAACGTAAATATGGAACATGAAAGTTTGAACCCTTTCGAACTTACATGTGTTCAAACTAAGACTAGAAACTAGGTCTAAAACACTGTACTGTTATATTAAGACCTTTTGAAATAAACGTTTTTATTATGTATTATTTCTATAAAAATCTTATACTGAAGACCTACCTTGTTGTGTAACGTCATCTCATCGTGGAAAAAACAAAAGGCTATCGCGCCAGCTATAAATTATATTTAAACTGTATATTATATTATCATTCATTTGTCCGTGAACACGTTTTTGACAAACTTTATGTAGGCTAGCTAGTTTAAACTGATTTTTGTTTTATGTTCTATCAAAATTAGTTAGCGACTAGTTACGCCATCTATCATAAGGAATGAGAAACTGATGTAAGCTGTTAGTTGTCTTTGTTTGAATAAAAACTTTAGTCTGTTGCGTAACGTTGCCGTTTTATTTCAAGCTATTTATTTGATTTATTAATTAAATATTGTGTTTGTCAGGTTCCCCCTCCCCGGGCAAGTCGCGGCCGTCGCTCCCCACGTCGCCGGCGCACATGGCGGCGCTGCGGCACTCGCACCAGCACCAGCTCGACGCGTACTCTGCGCTTGCGCATCTCAGTAAGTACACTTATAAGTCCATACGGAAACAATGTCGTTGGTTTAGTTATTCAGTTCAAGGCTCATAGATTTTTTATTTTATTTATTTTTTAAAATAAAAAAATATTACTAAAGTTGAATTTATCATATTTTTAAAAACCCTATTGTGATTTATTACTTAAACCATCTTTAACATTCTTTAGGCCCGTCAAGATTTATGCATAATGTACATTCGGGTTACTCCCCATAGGAGAATATGCCCGGGGGATGTACCCGGCTATTAACGGATTTCGGGATTTTTAGCTGTCCGTACCTAAATAACTTTAGGGCCTATTGTTTTGAAATGCATACATATTATAGTTGAGGATATTTTCTAGTACATCGCTAGACAAAAACACGATAGATGTCATTCCACTCCACCCGATAGAAAAACATCACAAAGTTACCAAAAGTGTAGAGACTTTAATAGATCAGTGTGAATAGAAAATGTTTAAAACGGACGAAATAAGTAATTTTGAACGTTATTCCCAGGTGCGAACGGCCAGCACAACGCGCAGCTGCAGGCGGTGATGACGCACGCCGCCGCGCTGGGCCACGTGCAGGGCCAGCAACACCCGATACTCACTAATATTATGCCGGGTAAGTCACAAACCACCCTGGGACCTTCAACATCACCAGCCTATAATAGTCCACTGCTGGACATAGGCCTCTCCTAATGAGCGCCATAGATGGCATCATTATTTGGGGGTTATTGCCCATAATCCCCACGCTGGGCATGCGGGTTGGGGATCGCAGTTCGGTGTAGTTGTTCTGCAGAAGGCGCTGCTGCCCGCCCCCCGGTGTGTATCCCTTAGTCGCCTCTTACGACACCCACGGGAAGAGTTGGGGTGGTGAAATTCTATGCCGGCACCACACGGCCTGGGACCTTATTCTCTATGAAATAGCAGATTCCTTGCCCAAACCGTGTGACGTCACAATGTGTTCTAAACACGATTTTGTTCGATTCCACGCCGCGGTCTTGTCGTATCTGTGAAACACATTGGGATTGGCAATAGTGTATAAGGCCCAGTTAGGATTGGCAATAGTAATAAAGGTCCTGTATAATGTCTTAAGGCTCCGGTGACTGATGAATTTCCCATACAAACGTAATACCAAAATGATTTGTAATTTGAGGAGTTTTTCACCATGTACTGCTATTATTTGTATTAGAATAGTATTTATCTATGTTGCTACTGCAAAATTTACAAAACCTAAAACACGTTTTCCTATTATACAGCACAGCATTTCTCTAATTCTCGTGTTTTCGGATCTGGACATCGACTCACATCACTAAAAGCCACTCTGTATAACGTTAAGACATAAGAAAAAAAGCGTGATTGTTTTTCTAAAGATTGTATTGAAAAACCCTCATTACGATCGTTCTGATAATCATAATTTTGTCATGATTTCTAACACCAATTCTTGTTGCAGGTCTATACGGAGGCTGGGGTATAGGAGACACGTTCCCCACCCCCTCTCCGGAATCCCCGGACCACTGGTCTTCCCCCTCGCCACAGACGCCCCAGGCCCAATCCCCGCACTCGGATTGGTCTGTCCTATCGCCAAACGACATGCAGCAGACCAATAAGGGGGGAACCGAGGCCATTTATATATAGATCTTGTTATGTAGAGTTAAGGTCTTGTTTTGAACGTGCGGAACCGAATGTAAGGGGTGGATTTAGTCTTGTAAAGGGATTAGCTGGTTTTTGTAGTTTGTTTAGATTTTATTATCAGTTGCTAGATAAATTTGACAACACTGCCCTATTTCCTGTAGTAGTCAGTTAGAACTTTAGTTATTTACATTTTACCTTTGATTATATACTTGTCTAGATAGAGAGTTCGAGTTTCAAAACGGTTAAAAATGTATCACCCCACTGATGGGTTATATGCTCGTTCCGCCCGCTCAGTCGTGACGCTGTCACTGTATGGTAAACACGCGATCTGTGAGATGCAAAAATGAGGATTTGCGCCATAAAAGTGTGCAGGAATTACGGTGGACGTTTGAAAACAATTTAAAAAATCACTTATCATCGGTAAGTAAACTTAGAATTACTAAATAAGATAGAGAAACAATTAAATAAGTAAAGTTTTTTCTGTGGTTTTTTACGACGCCATGTTTACATGGTTGCCAGCTCTTGGAGTATAAAATTTCGCAGTTTTGTGATTTTTAATTTGAAAAAAATATTTTGTTATGACCCAACAAATATTTTTCCGTAACTATTAGCGTTATTAAAAGTGAAACCATTTACTATTATTATTATGCCAACCTTAATGTATTAATCGGTAGTTAAAATTGATATTAATTTTACGGATTTTTGTGATGTTTGATACGAAATAACGACGACCACTGTGGCGCGGTGGGCGAAGGTCCGCCTGTGACGCAGGAGGTTGCGGGTTCGATTCCCGCCTCGGGACAAATATTTGTACGATCTGCAGATATTTGTTCAGGGGTTCTGGTTGTTTTCTATGTATAATAAAAAATATCTATCTATTTAATAATATTATATTATGTGTATCAGTCATCTAGTACCCATAACACAAGCTCTGCTTAGCTTGGGGCTAGATGATGTTGTGTGGATTGTCTAGCAATATTTATTATTTATTTATTATTTATTAAATACAACCAAGGTGTCAATTTGGGGGGTTCTAGGGTTGATAAAGAAAGTATCTACATTTACACCGTATACCTACTTAATAAGGAAATTATAGTTTACCTATTTAAATTACAAAAACCTGCGGCTGCGTTGAATGGTAAAGCCAGTGTCGTCTACTTTTTTTACAGAATACCTACTGATCCTGTTTTAAGAAAAAAGTGGATAGACATTATAAGAAAAAGCCGGAAAGAGGATGTCTGGAACCCAGCGAAGACAGCAGTTATTTGCTCTTTAAATTATAAGCTGCATAAATAAATAATCTGCAATAATACCTGTGTGTGTTTTTTTACAATACATTTATTTACCTAGTAATCCTTATTTAATTTTTATAATTATAGATGAATCAAAATAAATACAATTTTTTTTACCCCTACTATTATTGGAAATATTCAAAAGCTGGTATCACTCGGTACGGCCAGATGTGACGTTGCGCTCCTGTAGTTACACATACTTGTGTGCGTAATTCGCACACAAGCCCTTCAAACCTGGCCTGTTGTTTTTGTTGCGATTGCAGCGCAACACTCTATCTAGACAAGTATATAATCAAAGCATTTTACTATTCTGACCATAAACTTTTTTAAGCCTAGATAGCCAAGATATCAGTGATAATACCTAGTATGAAGGTCCACCCCAGTTAACACTAAGACTCTGGCACCATCCTAGGGCTTCTGTACAGATTCTGAAGAACAGCACCTTGGAAATGTTTAGAAGGAATGATATTAACTCGAGGTGCTATAGTGCCGTAGATATAGACTGAATGTACAGCCATGACTTGATGTAAAATAATTAGCTTAGTCCACGTACTCATTGACAATCTCAAGTGACATTGACATATTTGACAAGTTCGGTGTTTCTTTCGTCCGGGACTTTCAGCAGCTCGTGTTTTTTAGATTAAAAAAATATAAAGAAGTTATTTTTGTTTCATTTTCAGGAAAATTTGTTATTTTTTCTTTCGTAATAATATTGTAACCGTTCAAAACATATTTAGTTTTATAATTTGAAGTTTTAGTTAAGTTAAATTCTCGCACCGAACTTTCAGATTGATCTTAGAGGACAAAAATAGTAGAATTGTTGAGTTGTTGATTTTTAAATAATTGTTTTTAAGTCTGTTTTGAAGTAATTTTTATGAACAAGTAAATGAGATTGTTAACAGCCGCCAATTACAAATCACAGTGAATTTTAATGGCGACTGTACTGTGAAGAAATTATTTATATTGTGTGATTCCGTAGGTTAGATTTTTGTATGTATACTTTAGTGTATAGTTTTATATATTAACTTAATTTTGATCAAGGTACAAAATAAAATTCCGACAATGCCAGAACATTCCGATTTGCTCGATTTATTAAAATTGAACTTATATTTTTTGCTGTATACCTTGGTATAAGGTACATTTTAGTTTATACATATGTATTTATATTTATTAATAAGGTATTAACTAAAATTGATCCCTGTCTGAGTTATATTATCGAATATATTCCTATATATTGTAATTCTAATAAGTTTATTTTTATTCGAACAGGGAGGTATCAATTTTGTTTGTCTAGTTTATTTCTATGTTTTCATTCGCTTTTGTCATTCCACGATTGCTTCCAAAAAGTTTTTGTTAAAGAGTTTTTACTGCTCAAATTCACGAAAGCAAAATAGTTTTCTTAATTAATTGGTTCGATCTTTAAATACTTTTTGTTGTTCTTAACAGAATAACTCGGAAATATCCGTATAGTTTTAAACAATCTTATAGTATTCTTTATACATAAAGTTCAGGAGATTTCTCTTAATTTTTTTATACCAACAAAAAAAAACAAATCTAGCTACCTCTGTCACAATAGTTTCCGTATTAGATCTCATCATTCCATTTTTTTGTGAATTTGTTGCTCTTGGGACCAGACTGCTCAATCGTTGTTGCCTTATATCGTAAGACAGTATTTTATTATATTCCATCATAAAAACCTTCGACCAATCGATTAAATCTTAACAATACCATTATTCATAATGGACCGCTTACTTTAAATGGTTACTAAGCAGTGTTGTAAATTCTGACTTGATTTAAGTTCAAAATATTATTTTTGATAATTCAACAGAAGACAGTTTGAAAGAGCAAAGCTTAAAGTAACAAACTTTTATGAATAAAACGTAAGAAATTAGTTTGATTTAGGCACAAATACTAAATTGGACTCAAAAATGTAACTACACTCAATTACCTTGTTATTAGATAAGATGGCTTGGTTGTCTAGTAAGTCAAATTTAAAGTGACAAGGTTCTATAGTATCCATAACAGTGACACCTGTACATAAAAAAAATGTTTTTCGAAATTATAATTTGGTCGAAGCGTTTTCAATTATGTAAATATCTCATAAGAATGAGTAAAATGATCTTCGTAGTTTAAGTTTCTTATTTAATTATTGTGTCATTAATGTGCCAAGGAGCAAAATTTAAGTAACGCAACATTCGCTAACGTTTCGTATTCAAAATCAGTTATGTATTGTGTATTACTAGTTGTAGATATAAGTTTACGAGTAAGCGAAACGCGTGCTTCCTTATGCATTCTTTTATATAATTGTAAGTGAATTGAATTCAAATATTTGGTTCAAAGTACAACAGCCTGATGGAATTGGAATAATATAAACATGCCAATGGGACAGATACTAAAGTCTACCCATGGAAATTTGAATAATAAGACACTAGAAATGTTATCATTCGCGGATTATTTACGAAGCTCACCCATACATTTCTCCATATTTCAGATTTAAATAACTTAATTTCTTTAGACTTACAAAATAAGCACTAAGACAAGTCAAATTTCATAAAGTCAATTATTATAAAAAAAAAGTTGTTATTGATTTTCACTTAAATGTTTGTCCAATAATGGAAAGAAAAGAAGTGAAAAAGAATCCATGCGGTCACTACTACATACAAAAACAGGACCATACAAAAAATCATGCACCGTGATTGTTCTAAATAAACTCTTCTCTGTGAACTTACTCACACATTGAAAAACGCCAGTTCTAGTGGCATATTATTCACATTTCTGAGAGTGTACCGCATCAAACCCCTGAGCTAAGGGATTGTTCTCTCGGTTTGAATAGACAATAATGACGTCGCGTTGTCATACATTGCGTACATTATTGCAGTTGGAGGAACGAATTTCAAATAATGTACGCATTCGATGACTAAGTGAAGTAATTTTTAAATCTAGCCTAGGTAACAATCTCCTTACTTGCCCTATAGAGGATTTGACACAAGATTCCTAAAAAAATGTAAAAGGCACAAAATAAAGTTAGGTAAATTTATTGCAAAAAGGTTCTACCACAGTCGAGTACGATCTTTTTGGAATGTGCCTTAGGTCAATATAGCATTAATTTAAAATACTTGAGTAATTATAGTTTTAAGATTGTAAATATCTTTTATCTTTATTTTTATGAAATGCATTTCTTTATACGGAACGTAAAATTTTTGAGGAGAATGAAATTTTAAATAATTTTCCCCCTTATTTGACAATAAAGGAATAAATAAGATGAAATCTTTTCTTTTATCTATAAATCCCTTTTCTAACTGCCAGACCTTACCTAACTCATGGTAAAGCGCGCTCCACATTCTCCACGAGAGGTTTTGTCTCGGGTCTCGCCAAAACTATTGACGAGACGAGAGCAGCTCTCCACATTCTCGCCCGCGCATTTGTGCGCTCGGTACTCGAACGAGATGGACGTGGAAACAGCTGTCGCTGCAGCGTTATGTGCTGTGGCTTATTATTACAATTATACGTTTATTCGAGAAAAAAAAGTTATCAAGAGACGTTGGAAAAAACGAAGATGGTGGATGACAGCAATACATCGTAAATAAAATATATTGTATATTAAAATTATAATATTGAATAAATAATAAAATTATATAATTGGCGGGAATGTGGAGGGAGTGTTTTGTGTTTCGGCAAAACTACACGAGAGCCCTTTGATTCGGATACGAAATACCGACACGGGATGGAGACTGCACGAACATAGGCGAGACTTGCCGAATATAGCGCGCTCCACATTCTCGGCAAAACTACACGAGACATAGCGAATACGAGAGTGTGGAGGACATATTCGGCAAGTCTCGCCTATGTTCGTGCAGTCTCCATCCCGTGTCGGTATTTCGTATCCGAATCAAAGGGCTCTCGTGTAGTTTTGCCGAAACACAAAACACTCCCTCCACATTCCCGCCAATTATATAATTTTATTATTTATTCAATATTATAATTTTAATATACAATATATTTTATTTACGATGTATTGCTGTCATCCACCATCTTCGTTTTTTTCCAACGTCTCTTGATAACTTTTTTTTCTCGAATAAACGTATAATTGTAATAAGCCACAGCCCATAACGCTGCAGCGACAGCTGTTTCCACGTCCATCTCGTTCGAGTACCGAGCGCACAAATGCGCGAGCGAGAATGTGGAGAGCTGCTCTCGTCTCGTCAATAGTTTTGGCGAGACCCGAGACAAAACCTCTCGTGGAGAATGTGGAGCGCGCTTATGTCCTCCACACTCTCGTATTCGCTATGTCTCGTGTAGTTTTGCCGAGAATGTGGAGCGCGCTTAAAGGTTCAAATCTTTTTGTCGGAATTATTTTATTCAGTCGTATGCCGATCTTTACTGAGAGAGCACGTTTCCGAGTCGGGCATTTCGGCTTACGCAGTTAGCAGCACTCAGCAGTTCCCGCCAACAAAAAAATTGTTAGCTGGAAAATAGTAAGGGACTTTTTAAAAAGGAATGTTAAGAATCAAATTTTTGAACTAGGAGAAAGAAAGAGAAAGATTTTTTTTCTTTCTAGACATTAGTTACCTCTTTCGAAAGGTTTAATAGAAAAGCGTAGGCTAATTTATCTCAGATTTCTCTTAGTGCTCCTGAAATATTATGAAAATATTATTTTATTTTAATTGCTCGCAATATTAATGTAAAGCTTTATGTAAAGCAAGCCGTAATCCTCAATACCTACTTAATTGCCTTGCTGACCTGACCACGATATCATGGTTCCAAACTAAACTTGCTATGAAGAATAGATTATAAAAAACAATACAACAGTAGGTAATTAATAGTTGGTCAATGCAACGACAAAACTTTTTTTATAAAATGAGGTAGAATGACTGAAGATAGGACCTTCAATAGATGCATTAAACTAAACTACCCGCAAAAAAAAAAAATCGCAATTCGATCGCGGTCGTGAGCTCAGTCAGTTTAGTTATACAAAGTTAATTTCATGATGATAAAAATTCAATTATTATTTTCAGTGAATAGTGATGTTGAATTATTGTACCAGCCCTATTGTATGGGTGTGTGTGGTCATAACGTTCGTTTTATACAAGTTATTCGTGTGACAACGGGTTAAATTTACAAGTAAGTAGATATTAATTATATCGTATTAATTTAGGCCGTCATGAATATTTAGACCTTTCGTATCATTAAATTTTTTACCTCTCGTCAGCTTACTCCATTCATGACAAAATGAATGCTGGGATTTACGCCTTACGTCAAATTGAGAGAGAGATTTGTTTTCTAAGATAGTTTTGAACGCCCTGACTGCTCTTATGAATATGAAACAACGAGTGTTAAAATATTTTGAACGCCTTGGACGCTTACAACAATATGATGACTCGAACAGCTTATATCAAATTGTTTTTCTGTTATTCAGATCATTTTACTACTCTCAGATGCTCATATCAATTTGACGCTGACTGCGATGATCTACGAAAATGAATTCTACCTCCACAGTTTGCTAAATCCTTCAAGACGTCACTATCGTGGTGGCTCCGCGCGGTCAGCATGGTCGCCCTGGCCGTCGCGACGGCGGCGGGCAACACGGCCGTGCTGACGGCGCTGCGGCGGCTGCGGCGCGCGCCAGCACACTACCCGCTGGCGAGCCTCGCGGCCGCTGACCTACTCCTGGGCGTCGTAGTGCTGCCCGTCGCGATCGCGAGGGAGCTGTTTGCCTTTCATTTGAGTAAGTTTTCACGGTTTATATGGTGAGTGAAGATGTTGCCTTATAAATTATAATATAAGGCCTATAGTATGGACTTCGCTTAGTGCTCCTGAAATTGTTATGAAAATGAATATTTTATTTCTATTCCTCGCAATATTTTTAAATTAAATTGTGTTAAAAGTATTTAATGTTGATCAAAAGTATTTATAATTATTAATCATCAATGTTGTAAGTTGTTTGTTTACAAATATTTCATATAAAGTTTTGCTGGATAACGGGTAAATAATACAGCAGGGCGCAGCTGCTATGTATAGCTTAGTCACGCTAAAGTTATGAGTTGACACAGTTGTTATATAATCAAGGTAGTCATATTGTCATATTTTTGTCCAAATCCGTTGTTTTTATTTACTTTCATAACAAACTAATATCTTATTGACCTGCAACTTTGTTTTTATATCCTGCCAGACTGGTTAATCTGCTCATTCTGGAGCACCCTCGACGTCCTAACCTGCACAGCATCCATCCTCTCCATCTGTCTACTGGGATGGGAGCGATGGGGCGGCATCACGGCTCCCTTCGCACGCGCGCGTCGAGCGAAGCGAGCCCGGCTTTACGCAGCGCTCGTGTGGCCCGTTGCGACCGCGGTGGCGGTGCCGACGGCTTTCGTGCCGTCCCATATGCATTACTTGGAGGGGGAGGTGCCGAAAGCGTGTAGTGTCAATACTAATATTGTGTGAGTTGATTGGTTAATTGGTAAATGTAGTCTCCGGCCAGTAGGCCAAGCACGGCGATTGTTCTCTAGGGTAGAATAGACAATAATGACATCGCATCGCCATACATTGCGTACATTATTGAAGTTGAAGAAATTTATTTCAAATAATT
The DNA here is from genome assembly GCA_963931895.1 of Eupithecia pulchellata. Taxonomy (NCBI): domain Eukaryota; kingdom Metazoa; phylum Arthropoda; class Insecta; order Lepidoptera; family Geometridae; genus Eupithecia; species Eupithecia pulchellata. The sequence goes on from OZ007522.1 coordinate 13,450,714, forward strand.
TACGCATTCGATGACAAAGTGACGTAATTTTTGTCTATTCTACCTTAGACAAAAAAGCCTGTGCTTGCCCTACAGGTAAGATGATGATCTGCGAAAGACTGCGGTCTTCGAAAGGCTGGATAGGACAAGCTGAAGACAGGGACGCTATGCGCTCATTAGGGCAGGTCTCTACGTCCAGCTGTGGACATTTGAACATTGGCTGATGATGATAAAAAGTAGTGTAATAAAAAGTCACTTCAAACTTTATTAGAATTTTTCAATTTAGTTAAGGCATAGGTACTGATGTTATTATATATACATAAGTGAAAACAAATAAGCTTAAGTTATACCGTCACTGTTTCTATTTAATTATGTGTTTTTATCATGTTTTTTTTTCACCTTAATAAAAGAATTTGCGTGCAATATATATATTCGAGGGAATAAATTTATTTATGAACAATAAATACAATTTTATTTGAATCTTATGTAGGTTAGGTATCTTAGTAAAAGATTAAATGAAACGCTGAAAACATTAATGTGATTATAAATATACGTAGCAGCTTCATAGAGCTAGCGTATCAAATTCGTAGACCTGGCGTAGCAACTTCGTTGATCTAGCGTTGTAATTTCGTAGACCTAGTGTAGCAAATTCGTAGATCTAGCGTAGCAATTTCGTAGACCTGGCGTACCAACTGCCAAGGAATTGACAAATTTATAAAAATTCACAAATTCGTAGATTTAGCGTAGCAATTTCGTAGACCTGGCGTACCAACTGCTAAGGAATTGACAAATTTATTAAAATTTACCATATCTTTTTGACCAGGCATTTCAATGTTGTTTTCCATTGCAGCTACGTATTTGTAAGCATCTCCCTCTCGTTCTACCTGCCCGCTGGCGTGATGCTGGCCATGTATGTACGGATCCTGCGAGCGCTGGCGGCGCCAAGGGAGGTGCCTATGCGAGCGCACCGCGGACGGAGGCCGACTGTCAAGGTAATTTTACAGACCGACTGTCAAGGTTTGACGACCTCTGTCGCGCGGTGGGTGCAGGTCATTTCCCGCCTCGGGCCAAATGTTTGTACGATTTGTAGATATTTGATTCGGTAGTTCTGGTATTTTTTTATGTATGTTGAACTATGTATCTAAGTATGTTATATAATAGCTTAGTTTTAGAACTTAAAATTGATTTTGTGTCTATATAAAGATTATACCAAGCATTATTTTCAATTAAAATCAATTGCCATTTAAAAGTGTATTTTCATTATATTGAATTCATAATAATGTAAATAGAACCAATAGTGTGTTATTACTATGGGATTAACTGAATAAAAGTATTTGCATTAGATTGCTTATAGTTAATCCTGTTATTTTTATGTAAAAGAAGGCTTATAGCTAAGAGGCTGAGATAAACATTGCGTTAATCCCAATAACAATTTTAGTAGTAATAACTAAACAGTTTACTTACGGAAAAATATTTAAATCTTTCAGGATAATTGTGATGTGGAGACAGGAACGAGCAATAAAGAACATACTTCACCTTTTAGAGACAAGATCCAGCAGGTAACAGAGTGAGTAAAACTAAGTTTTTCAGGCCGTAGATAGCTTATAATTCCATTAGAAATGTTTCAACAATTTCTTTGTATATTATTAATATCACTACGTTCCCGAACTCTCATCCGTAGCGATGGGATTTTGGCATTATGCAGGGTTCGATTCCCGCAGCGAGACAAATCTTTGTTTGTACGATCTGCTTATGTGTTTTCCAGAACTTAGTTTTTTAGGTATTCAGCACATAATTGTATCTAGGGCCTAAAACACTATTGGGTGCTTTTGGGCTAGATGCTACTGTGGACTTTCCAATTAGTTTTTTTAATAACTGATCTTTTTCAGGTTTTTATCTCCAAAGGGAAAACAAAAGCCCTGCGAAACTCCAAAGAAAAGTCAAAAAGTCCCCGAAAAGCAAACATCTCCGTAAGTTTCTTATTTATTATAAAGACTTCTTAACCCGTATAGTGACCCGCCCGCGATATAAAAAACGTAGCTTAAGCGCTCCTAGGTATACACTTTTTTAAATCTTACGTGACGTCATAAGAAAAATCAATTTTACGGGGTTAAGATTATAATTATATGTTATGAATTATATATCATTATTTTCGTTGTAAAATTTCCTAATAGCTAATGCCCTCTAAATAGATTCAAAAAACTTACCTAACACAGAAATTATTTAATTTCTTTCCAACTTGATGATTTCGAGTCAAAATCGTGACACAATTTGCATAATTTTTCCACTTCACAATGGATATTCACTAAAACTAGAGGTTCTCAATTCGACTGTATTTTTTTGATTTGGAACATTCACGTCTAGGCTTATGTTGATCACAAATGATTGGATCTTTCAAAAGATTTTCAACAATACTTGGAAACATTTGTCAATGGATTTTCAAAAGTACGTCTAAAAACATATTCGGATTCGAAGACGGCATTTTACTGGTTTCATAAACAAGGGTCATGAATGATATTATCAAATAAAATTACAATAAGTACTTAATAAAACAATTAGGTACGACTAGTGGGTAGGTACATATTTACACTTATACAGGGTGTTTGGTGGAGGGTTAGACAAACTCGGTGGGTGTGTAGGTGGACCTATTTGTGAAATACAATTTGAAGGAAAAGACCCTAACTGTTTATAATTTTTTTTATTTTTTCTTCCAATTTTTTTTTTATTTTTAAAATCCTTTGAACTCGATCGCTGTTAGTTTTTTTTTTAAAACGATGCAAAAATGTCCTTCTTGACAATTTTTTTTACTTTTTTAACTTTGAGAGCATATAACTAATTATTTACACGTTTTTTCAAATAAAAAATGCCTTCAAAAGACGAAGGATATATCTGAAACCAAAAGCAAGTAAAAAATTTACCAGAAAACATGTTCCAAAAAAAAGTTCTAGGGGTAGAGACGTAAAATTTCGGAAAATCTTAAAAAAATACAAAAAACAGGATTAAAAAAAATTTTAAACAGTTAGGGTCTTTTCCTTCAATTTGTTTTTCACAAATAGGTCCACCTACTCACCCACCGAGTTTGTCTAACCCTCCACCAAACACCCTGTATATCCTCTTATATCTATTTCCTTAATATATAAGCCGTCACCAGTCACCAGAGGGCAGTGCCCAGAATGGCAGCATTGCCACGTTCTATTGCGGTGCTAATTCGTTGACCTAAATAAAAGCCCGCATTACAATCTCCGTGTCTACAAGTCTTTTCAAAACATATTGTTATTTTTATTGTAGGGAATAAATAAACTCGGGTTAATATCTAAAAATGTGGGTAATATACAATTTATTTGGGATTTCTAATCCCGCCGAGAGAAGTTATGTATCTAGCGCAGCGCATCAGCATTGCCATACAGCGAGGCAATGCAGCCAGCTTCTTGGGTACCTACGGTACCTATACACTTCCGACTTGTATTGATATGGATCAGTAGAGCTATCTCTAGTTTGTTTGAACAGTCTGCAGTTAGCTTTATTGTTTCAATTGTAAATACTAGTTCTATATGTATTTAATTGTAATTTTCTATGTCAATAAAAGTTTAAATTTCTTAATCATATTACATAATATGTTTGTTTCCAGCGATTGTTTCCACTCTCGCCAGAAGCGCGCCACTCGGACTATAGCCGTCCTCATGGCTTTGTTCCTGGTTTGTTGGACGCCGTTCTTCATCATGCTGCCTTTTGGTAATTATACCTTATGTGTTCAAATGATAAGGAAAGAATATTGACAGAATTTCTTTGACTTTTCTTTTATTGAGGTCTCTCTTAAAACTTGATTAGCGTTAGTGTAATTTTAGTATTAATCAGCTGTAGTTTTTATTTGTGTTATCTTCTAGCTTAGTTTTTATAGCACTCCTGTTTGTTTTCGTTTCTACCATGTGTGGTTGGCAGGTAGATAATGCCGTCGGCATTATGCCCACCTTTTGTATGTTTTTATGTGTGCAATAAAGTATTTAAATAAATAAAATAAAATACACTTAACAAGAATTGATTTTATTACCTGAACTGAACACGACTTCTCGACTGTGATTCCTTATTAATAACGAACATATTTTCAGTTTTACAAGTACAACCACTAATTAATCGTAAAATATACACTGGCGCAGCCAGTTCAGTTTTTTTGGGGTTTTTGGTTTTTGTTTTTGTTTTTGTTTTTGGGGATCAACTTGTGTTAAGGGTTTTTTCTCTCATTTTATCAGTTTAAATTCCTAGGAGAAGCCACTGGCTCCTGAAACACAGTTCTTAAACTAGTTCGGGAGCCTATGGGCCTATATTTATTATCTGTCACACTATTTATGTCAATAAATAAAATTTTTACTCATTACTTTACTTTTTAATCTGAAGATCTTTAAAAGCCATTTTACTATAAAACTATCGTCGTGTTAACTACAAACCGTTAGTTATGTTTGACAAACAAGATCCCTAGTCAACCCGCTTACGTTCATGACTTCTTTTAAACTTATTTCGTAATAATTTCAGACTCCCTCTGCGAATGCGTGTCCGACGTAGTCCGCCAACTGTGCACATGGCTGGGCTTCATGAACTCAGCGCTGAATCCCCTCGTGTACGCAGCGGCTTCGCCCTCCGTGAGGAAAGCCCTACGCGAATCCTTCACCACAAGTCGGACTACGGATCTTGCTATGACGACGCCTCGTCGGCGAGAACGTGGCTGTAGATAGTTATTAAACAAGCGAACCGGACACACTTCTTATACGTCAACAGCTGCTGACCAAGTCAGACATTTAATCATCATAAGCTAGGTACAGCCGGATTGATTCCAGTGCTGGATTGACATGATCCAGTTTTGGATTGACATCATCCAGTGCTGGATTGACATGATCCAGTTTTGGATTGACATCATCCAGTCCCGGATTGACATCATCCAGTGCTGAATTGACATCATCCAGTGCTGAATTGACATTACCAGTGCTGGATTGACATTATCCAGTGCTGGGCATAGGATTCCCGGAATTTGTGACTGTAAATATGATATAAAAATTTGGTAGGCGGTTTGGTGATCAATCTTTTGCTATTTTATGTATGTTTAAAGTAATTAGTTAAGTTTTAATGTAAATGATGTACAGATTCAGATTCAGATTCAATAACTTTATTTCTTTAGGCTTACAAAATAAGCACTTAGTACGTATTTATTAGTTGTTTTTAGTGCCAAATATTGAATAAAAAGTTTTAAATTATTTTATTAGATAAGAAAAACGTTTTTTTAAGACTGATAAATGTATAGCTCATTTGGGAAAATTAAAAACAAGAATTAAAATAAATAATGATTTTATTTACACAAAGTAAACCTAACATTTGTGTACACATCTTTGGCTTGAAATCTACCCATTCAATAAAACCAGAAATAAATCGAATTTTGCAAGATGTACAGTACAGTTTACATAGAAACCACTGAACATTGTCATTTCCAAAATGTGCGTTACAGCTCCTAAAACGCATTAGATTGACGGATTGACCTCTTTATAGATGATTATTTTTGTTATTCGATTTATTTTCGGTTTTATACATAACAAAGGAATTGCACTCGGGAAATACTGTTGAAGATGTTACAATCTACGCTTAATATTAACAACAACAATTAGTATTTTATATACAACTTAAAATATCCTTTTAAAATAAACTACAAACAATATAACAACCTAAATTATTTTGTGCTGTTAGTTTTTTAAACTTAACAAATATCTTACAGGTTAAGGCATTTCTTGGTATTTGGACCTTTTAAAATTAGTTGGGGTTTACCAGAAATTACGTCCTGAAATATACAAAATTAATAGGATAACATCATAATCAACAAATTTTTATTATATTATGATAATAAATATGTATGGTTAAGTTACACAACCGTTTCTGGTTCACCGTGTATTATGTTTCAATTATTATGCTTGTTTATCGATATAGGATAGGTACAAAGATAACTATTTTCTATTAAATCAGATGCTCAAATTTTAGAACAGACTCATAGCCTCATAAGATTCAAATATAGCGTCTACACTCAAGGCCAACAAACTACGCGTCGCCATAATCGGAACGAATGGTTTATCTTCGCATTTAAGAAATAATGACTATAGATATACGGTTAACCCAAATATTATTATAACAATGTAATATGCCCATCACGGTTTAAATTTAGTTCCACGATTAGCGCCATTCACGCGCAGTATTTCACACAGAGCGTCTAATATCTCAAGATGGCGGCGACCGACAAGATGGCGGCTATGACAGGAGGTTGGATGCTGTTCGCGCCTGATCCGAAGTCTCTTGCGTCTGGAGAGCAGTTCTTGCAGGTGCATCGGCCGGAGAGGCAGTAGCCTGGTTCGTCTTCTTCAGAAACACACTCCTGGAAAAAGAGGCATTGAAGGATGATATACCTACAGGGTGTTTGGTGCATCGTTTGCCAAAATGAAATGAGGTGTGGAGGGGGTTTTTGCTGCCTTCCTGACATGTTGAATAATATTAAATGTTTTGATTAGTTTTCTTAGAACACGAGCATAAAGATTTAATCGGCTATAAAGACAGCTGTTTTTATAAACATTTATAGCAAAAAGAATAGGAGATGCATAAAAAATGTACAAAAACTACGTAAAAAATGTCGTGATGTCTCCAATACACTGGTTTCCGATCCTATTTCTGTTCTTTGGAAATTTTACTATGCCGTAGGTAAGCAAGCTTACGGCCCGCCTGATGGGAAGCGGTTGCCGCAGCCTATGGACGCCTACAACATTACAGACATTAAACACACGTTGCCGCGTTAAGTGCCTTAGAAGACCCTTTTTGAAAAAACCCATATTATAGTCCTGCGGGAAAACCAGCGTGTCTTATTATGAAATAAATAGAGTCCAGTTTACCTCATCCCACCTACACTCGTGCCCAGGCCGTGGAAAACACATATTACCTATAGTGCTGCGGGAATACGTGCCTGTTGTATTATGAATGCCATAGAGTCCAGTTTACCTCATCCCGCCTACACTCCTGCCCAGGTCATGGAAATACCCATATTATCTATAGTACTACGTGCGTGACCTATTATGAATGACTTAGAGTCCAGTTTACCTCATCCCGCCTACCCAGGCCGTGGAAAAACCCATATTACCTATAGTGCTGCGGAAAAACCTGCGTGCCCTATTTTGAATAACATAGAGTCCAGTTTACCTCATCCCGCCTACACTCCTGCCCAGGCCGCCTCCGGTGCCAGCAGCGCGGCGGGTTGCCCGCTGCGCGCGCGCTGTATGCACACACACACTGACCGCCGAGGCAGAGCGTCGCGCCGGGAGACTTCGCGTCGCCTGCGCCGGACAGTGCGTCGCATTGCACGTCGTATTCACAGCTGTCGTTTAGGGCTTTTACAGCTGGAAATGAAGAAGGCACATTGAAGTATCTACAGGGTGAGCTTTTTCAGGGCTACTGAGGGGAAGTCTAGAGCCGTTATAGTTATCGAAAAGTAATGTCACGTGCTTGATTAAAAAAAAAGTTCTGCCTTAAAAGGGAGTTCTGGTAGTTTTTCATCTATGTAATGTATTATATCAGTTATCTCGGACCCATAACACAAGCTTTGCTTAGCTTGGGGTTAGATAATGCTGTGTGAATGGTACAGCATTATTCATAACTAATTTATAGTTTTTATTAATCACTTTTGTATATATACTATTCAGGCAATATCCATTCTTTTCAGCAATATCGATTCTTAAGGGTGCTGTTGGCCCACTTTTGTACTCTCCTAGTCTAACGAAAATGATCGGTACTTGTTCTATCAGATATCATCACACATAGATAAAAAATATTAAAAATAAAGCCTCGGCTTCAAATGCCCTCACATTCGACGCAGGAGTTGGTATCGTTGTGCGCGACCCAGCGGTCCCGGCAGCGACACGTCCCGCGGCACTCGAGCCCCACTCCTGCGCATTGCAGCTCGTCCTCGCAGCGCTCGCCGAGGGTCGCGTCTCGGACACACCTGCAATTAGCATTAGGTCAGTCAGCAACGTAAGTCGCTCTACGAATTTAAAGTCCGGTAACGCTGTCATGGCCATCTGCGGTCAACAGCATTATAGTCCATTCGAAAAAAAAAGTCGCTGTACGAATTGAATTCCAAAACTATTTTGTTAAGCAATTTATGATTGTTGGTAATTTATTGGTTAGTCATTTTAGTAACTTAAAAGTCTAATGAAAGATCAATCAGTGGTTTGCTAAATGTTTGCTACTAAGTTGTATGTTGATGTTTTATATGAAGCGAAGTACTATTCAGGCAAATATCCAAATAAATTTGCATTTAGTCATTCTTTTCGTATCTACTCATGCTATGTGTGATAAACTTACGGATGTAAGTTCTTGCCATTCGTTATACCTCTTTATTTATGTATCTGCCCAAGTTTTTAGTATTATTGTGCGTAATCTCTCAAAAATAAATAATATCCTTAATTTTTCGGGGTATTTTTTATTTCTTAGATCATCCTAAATAGCAGTAGGTATATTCTAAAATGAATTCTATGTGTTCGCTACCTGGTGCCATTATCCCTTGGGCTGAACTGCAGCTGACAGCTACAGTACCCCCTGACGCAGAATGCCTGACGATCCACGCCCTGTTCTCCCAAGTAACAGTTCATGTCCGTGTGGCAGCGTTCGCCGATTACTGGAAACAGACAAAGATGAAGACTAAGATCTTTGCAGGGGGATTTAACAAAAATCTTATATACTGTTTTTTACACGCTTCAATAATGTACATTTTTACACACTTCGGCTGAAGTTTCCGAACGGACACAAACGACAACAAAACTAACAAAAAAACAAATCTTTCCTCTTTATGTATAATATTAGTACTTATACATTAGCCATACTGGATTTGGAATGTTTGTAAACAAATTACGACATAGAAACTAAAATTTACGAATCGTCGAGACTAAATCATCGAATATTTGTATTTGTAACTGACCAGCGGTCTCGTAGCAGCGATCCTCCTCCAAGTGAGCCATCTCCTGGCATGCGCAGGCGCCGCTAGCGCATTCCGCGCGCACGCCCATCGTCGCGTGGCACTGAATGTGTTGAACACATTCGTCACCGTATTTAGCCTCTGAAAATTACAATTATGTTAAGGAAAACTACAGGAAAATTGGCCAAAATCTGCACTAAGTTGAAATATTAGGTCCTTACATATGAAATTGGCGTTTTTCGTACTGGCCACTTTAATCACAAATTTCTCCTCCTTGGAAGCGGATCCATCGCAAACCACGTCCGAGTTAGCTGCAGGCTGCGGTGTTAGTGATAAAACTGTTTTAATTCACTTGAAGCAAATTGGGAAGATTAAAAAGCTTGAAAGGTGGGTACCTCACGAATTGACTGAAGCAAACCGGCAAACGCGCGTCGACTGCTGCGTTACATTACTAAACCGGCACAATAATGAATACTATACGATAATCGGAAGCGCTCAGCGCAATGGTTGGATCCTGGCCAGCCAGCCAAATCCTGCCCCAAGCGAAAATTAACCCCAAAAAAGTTACTTGTAAGCGTTTGGTGGACTAGTGCCGGTATTGTTCATTACAGTTTTCTCAAATCTGGCCAGACTATTACGGCTGATGTCTATTGTCAGCAATTGCAAACCATGATGGAAAAGCTAGCGGCTAAACAACCTAGGCTGGTCAATCGCTCCACGCCACTGCTGCTTCACGACAACGCTAGACCACACACTGCGCAACAGACGGCTACTAAATTAGAAGAGCTTCAATTGGAAAGTCTAAGACATCCTCCGTACTCCCCGGACCTTGCTCCAACAGATTACCATTTTTTTCGAAATTTGGATAACTTCTTGCAAAGGAAAAAATTCAACTCCGATGGGGCAGTCCAAATCGCCTTCAAAGATTTTATTGATTCCCGTCCGACTGGTTTTTTTAGTAAAGGGATCAATGAACTACCTATAAGATGGCAAAAGTGCATAGAAAATAATGGTTCATACTTTGATTAATTAAATATATTATATTAAAAAATATTCGACTTTTTGTTCCTCCCATACAAAACGCCAATTTCGTATGTAAGGACCTAATATAAGAAAACAGCAGCAATAAATCGGCACTAAGTTGATAGTGGAACTGCGGCATTACTTATTTAATAATGTATCTTGAATGGTTTAAACGTACATTATTCAGATTCAGAAATAACTCTAATTATGGATATAGTCTAATTATTATTATAATAATTATTACTTTTAGCATTATTTATTAATGCTAGACTTTATTGCAATAGTTTCTTTGTACAATGTGCAAATGGTCCATAATTTTATACAAAGGTTTGAGGATCAATAAAAATGCTATGCGCTTTTGAAGAGAAGGCTTGTTGAAAACAAATGTTTAAAATATCAAAGTACCTTCTTTCTTATATAGCTTATAGAAGACCGAATTTTGAAACGTCACAAAATTCATGTAACTTAAGTAAAACTATTTTTGGTGCCTAATTTATCATTTGCTTGGATAGGCTCGTCTTATTAGAATGTAAAAAAATATACATAGCTCATGCTGTCGCACCCTTAAATTAAAAAACACTGGACATAAGTCCTTTTTAATTGTATTTTTCATGTTATGTGATTTTTTGGTGGGAGTCCTAAATAAATAAATAAGGTAACAGTTCGCTAATCGTGGGATTTAAATTGATATTGAAATTTCTACATTCTACGGTCTGGAGTGCTCTTCGCACTAAAATAGCAACCAGGCCCGGATTAGCCACAAGGCCCGGGCCTAGGGGCCTGGCAAGCCTAGGGGCCCTCATGGCGGAACATTCATACCCCTAAAGTCAGGCTTGCCCGAAAAATTAACATTTATTTTTCCAAATAATTAAAGGTAGGCAAGAAACGACGTAGGTACTATGTGTTCAGTTTGTTCGCTCCGTGCCATGCGATTCCTATTGTGTATCTACATACATTGTATTGTATGTAAGCACGTCGCAATTAAATATTTCTTTAAATTATTTTCTCTTGAAAACTCAAACTTTTATTCGTCAAAATTCGTCTCAACATTTTATGTAAATGCGCTGGGTGCACGCATCGCATTCATTTACGGCCGATTCCAGCTAGGCAGGCAGATCACGACATTACTTTTAATTTTTTAAATCAATAGACCTTGTTTCTTGTTTTTCCGTAATCAAATTGCTCCCTCCGTTTACTGTTATGTCTTTATTTATAACATACTTTTCTAAACTACTTGGTAACGGCCGAAAATTTCACAAAAAATTTCGCGGCTCGCTCCGCTCGCCGTTAATTCTCAATTATTCTATGCTTTTTAACAACCTTGCGAAAATGTCACAATTTCTCAACCATTGTCAGCGGCCGCAAACACAACAAAATATCGGCGCTGATTCCGCTCACTGTTTCAATTTTTATTACCTATACTACCACGAGACCATCCGAAAAAGTAATAAAAAAAACATGTTTTGTCTTTTTACCTTGCTTACTTCACCAAACTCCAAAATTACCACCGCAAAGGCTCTAAAAGTTTCAGGGTTCGCTTATCATAATCTTTTGTCACTCTTGATTCTAGTTTACAGAACATCCGACGATCAACAGGCAGAAAGGAAAGCTCGGCAGAAAGGAAAGCTAAGAGCTTTCCTTTCTTGTCTATTCATAGAATGTCTAACAAATTAAAAAAAAAATGTGTCTCACTCTACTTGACGACATTTATATTTTATTCATTTCTCAACCATTTCCAATGGCCGCAAAAACTACAATATGTCAAGGCTCGTTCCACGGGCTGTTTATGTTTTCATACTTATAAATAGTTAGTATGAATTGTGCCTACCCCTTAACTACTACTACTAACTTTTTTGGTACCCGAAAATGTGACGCTCGAAGTTATTATATTTTTGTGTTTTGCTTATCACATTTTTTTCTTTGTTGCTTGCATACCAATCTCCAAAATGACCACCACACTTTTGCATACTTTTTACAAAACATCGGATAAATCAGAAAAAATCGCAGCTCGCTCCGCTCGCCGTTACTTATGGTTAAAGTGCTTAATTGAAAACCACTCCGGGTACTATCATAACTAGCATTAGTACATTATATATGAAGATGTTGAATATTGTCTCGGGCGGGTCTAAGGCTCTAACCCCCCCCCCCCCCCCCGAATAGTATTTCTGGCTACGGCCCTGTCTGTAATATAATGATTATTCTGATTATTCACTGAATATACTAATAGTAGGTAGATACTCGGGTAGGGGGGCCCTCAAATACCAAGTGCCTAGGGGTCCTGGATCCCTTAATCCGGGCCTGATAGCAACCCGTCAAACACCTTCTGTGTTAGATTAGTATAGCTACCTTAGTTTAGTGTGTGTTACCTTTCAAGCATCCTTTATGCGTGCTGTTGACAGCAGCGTAGACGAAACCATCCTTGCAGACGCAGTAGCTGCCGAGCCGACAGAAGGCGTTGTCGGGACAGTCCATGTCCACGCCGCAGACGTTGCCGGTTCTCCCTGGAAAAGGTTTCATGATCAGAACATGATTAGAGGAATTGGGGTTTCAATCACTGCCACGTGAAAACGGTGACGAATTTCAATACCGTTGATACCGATACCGTTTCGGGTGTTCTGGTGGTTTTCTTTGTATACTATAGAATATCTATGTATGATATTTAAACCGGTTAAACCTTTATATGTGTATAATATATAAAATAATTAATTGCGAACAAACTACAGGTAGGTAACTCAACTGATCCATATCAATATCAGCCGAAAGCGGCGCGGCGGCGCGGCGGCGGCTGCACTGCCTCGCTGTATAGGTTATTATGATAGGATTCTGTCCGTACTTATTCATAGGTGCCTATGTTCATCAAGGAAAATTTAGAATTCCAATGGTGAAAGAATTTTTCAAAAGTCTTGATTGTCTAATTGAGTAGTTTTGAAGCTTATTCAATTCAAACAAATAATGTAATTCTTTCCTCTTTTATAATATTAGAATATTAAGTATAAAAGTCCTCTAGTACCTATTCTACTAGCTTTGAGCTTAGCTTGGGTTTAGAAGATGCTATATGAATTGTCTATCACTATTTATTTATTTTATGCGCTTGTATATCAAAAATATCATTTTAACCTGACCTTGGCTGTGGCTCAGCGCACACGAGCCATACAACTCTAGTTCTGTAATACAGTGACGTTCATTGATGTAACCCCCCATGTTACTTTCAAAGACAATTTATATCGATACAGAAATATTTTGAGACTTTATCTTTCGGTGATATGAAAATAGCAACCTAGTATTTATAAAACATTGAATTTTAACCAAAACATCTTGGGGATAGTCCCGGCTGGTATTGATATGGATCAGTTGAGTTATCTGTAGTTTGTTTACAACACTCTGCAGTTATCTCAAGTATTTCTATTTTAAATACTAGTTCTAATTTGATCGATCTTTGTTACGAGAAACTATTTACGAGAGTTTGAAACCGTCAGGAGTGTCACCGTTTTATGAACGCCACTAATAACTCCGTGTATTCTTCCACAGTCGCAGATTGGGTTTTATCGATTGGTTCCTTCACCAACCTACTCTTCCTTTTACACCACTCAAAACCACATCCTACATCCTATTAGGACGAAGGGCAAGTGGACAAGCGGCAGTGGTAAGCCTTCACTCAATAAGAAGTATAAAGCCATACAAGTAAGAAACATGACTCATAATGTCTCTCTAAATATTGATGTTTTTTTTAGTCGCAATATAAATGTCTAGGCATGCGAAAAAATACTGAAGCAGAATTTGTAAAGATTAGTAGGAACTATCTTTATGATTATTTGGTAGAAGTTGCGAGAAAGTTTTTTGAGGCTGGCATCCGAATATCGTAAGTGAGATTTCTATGTGATCAGTTTTTTTAACATAAGCGATGATATGGTAATTTTTGTGTGATGATGTCTTTATGTAACAGTCATTAGTTATTTATTAACATTTATTAGTAATTTTTTGAATATAATAAGTATATCATATCCAAAAAATATATTCAAGAATTTTTCACCCGTGGTGGTGATATTTTGAATTTCATTTTAGTTATCTAAAATTTGTTAAAATTAACTCTACCTTTAAGGTAAAGAAGAAATATGATATGTAGTATGATCTATACACTCGCGAATAAATTTGTATGATCAATACTGAAAGTAATTAAAATACTACACTCAATAGCCATGGTATGAAGACCTTTTCTATGAATTACAAAAGTTCACTTAAAATGAGAGCTGCTATTGTTCATTTGGGTGACTTTATCTACCATTTTCTACACCTTCAATAACGTTTCTATTAACGATGTCTTGTAAATCAAAATTGGTTTTGCAAATAATGTTATCAGAAGAACCTACATTTTCCTCGACATTTCTCTAAGTAGGTTACTCTTATCTGCCTTTAACTATGGCACTAGGCCTTAGGTGTTTGTTTGTTTACTTAAGTTTTTGTGTTTTAGGGTTTTCTTTCATATTTATTTAAAGTTTAATGTTAAAAACTTCTAAGTAGGTTCAGTGTAAACCAGTTCAATGATCCAGGTCGCGTGGATTCAAGAATCAACTGTTTGTTAGTTGAGGAGTTTAGTAGCCTCCATTGTTAACACTTTGAGTGCTTACGTTATACATGTCGTTCAACGGGTCCGTGTTTCTACTGCAATTCCCGTTGGGTTGCACGGCAGAGGCTGGGCACTGAATGCCTTAACTAAAGTTTTAGAACAGGCATGTGAAAAACAGACTATTTTCAGTGTCTTATCACTGTCTAAGTGCTTATTTTGTAAGCCTAAAGAAATAAAGTTATTGAATCTGAATCTGTTAAAGAAAAATAATTGCATAGAGGAATAAAATGTCGAATTTTAATGAACCTGATATAAATGGCAGACCGTCATGGAATATTCCATAGAACATATACCGCGGTGTCACCTACGAAATTTCAAGGTTACAGATAAAAGGGCTCTTTAATAAAGATTTCTCAACCAGAACCTTGAGTCTTGAATAAATTTGCAGCCATAAAGACAAGATGTATCGAGTCAGGCTCTGATTGCGGAGACAAACAAAGGTATCAGTGTGAACATAGGTGTCAGTGATAAACTGATAATGGACTAGCAGACTAGTCCCTAGAACGCCACGGAAATAATAAAAGTAGAGAAGATTTGTATAATCGTAAAAAATAATTGGATATTGACATTATATTTAACATGCCGTGTGGTGCCGGCATAGAATTTCACCACCCCAACTCTTCCCGTGGGTGTCGTACGTAAGAGGCGACTAAGGGAAACACAGAGAGGGGCGGGCAGCAACGTCTTCTGCAGAACAACTACACCGAACTGCGATCCCCAACCCGCATGCCCAGCGTGGGGATTATGGGCAATAACCCCCAAATAATGATGCCATCTATGGCGCTCATTAGGGGAGGCCTATGTCCAGCAGTGGACTATTATAGGCTGGTGATGATGATGATGATGATTATATTTAACATATTAAAAAAAGCTTCAGGCAGAAACAACAAAAGTAATGCCAACAAATAATTGCAGACCATGGTCGGCCTATGTTTGTATGGGAAATTTATCCGTCGCCCGAGCCTCAAGTTACACATGCGAAACGTTTGACAAAAATAATATGAATAATTATTATAGAAAGACTAATGCATCCACATACGGGGTTAGGTAGATGATCCTCTAAAGTCGATTTGGGTAGATCAAGACGAACAACTTTTGTTCTGGATATGGGCCTCCTCTAATAATCCTTACTTATTTTTATTTATTATTATTACATATTATTGTTTTATTTCTGTGTATAGCGTGTACAGTACAGTCTCCAAGGAAAGCCAGCGCTATGGCATGATCTGCTCTACCATAGCACATGCTGAGTGGAGGCCGATTTTGTCAGTTTTCTCTCTTAATTTAAATAGATGAAATATTGATTTATAAATATAGCAGTGTACAAAACGTCGTAAATTTTTGTTAGGTTGGTATAAGATTATTGAACACCTATATTTCTACCATCTATTGTGCAATGATGATGACCAAGAATTTCTCCGACAGGTGATCTAGAGTTTCGCCGTGAAATCGCAGTCGATCAGGCGAGACGACTCGGATGGCCTAACGGTGTCAGTCATTGCATGTCTCTGAACCATCTGATAATAACCATATTATTGTGCGATGGAATTCTATACTATTGTCAGGTGGGATTATCTTGGGTAATGATTTGTTATCTGTGTTGAGGTTTAATAGGATATTTACCAGTTGCAATTTAATAGGTATTTTTTCTTTGTTTATTGTTACTAGGTAGGGGTTTCAAAAAATCTTTAGATCGCTATGAACGATAACTAAGTTTTAAGGTAAACAGCTACATCAATAGTTATTAACTGAATTAGATTCATTCTCCCAAAGTGAAATTACTATCTAGGTACTTTAAAAAAATATTGTTGTCTATCACTTTGTTTTTTTTTATGTCAAATTACGTTCGCAATATTTGATTATAGAACCTAGGTTATTATTTAGCTTATATATTGTTCATACAGTCCAAAGATGCTGACTTTTATCCAACGTGCGGTAATGCTGTCACCATCCTGGGGACTCTGCCCTCTGGTGACAGCTTAGATTTTCAGGAAATAGATATAAGTTTAAATACTTCTTGTTATTGTTAAGTAACTAATGTTATTTTATTTGTGTTTTATTTAACATATTCAGTAGCTCGCTTAGTTAGTAGTACCTGCCTAGGTAGATGTTTATTCGAGTCTCGCAAGGTAAATATGTATGTCAGAAGCACCTTGACTCGGCGTACGCTATCCTCAATGTAGACGTACTTAGTACGTATACGTACAAGGCACGGATAAGGCAATCAGTCACTCCACATCTCAACCATACGTGTTGCCATCTGACCTTCAAGTTTTATTTTTAAACTTGTAGAACAATTTAACTACCAACTACCACTTACAGCAAGAAGCATAAATCTATAAGAACATATCAGGATATCTCGTTCTTGTGCCCTACAAAAGATGTTGCACTGTAGTCTTATGGTAATACAAAAATAAATTATATGTATGATCTCACGAGATTTATAATCTGACCCGAACAGAACAGAATCTTTTATGCGTCAAAATAGGTATGGAGGTGAGAAGGGAGAGTAGTGACACTTACTTTATAGTTATACTGTGGCACAGAATAATTATAATTATTATATTATAGTCACTGCTGCCAATTGCTGGGTCACCACAGACTCTGTGGCGAAGACTTTGAAGCCTTACGAAACATAAAATTACACATGAAGACGAACTTCAAGTAGGATCAGAACCTCCCCGCTGATTATGATTATCTCTAGAGCGGGAATTTGTAAAAGCGAGGTTAATAAGGCTTATATTCTTATTTAAGAAGAAAGATCGTAGGTATAGAAGATATTTTGTTTTTTTTTTTCTACAATAGCCGAACCAGTGAACCAAAGAGGTGATGTATAAAAACATAAAACATATTAGAGCGTGTCAAAAAAGCAACGTAACACAATGAAACAATTAAAACACTAGAGATAAATGACATACGTAGTTGTCTTGAAGATACCATGTCAATTTAGGTGTCGCCAAAATTTTACTATACTAATTAGACAGAATACAAATATTTACGAACTTAATGAACTTAATGCATCCCAATAATATGTATGTAAGTAGTTAAAAAAAAATCTCGTGTGCACAATTTGATATGAGTGTATTATTTTTTATTATCTTTGCCTGCAGAAATAGACAGGATGTCATGATTTTAAGTGATCTTAAGTTTAGGCCACAAGCAAATTGACAACATGAGTTACTTTAGTAAAAATTTATTGCTTATAGACACGACTCGAGCTCTCCGTTTTGATAAAAGTGACATCATGTGAGATTTTATGAGATTGCCGTGAACGATCGATAAAGTGAAAATTTTCTATATTGAAAGTAAGTTTTACTCTCACGATGTGATCGTGTGCGTAAAAAGTTTGAACGGAAATAGGAAGTCAATTCAGCTTCTATAGAGCATGTTATACGTTTGTATGAACGTGGGAAAGCTATGCTAACCCACTTGTATGAGTTGTATGTGCGTGTATGAGTGGAATGGAGGCGATTAGTTTAATTGATGGTTTAAGGTTTAAGTCCATTTTTTTACATAGTAGTACGTATAATTACTTTTGACGCGGTAGGTCGGTATAGAAGTACTCAACCTATGTCAAAAGCGTGTGTGTATAGTAAAAACAAGTTTTATCGAATACTAAAGATACCATGGTACCAAATCGCGTAAATAAAGTCCTCAATAAATCTACACCTTCCAAACTGGATCTAAAGCGAATATAATTTCTTGTTAGATCCATCAACTCGATCCATGATCCATCAACTAGAACCATAATGGATCTAACGAGATAATCGATCTATCCAAATAAAAGAACGTGCCGGATCACGTTGTACTGTTACAATTTAATTTTTGCGGGTGTTAAAATTTTGTTCTAATTACTTTATTTACGTTAAATTAAATGGGAAGATAGCTTAGTAAGTTTTATCTACAGCTTACCAAACATGTTAGAAAAAATTGGGTAGCCATAGCCAATTCTTAAAAAAAAAGTTTCAATACATTTTTTCACGGATCGACGTTAAATTAATTGGGAAGAGGGTATAACCAAGTAAGTTTAATCTACAGCTAGGCAACCATGTTAAGAAAAGTTTAATAATTAGAAAGAAATTGGGTACCTTATACAAAAAAATACCAACTTCATTTTGAACATAGAATGGGCTGTCAACTTTTTGGGTTCTAAAAACAAATCCTACTTACGTTTTTCTGCGGACTGCGAGACCGCCAACTAAAAGGCAACAGCTACTTCAATTTGAACACATATTAGAATGGGTTGCCAACTTTTTGGGTTAAAAAAAACTATTCAATAGGTGTCTTCTAGACCTGTGAAATCCACCGTCGGCCACTTCACTTTCCATCAGGTGAGATCGTGGTCAAAGGTCTATCAATAAAAAAAAAACACTTACGTTTTTCAGCGGACTGCGCGACCGCTAACCCCACCAGGGCCAGCTGCAGCAAACACACCCCCCAGCTCCCCATGACGTCACTTCAACTCCTGCGCACGTCCACACTCTACAAGAAAAAACGTTAAATAAGAGCCTGCTAGATAAGATAACCTCATTAATTATACCTATGTAGTGATAGGAAAATAACGAAGTCACGAGATGATTTTACTAGAGCTAGTTTTGCTCGCGGGTTTGGTTGGTCAGACAACATAAAATAAAAAAATTTAGAGGACTAATGATAAAAGTGTATATTCTAAGTAAACTATCCTATTCCATTCTATTACATATAGATATTTTTTTATCAGACATAGAAAATCCCCAAAAAATATTAGCAGATTGTAGACAAACATTTGTTCGAGGGCGGGAATCTAACCCGCATCTCTTGCCACATCGTCTTCCATGTCACATCGGTTGTCGAAATTGTGATCAAAGTCATCGAATTGAAATTGGAGGGGATAGAAAGTGGCACAGATGGCACAAAAACTCTTAAAATGCAATGGACCGCTATTTGAGTCTACCAGCTAAAACAATGACAAGATAATTACAGAAACAGAGAGTTAGGTAATTAAGTAGTATATAAAAACCGAAGTCTTAAAATTTTCCAAATTGGATCTGAGTCCACAGTAAATCACCTTTCTATTAATTAATTGAAATTTTCATCTATACTAATACTATAAAAAGGAAAGATTTGATTGTTTATTAAATTTGAATAGGCTCCGAAACAATAATAGTGTAACAACTAATAATATTTTTTTGTACTATTAAAGCTACGACGTCCCTTGGGAGTTATTTTTCTTCCAACAAAAAGTAGGCTAGTTACCACCATTCAAAATGTATAAATAACATTATATAAGTTGTGTTAAATTTATCGAGTATTAATCGCTTAACTTTTGTTATATTTTCCACTAGGTTTCTACGCGTGTATTTAGTCGCAAATATTCTATATTTTCTGTTGTTTTGAATGAGGGCTTTTCAATACGACCTTTAAAAAAAAGTGGTTGACATAGATGGCGCTGTATGAAACTCAGTGTCTAAAATGTGCCAAAAAAAAATCAGATAATTATTTCGTTCCATATATAAATAAACCGTCATTCTATGTCCACAAAGCTAAAAAAGTTTCTAAATGTTCATACGACATATTCCTGATTTTTATCTCACAAAACATCATTTCTCCACCATCAAATCAAAATTAGAGCACTCAAGATCAATATCTCTAAATGATACGTTGTTACAACAAATAACAATAAACGCAGCTCAACGAATTGTTGTGAAACAAAGGGATTTGTATAATTTGTGGGCTTCGTCCACGGTTGGGTGGATTCCCAGGTTCTCACGTGGACTGGTCTACCGTTGCGATTGAAGAGAAGATGGTACTAGTAGAGAAATGCGATAGATCAGATCACGTACAATTTTTCGTAAAAATTGTACTTGATTTGGTGGTATTTATTGGAAAAGAAATAACCTAATAAAAATCGAAATTGAATAATATTCCATAAATTTTCGGCGGGACTTAAACCCGCAACCTTCCCTCAGGGAATTATTTAAGTTGGGCGAAGGTCCGCCTACGACGCAGAAGGATGCGGGTTCGATTCCCGCCTCGGGACAAATTTATGTACGATCTGCAGACATTTGTTCAGAGTGTTCTGGTAATTTTCTTTATATAATTAAAATATCTATCTGTGTAAGATTTTGAACTATGTTGTATATCAGTCATCTAGAACCCATAACACAAGTTCAGTTTAGCTTGGGGCTAGGTGATGCCGTGTGTGTGACATATCCAGCATTGTTTATTATTTATTTAGTCTGTAAAACCCAGTTCTTACTATTTATCACCACAGATACACAAATTGTGACACTACACAAGGCCCTGGCCTCTCAATAGACATTTGTATTTTTATATTATTTAATGCCTTGCGTCTATTTCTACATGTGCAATAGCGTAGTCAGCATAATTAATAATCACTATCAATTTCCTGTAACTTATCAGTTTGAAGATTACGCTGTACTATCAAATCAAAACCTCTAAAGTAGAAACAAGTACCTAATCACAATCTTTTCGCTATTTTCTCGGAACTGGGCAGAATAATTTCTATTTCGACTCAGACGTGCGTGGCTAAACAAAACAACGACCTAATTTCTAACTAATCGTGCGTACTCCATCGGATCACTGATTCATGCGTTTACAAATATGTACAGTCCGCGTCACATACAAGTACCCCCCTATTTCAATGTATGTGGGATAAATAGATGTTATTGTTGGGAATTTCAGACTTTGAGTATTATGGAAGGGCAGGTTCGATCTTGAGCGGTGGCGTGATAAATTTTTGCATGTGAAAATTGGTGACAAGATACATGGGAATTAGAAATACCTAGTCGAAAATATTTTGTAGGCAAGGGGGACATGTACTTAATTCTGACGCTCACTGTACCTACATCTTCGTAATCGACTGCAAGAAAAGAAGGTTCACGATTTCGAAAAAAAAAGTCTTTATCACCTCACAGCATCACAGTGTCTAGTGTGGCCTTGTTGATATAGGTAATTTACCAGGTTTCCTTACTCGATATCGATAACCAACAATTTTATTTTAATAGATATACTCAAGTTCAAGTCTGTGGTGTATCCATTCTCCACCCATAGACTTGTATTTGGTTCTGCTAGTGAGTTTTAGTTTGTAAAATGTTTATGGTTCCGGCTTCGACATGTTTCGTCAGATCTCGCCCTCTGTCTAAATCCATCGTCATGTATTTGTTAACGAAAATATAAAAAAAAGTTATAAATTATGATCATAATATTAAGTTATTTGAAAGCAAAATAAATTGTTTCTGTGACTACCAAAAGTTTGGTTTTGGTTTTCGTTAGGAATAGATTTTGTGTTTCATAAGATTTCAAATTACCTAGTATTAGTTTTTTGCCCCGAGAAAGGAATAGATTTTTCAGAATAGGTATGTTTAGCAGGCTTAGTTAGGTTAATGGTAGAGTAGTTGAGTCTATAATTTATCGGGTAAAACATTGATTAATAAAGAAAATATTTCAATTAAATGAAACAATTGAGCTAACTGTAGACTTTTCCAAACAATCAGGTAGCTTAACTGATCTACATATATCAAAAACGCCGAAGTGTCCCCAAGACTGAAATGCCTCGCCAGAATTTATTGAAAATCCTTTCACGATAATCGAACAAGACAATTTTGCAATGAAATCCAGGTTAATACCTATAGCGTTACAATAAATGCAAAAACATGCAATGGCTGGCAAATCGAATACTTAACGGTGTTGAAATGATTTGAAAGCACAATGGACTGTGGATTATGTTTATATCCATTATTATGGACACAAATCTTGTTTATTTGTTTTTAAAACATAAAGAAAATGGGAAATAATGTTTATTTCTGCATAAGTTTTTAAATCTTCTTCTTTATCCACATAATAAACTATGGTCCCATGATACACAATCGTCAGTTAGAAATTCTGTTAGAATGAGAATCCTAAATTTTCCCTGATGAACATATGCTATAAATACATTCAAAAAAGTTAAGGATCCGCATAAAAAAATCAATTTTTGTTAAATACCCGTGCAAATCCGGGGCCGACCGCTAGTTTGTTTATAAAATCTAAATATTATTAGTAGATACCATCAGACTATAAAAAAATTAAAAAAATGGAAAACATATAATACACTCGAGAGCAATGAATCCGGGTCACTCAAAGAATCCAAAAAATCTCGGAAAGTAAGAATGCTAGGTTAATGCAATAAATTGTTCTCCGACGAATCAAAATTTATGCTCTACAAGCACGATGGAAGACACAGAGTGTATAGAAGACCAGGGGAAAGATTCAAGCAAGCATGCATCGAAGAAAAAGTAGCCTACGGTGGTGGGTCTGTACTTGTGTGGGCCGGAATTTCCTCTGAAAGTCGCACAGAGCTGTTGATCATAGAAAACGGCTCTATAACTAGCGTAAGATATGTGGAAGAAATCCTCAACGAACACGTTGGTCCATTTATGGTCAATTTGGGTGAGGATGCTATATTTATGCATGACAATGCCCGACCTCATACAGGTAGGATTGTGAATGACTACCTTCAAGAGATGAACATTACTTGTATGGAGTGGCCAGCGCGCAGCCCGGATATCAACCCGATCGAGCATGCTTGGGACGAGCTAGGGAGATGCGTAAAACAACGAAACCCTCCCCCAATCACGCTTCCTGAGCTCAAAATTGCTCTCACAGAGGAATGGGAGAATATTCCCCAAAATCGTATAAGGAACTTGGTGTACAGCATGCCAAACCGCGTAAACGCAGTAATGGAAGCACGAGGAGGTAATACGAAGTATTGAAATTCAAGAAAATCGTCATAAAGTTCAAAAATTTCATGTTTCCTATTTTTGTTTTAAGGAGAGATCAGCAGTTTTTTTTCTTTATGTTATTTTGTGTAAATAAAATGTATGGTGACTCATATTTTTTTAACTTTCATTTAAGGAGTATTAAATTGTCTATTAAATACAATTTATTGCATTATTGATTCTTTGAGTGACCCGGATTCATTGCTCTCGAGTGTATTATTTTCGAAATGTTTTTGTAATGTTCACTAAGTAAAACTAATATTTAAATCTACGACCTTCGAGTGTAGGAACTAACACATATTTATGGTAGTAAGTACCTTACACAGTGAGGTACCTACTCTACAAAAACACGGAACCGAAGTCTATACTCCTTTGCTTTTTGTCATCACAAAACAACGCACTAGCAAAACGTACTCAACTTCCCAAGGTTAAAAGATTCGAGATCATTATTGTTTATTTCAAGGATTCGTGCTTTAAATATTTATTATTTCGTGCTTTACTTATCCGCGTCATGAAGTACCAAACATAATGGCTAGAGTGAGTTTGGATAAAACCTAAACGGAAAACGTTTTCGTTGCTGGCTTGTCAAAGTCATTCTGCAAAATTCACTCAAAATTATACGAATCACTCAACAAAGCACCCAAATTATTCGAAAATAGTAATCGAGTTCGTATGACGATATTGAATCGCTGTGATACTGAGAAGTAATTTCTATAGTTTTCGTAAACTAGCAGAACTCATCTAAGCATAAGGTAAACTAGTCCTTTGTTTCGTGGCTAGGTGGCATTTGTGAATAGTTATGTGTGCTTAGTTAGCTGATAAAGTTTCTATCGTGTTTACAGATGGTTTTCAGGGTTAGATAGCGTTTACAAAATTAAGTTAAAACTCAAATCATGGTTAATATTCCGTTATAGTCGTGACTTTAGTGTTAATAAACATGATAAACAAAAGTTTTATAGATAGCGTTTGTTGCGCCTTAGATAACTTTTTCCATAAAGATGTTATTAAAATAGAGCTAGGTTCTTTAGGGCTTAATTTTATTGGATTATATAGTATCTTAAACGTTGTATAAGCCCCTTGGAGGAATTGGTAATAAAAATATTAAAAGAAAGGCAGTGCCGCCGTTCTTTAAAACATCATCTCTTTTCATACTCTAAAGTAAATTCGACGTATTTTTTTTTATTTAGCTTTAAATCTATGGATAGTTGATTGGCAAAAGCAGTTTGGCCATTTTTAATGCACATGCAAAACGGTAGCAAATCTCATCCACTATTCCACACGGAGTCAACAACCGTACAAATAATTAAGTTAGGACTAAACCAACCATGGCCCGTCACGGTCGTTGGTACAGACAATATGTGACTGTCTGAGCCTGACTGCAGTGTGTGGAGGGCTTTATTGTGTGTGACCTGTGGTTTACCGGCCTAGGGCCTTGGCAGTGCAAGGAGAATTGTGTGTACACTCAGCAATCAGTTGTTTCTTGGCGATGATGACTGTACCTTATTCTCTATGTAATGGGAGAAGCCGTGTGGTGCCGGCATAGAATTTCACCACCCCAACTCCTCCCGTGGGTGTCGTAAGAGGCGACTAACAAGGGAAACACACCAGGGGGTGGGCAGCAGCGCCTTCTGCAGAACAACTACACCGAACTGCGATCCCCAACCCGCATGCCCAGCGTGGGGATTATGGGCAATAACCCCCAAATAATGATGCCATCTATGGCGCTCATTAGGGGAGGCCTATGTCCAGCAGTGGACTATTATAGGCTGGTGATGTTGATGTATGTTGTGTGCTGATTCACCGGGGGGTATTCAGCAGCGCCCATTGAAGAACAGATCCACGCCCGATGCCTAGCCTGGACCATCGACATCGCATAATTTATAGCCACATAACTTAATATTATAACCATTTAACCACATAACTTTTATTTGCCTAGTAATGTGGGGGGAATATGACGTAACTACTTTCACCCTGTTTTATGTTTATACATATTTATATTAAGGGTACCTAACGGTGTTGATTAGGTCCACTTATAGTATAACACTTAGAATAGGTATTTATATTTAAGTTGTCTAAGAGTATAATTGTTTGTTACCCCCAATATATAAAAAAAAACAAAACAGAATACCCCACAATGATAGAAGCCATCGAGGCTCATATCAGAGAAGGTATTATGTCCAACAGTGGCCTAGTACAGACCGATGATGAGCTCTAACTGAGGCTATGCAAAGGATGGTATAATTTAACACAGAATGCCGGTTGAACCCACGTTGCTGTGGGACAACATGTATGGACCAGAAGCGATGTCCCACTTGGCAATGATCGAAGGGCCATCGGATCCTGTTGTGCTAAACCTTGCCAATAAATTAGTAATGCTGGACACTTCACACAGTATTATATATACAGTTTAAATTAAACTGTGAGTAATCAAACAATTGGGTTTTAAGAAATGTAACCCAAACTAAATAGATCTGTTGATACAATAAATAATCCGTATACATGATGTCATACAATTAAATGATTAAATATTTTTTTTTAATCCAGCTTTTTAAATTTTGAAATTTTTTTTTTAGTAGAATATTATCATAATAAATATAGCATTTATCTTAGACAGGCTTCCTGCGGGTAAAGATATTCCTTTTAACAGACAAAGCTATTTTGCTGTATAACAGCGCCCAACACCGCATGGGTTAAAACATGCTGACACTAACACAAATCATCTGAAACCGATGTTAAGGGCAACACGCTGTTCACGATGTTAACCATTCCGTGACCTCTCGGACCTAACCTTAAGGTACCGGCCGCACTGTAAGCGCGAATCGTGTAGATGGGTAGTAGATTTGCGTTACGATGATAGCGATGGAAAACAACCCTTGTGTGGTTAAAGTCAGATTGGAGAAAATAAACTGAGCTGGCTACTATGTTTGTTTTTCTATATATCCTTGTCGATTTCTCCGTCAATTTGGACCGATGTTGATGATTATTTCTTTACTATAATGAAAATTTTTAAAGATGAAGTGATTCTGAGGCGACCCCATATTTTTTTTTGTTCCCGAGGTCTTAGTATTACTCCCGCTTATTCTCCATAAGAAAAGTACAGTGTACCAATAATTTTTATTAATTTCAACAAAGTTTTAGGTTTTTCAGAACATTTAAATTATTAGAAATGTTTGTACTAGAAATAAAGAAGAAAAATAATATTAATTTGAAATCCAAGAACACAATATAAAAGTATATTAACTTTTTTTGAAAAAGTTTGTAAAAAAAAATACTTTAACAATTATGTTAACCTACACAAAAAACTTGCAATGTTTACAGGCCAACACAGCATCCAAAATAATAAATACAACATAAAAACAAAAAACTATTGAACGAGGTTGTGAAGCGATGTTCGGTTTTTATTTAACCTAGATAGGCGCCTAACTATAGATTTACGGACAAAGTCTTGAAGCCTCCAGTGCGGCCAGTCGAAGTAAATATGAAGTAGGCACAGCTACAGTGCGGCCGTGCCTTAAAGAGAGTCGGAGATGACAGTCGATTACTCCCGCCTTTTTGTCTCCAGTCACGATCTCAATACGGTTACTTTTGTATCTCGATTCTTGTAATGTAGTATTGCGCAAGTTTTGGAACGACTGAAGTTTTACCCCTCTAGTTTTACATTTAAGTTTTACACGGAATATTGGTAGGATTGGTGATTTGTTAAAATTCTAGTTATAAATAAATATTAGTGGAAAATTCACACAGCATCATCTAGCCCTTATGAAGCTTGTGTTTTATTTACTGAGCTAGTGTAATGAGTATCTACTAGATACCTTATCGAAATTACAGTAAGCACTTCTTTAGTTCGATACTACCTCTATTAGTTTGACTTTTTTATCATAGGTACATTTCTTGGCTGCGGAATGGATGCTGCGTAAAATTTTGGACTGTACTCTGTCCAAAACATCAGCAAGCCAAAAAAAAATTTTTTTTTTTTTTAATTTAAGTTCTTATTTGTGTTCTATTGGTCGCCAATTTACTGTGTCCAAATCGTTAGCAAGCCAAATTTTTTTTTGTTTTATGATTTACTTCTCGATTGTGTTCTATTGATCGTTTATGAAACAAACGATAGTATACTATAAGCTTTATCTTTATAGTATCGTTGGTATCGCAATGCACTTATTTAATCTGACTCATCGTTAATATGAGTCAATGCCGAACACGATGCCTGACATGAGCAATTGCATGCGAAACCTGATTAAAATAAATAATTGTTTTCCTGTTGTTTTTCCATGGCATTTTCCAACATTTATCTCACTTAAAGAATTTATTTCTCAAAAGAAGAGTATATAGGTAGTACATAACATAGTCGCTTCCCGCTGTCTGTCTGTCCCTGTGTATTAATTTGCAATATAAACTTTTTAGTAGAACTTCTTAGGGACCAATATGGCATAAATCCACTTTACAGGTCAGGGTCAGGATTACTTTTGCAACATTTGTCATGTCAAAAATCGAAATCATCAAAATCAAAGTGCTTTATTTCCTTTAGACCTTACAGGACTCTTGGACACGTCACAAAATACAAGTTAAATAAGAAATAAAATGGGAAATAAAGTGATCACTTTGATTAATTGTTCACAGAAGCGAACAAGAAACCTTTACCTTGTTAGATTGTTAGTTTTAGAGTTGGAGCATAACTCGTCCCATACTTTTTTGTCGTCTAGATAATCTGATATTTTATAGTAAGCCTTTTTGCAAAGAATATTTTTGTACTTCTCGCACCTGACTTCGATATTTTTCAATGCGCTACAATCGAGGTTGCGAGCGAATGTAATGTGAATATTTATTAGTTATCTAGTGACCATTATAAATGCTCTGGCTTAGTTATGGGCTAGATGAAACTTTGGGGTCCCCGCATTATTTTTTATTTAATAATTAATATGTCTAAACTATGCCAAGAAGAAGCATTTAAATTTTAGCCTTTGATATAAAAAAAATACTTATATGAATATTAACACTCCTTCGAAACCACAATAATCCTTATGAAACTTGCAAAAATTATATTCATTGAAATTTTATTTGACTAATACTTTTTAATTGGCGCAGAAGTCGACCGAAAAATTGCTACTTTCTAAATGTAATAGGTACGTGAGAGTTACAAGTCGGTAGGTTTTGTAATATTATATTCGCAAGATAACTGTGGCATTACCTAATTAAGTTACATATTATACGAGTGCTGGTGAATTGCAAATTTCAGCAAGAACACCAAGTACAAAGTACAATACTAGGAGTTTTTCTCCGTACTGAGTTGAAGGTAGCGGCTTCAAGTCCCAACCAGTTCATAGGAATTTTATATAAATTCTTTTTATCTGCTTTATATTATGTATATCAGTTATCTAGTACCCATAACACAAGCTCTGCTTAGCTTGGGGCTAGATGATGCTGTGTGGATTGTCCAGCATTATTTTGTTTATTTATTTATTTATTAAAGTACAGTCGAATGGCTATACCCATTCAACAATAACACTATAACCTTGTATCGTGGCCTTGACTTTCGCACACTTATTCTGATCTTCGGACTTCATAATGGTGCCTTTACAACTGTGGCGAGTAAAGGATTGCGAATTTGCGAATCAACTGAGGTGTACCAAAGTTCTAGTAGTACGCTAGTAATAGTACTTCAATGAGAATCAAGGTTCATTTCTATATCTACGTTAAGAACGACGTATTCAGAGTCTAGCACTACTCACTCGTACTTAACTTTGGTACTAAGTGATGTAGGTATATAAGTTATGTTATCATAAATTTCTAAGCAAGGAACCTTTCAACTTATTTATTCCTCCACTAGCGATCCGCCTCGGCTTCGCATGGGTATTTAACAAAAAATGCAATTTCCATGCGGAACCTTAATTTTTTTGAAAATATTCTATAGCCTATGTTCATCACGGAAAAATTAGGATTATAATAGTGAAAGAGTTTTTCAAATCGTTCCAGTGTAGTTGCCTATTTAATTCAAACAAACAATCAAATCTTTCCTCTTTATAATATTAGTATAGATATAGATGAATCACCTATGTAAGCTGCTTATAAAACCCGCAAAATCATTAAAATGCAGTTAAATATTCCTCAAAAGTTATTTTCCATCGGAAATTAAATATTACCAAGAAGTTTCTAATCCATTTTCAAAAATCGACAATTTTCCGCGAAAAACAAAACAAAAGACGCACGTAAAACTTCGATGATGCCTACCTTGTCAAATGATGTCACCCAAAAACTATGTCACTAATCACATCATAATCGTATCACTATCGTATTGTTATCACTTATTGGAATACAAATATAACAACCAGGCACAACCGTCTGTTGCTGTGGTCAGCGCGCAACTGAACTATTTTCTTTTACATTCCGTTTGTAATCTGTAATTATTATTGTTTACGTACCGAGGTGCTTCGATGGAAATTGGATTTTCACGCATGTTTGTTGTCCCAATTTGTTTTATTTCTGGAGTAGATGTAATGTGTGTCAGTTTGTAGAGTGGTTTTATTCTAAACTTGAGCGTTGTTAAGAAGTTAGTAGATTTATGGTGGTAGTTATATGAAATACAAGCGGGTGATTACATTGGTAATTGGTGATAAGATGTTACATAATAATTATGATGAAACTGTTGATCATCCGATTATGTTGCAGTGAAACGCTTTTTAAAAGAGAAGTTAAATAAAAAAAATAAAAAAGCGCGTTATTAAAAAAGTGGAGAATTTATAGGGTCTAAAATATAATCGGATACTATAGTAATCTTTGTTACATAATATTGTAGTATATTACTGATAAAATCAAATATTTTTAAAGATCACTGCTTTAAAGTAAAATATTTTTAAATACCATGCACTAACGTAAAATACCTAGTCCTTATTATGTTTTAAAATGCACATTCAATCAATTTCAGATCCAATCATCAAATTATTTTAGATCCAGCATTCTAGGATAGGGTTCAGTCCAGTAGTTTCGGAACCTATATAATCCAAATAATCAAATCTTCCTCTATAGGTAAGGTATAGATAATAGTCACAATTATGTAACTAAATTAGAGCTTCTATTTACAATAGAAACAATTGAGTTAACTGCAGACTGTTGCAAACAAAGTGCAGGAGCTCAACTGATCCATATCAATACCAGTTGGAAGTGTACCCAGACATCCTTGAAAAACCCGACCATAACAGTACAAAGGCGAAAAGAAAATAACAAAATTCCCCGAAGGCGAAATTCTATTCGTCCAGGGACCAAGGGAAATCATGGAAAGTACGGATGTATTATGTGTACCACAAGGTCAACACATAAACGCCAGACCTGTGTTGCTGATGTATGGTATATGAATATTATATTATTATTGGCTACCTACTTGTTATTTTATGAACGAACTATGGACTATATGGCGCAGTTGACAAATTTGCCTGAGACGTACAGTCAGCTGCACAAATATGTATACACTCCCAAAATTAAATTTTTATGTATACGTGAATGTCTACATAATTTTGCTGAATTGTATACCGATTTCTGACCACTAAGATGGCTACATCTATTTGAAATGTAGTTGGTGTACTTGACTTTGAAAAATAACGAGTAGACTTAATGTGAAATTTTAGGAGTGTATACAATACGTCATATCTGTGCAGCTGACTGTACAAGATTTAAGAAATAAATCAAATGAATATCAATAAAAAAATCAAATCAACATTCTTATATGTCTGTAAATACAGACATATATCATCTAGCCCCGAGCTAAGCAGAGCTTGTGTTATGGGTACTAGATGACTGATATACATACATAATACAATATTATTACAAATATAGATATTTTTTTACTATACATATAAAACGACCACAACTCCCTGAACAAATATCTGCAGATCGTACAAATATTTGTCCCGAGGCGGGAATCGAACCCGCAACCTCCTGCGTTGCAGGCGGACCTTCGCCCACCGCACCACAGAGGTCGTCAATTTAAGGGTATTAGCGCTGTTATCAAGAAGCATGATCCTACAACCAGCGGATATGTTGACCGACTGACCGATCCGCTGACGGATATGATGCACAGTTGAAAAACTCGTACCTTCTACGTAGAAAGAACGGGTTTATAAATAGTACATGAAAGGTACATAAATAGTACATGAAAGGTAATTACAAAACCTATGTATTGTAGAAGGGTAGAGCTGGTATCAGCATTGCCATACAACGAGGCTATGCGACCAGCGTCTTGGGGGTTGCTTCTGAGTGGTATTGATATAGACCAATCGAGCTTCCTTTAGATTGTTGGTAACAGTCTACTTTTAGCTCAATTGTTAATCCGTAGAATGGGGTTATTTGGAATCATTGGGGCTATTTGGAAAAAAATAATTATTTGTTCCGAGTGGAAATATTTTCTACCATAGCAATTGTAGAAATCTATTTTTTCTATCTTTCAATCCTGTAATCAATGTCACGTCCATTTGTATTCTTTTTGAGGTCATATCCAGAGGGGTTTCACGTCAGACGACATTTGAAAAAAAGTTGTTTTTTACGTGGTTTTTAGAGCTGTCGCCAACCTCCGTGCAGCTCCCAAGTCGACGAAGTAAGTGAAAAACTGAAGTTTGTATCAAATAATATATATTTTCAGGAGTTTAGGGAGTAAACTGGATTCGTAAATGCTGGATATTCTAACCTAATTTTAGCGTTTTTTGTCACGGGGGCTATTTGGAACAGCATATGGGGCTATTTGGAACTGCGGAAAAAAGCCTTGGCTTTGCTTTTTCGCTAGGGTAAAAAGCTTTTTTATCTTTTCCAGGACAATGCCATCATGGTCCGAGTTTACCAGAGGACCTATAGAAACCATAGACATGGGAAACAATACAAACCTTACACCTCTTACAGTATAGAAAGCTTCGAAAAAGCTATCGCCGAAATCAAGGCCGGATCAACATCCTAAATCGAAGCTGCGACGAAGCATAGCATTCCTAAAAGTAGGCTTTCACGAAAATAATAAATATTATAGTTTTAGAGTCAATAAAAGAACCTATGAAAGTAAAGTCTGGTTGTCATAAGAACTTGCTTAAAGAAAGTTGTTTAATTGTATTGTTAAAAAGAAACAATTGTAGTAAAATGGTAACGCCTCATTAAGCTAAGATATTTAAAGATAATTTCGTTAAAATATTGATTATTTGTAACAGGTTTCTATTAATAAAAGAAAAGTCTGGGAAAAAAAATCTTGAAGTTTTATTTGATCCTAAAAAAATATAAAAAAATTATATTCGGTAATTTCAAATAGCCAAAAGTGTGAATATTTTTACTGGTGACTGTTCCAAATATCATCTGTTATCTTCAATTCAAAAATTCTTATTATATTCAGCGATAAAGCATGGCGTACCCACCAATTTCCAAATAGCCCCAATGAAGCGATATTTGGAACAGCATGTTAAAAATTAAGAAAAAAATATGTCTATGGAAGATAGAGGTATCTTAGGTAAATAATTATGTGGGTCTAAACGGGATTTATCCATTAAAAGTACTAAATGTGTGGTCACCTTAGCTAAATCGAAGATAATGTAACTTTTGTCGAAAATTTGTTCCAAATAGCCCCATCTTACTTGCATCCTGAATTTTCTCTTCCGCTCGGTGCGGGACTATTACTACTGAAAGCCTTTTTAAAGCTTCTAGTATCGAAAACTCATTTCTTTACCACATTTTATTTGGTTTACTAATTTAATTGTAATTTTCTTTGATGCGTGTTAAATTCAACCAAACAAACAATCAAGTCTTTCCTCTTTATAATATTAGAATAGTTATAGATATGCGTATGTCACAGAACTATGGGACCATACTGGGTCCAACTTCAAGTGTCCCCTTTTCAAGAAAAATGTAAAATGGAATTGTCGATTAAAATAACATTATACGTCCTCCTCGACGATTTCGATGTCGGCGATTCAAGTAAACGGAATGGAATTGGGTAAAATGGTTGAGGGTGTCTAAAGGAAGTTGTAAAGACACGTTCCACAAAATTATCTCATCATCCCTGGTGGGGATCGAACCCACGACCTTTGGATTAGAAGTCCAACGCGCTATCCTCTGCGCCACAGGGACTGTTACAAGGGCTTCGAAATTAAAAACCATACTTCATAGAGCACTCATACATTGACATACTATAACTACGATGGTTATGTTAGTGTGGGTGGTGTTGTGACCATGACTTTGGAAATCGCGGAAATAATTTGCATAATATAAACAACATAACAACGAACAA
The DNA here is from genome assembly GCA_963931895.1 of Eupithecia pulchellata. Taxonomy (NCBI): domain Eukaryota; kingdom Metazoa; phylum Arthropoda; class Insecta; order Lepidoptera; family Geometridae; genus Eupithecia; species Eupithecia pulchellata. Next base: position 13,484,334 of record OZ007522.1, read on the forward strand.
TGTTCCTAATCGTTTTTGTGGTGACATACCGTTTATTATTTCAATACATGTTGTATTGAAATAATAGTACAATAAAATAAATTTATGTTAATACATTTTCAATGCGTATTTAGTTCTTGTTTTAATATTATTTGGTATTACAATTAATTTGAAATTTTAAGTGATATAAAACATAGACAATCGAAATCAAATAACCGAAGTATTCTGTAGATAAGTAACGCTTTGATAAACAAAATACACACCTATTTACATTACAAGTAAAAGCGTAGTGGCTCATTCTAGCCTTATTGTACCACCGTGCCCAAAATATCAGCTTTCAAAAATGCATGCCCTTGAAACCCTTTTCGGTATCGACCTACTTATAAATTACCACTAACAAGCTACTTTTATAAGGCTTTAATTACATTTACCTGCTGCGTAGTTAGTGAACATTTATCGTATGCAACTGGCCTTAACCCAGTACCCTATCTTACCTCATTAGTGAGAGCATATGAATTCACATCATTGGAGATCATGTTGTGAAAATAAAATATGCTATTGTAGTTTCAAAGAAGAATAGTAATAACAAGTGCTTTGTGTTTTCTGTATCGTTGAGTGCGTCATTGATGTTAGGTTGGAATCTATGAATATTCAGAAGTTAGTTCGCCCAGCACAATATTTTTGGCGTAGCTAGGGTTTTATAGTAAAAAATTTAAAATAGGTTTTTGAATTGTTGAATCTGTAGGTACACTGCTAGAAGTAGAAATAGGGTTCTTTTTCGGGCAACATTTTATGTAGGTAGGTACCTGTTTTGTAAACTTATACAACTGAACACAGATTTTAAGTACAACTTTGTTTTCTATCGATATACCTATCTATATATTTATTTTAGTAAATGATAACTATGATAAGATGACTAACATATTTATTATAAGCAAATTAAGTGATGTGTTATTGGGTCGTGTCGATAGAAACTATTCAACAAACATCTACCAGTTTCACTTTAACACCCAAAACTAGGTTATAATAACATAACACACATAATGATTTTGCTTACCATGTTATTTTCCATTAAAATCCAAAAACTCTTTCGTTATATGTAGTATTGTTATTCAGTGACTTAACATAAAATGTTTGACACAAAACGTCACAAGTGTTACACAAGTTATTGTTTATGATTTTAAATTACGTTACCATAGCAACAGCAAGATGGCTGCTCGACGCATGCGCTCTGCGTACAAGACACGCGGAGACTGGGCTGGCACAGGGCGCGGGCGCTTGCTTGCCGGTTTTGGCGCCAACTCATGCTGTTCCATAAACTGGAACAGAGACGAAATAAAAACAAACGATTTTGATCGAGATATTGTTGGATTCCTTCGAATGGACTTCGGATTGAAAGAAAAACCAGCGATTTAATAATTGTGTGGTTTATATTCTTATAAGAATCTTTTAAACGTTGGTATCCATTATAATCAATTCAATGAATTTTGATCATTGATAACAAGGATATTTCCTATACGAAGGTGAACATGTAATAATTTCCAGTAATTAACCTAATATTACATAATATAATAATGCAAAAGTGGATGTTTAAATGTTCGGATAGGTATCAATAATGTGTCTAATTTTCATGCGAAGAGGTAACGGCCTCTTCGCACGAAAACTATAGAACGGATTGGGATGAAATTTTGTATAAATGTAGTTATGTTCTCGACCATTTTATAAAGCATACTTCTTGTCCCAGATTAACGCGGGAAGTAGCGGGCGGATTCTAGTAAATAACAAAATAATAAAAAGACAGAACACTACTGCACGTCCACTAAACACTTAATTAAAAAAAAAACTAAGTACAAAATAAATCATATTAACCAATCAGTCGACTCGAATCTCATAATAGAAGGTGATTGTTCTCCAACAGTTATTTTTCGAGTGTATTCGAGTATCCATTGTCCGGTACCGAACCGGATCAAATTCGTATGGTGGGTGTCCGACTAGAGAGGTGATCTAACCAAAAAAAACATTGGTAAAAATAATACTAAGATAAAAGATTTTCATTATATGTTTTTAATCTTTGAAATAGGTGCTATTTCTGTAAATACCGTGTTCTAATTAAATACGGAATAATTAATAATTTATAACCTACTTCTTTTCTTACAGGTCATAAATGATGAGAACTCAGGGCATAGGGCAAGATATTTTATTAATGAGAAAACTTAGAAAACAATCGTAAGGTTAAATTTTTTTATGAATTGCTGTTGTCATAATCTATACCTACTAATAATAGGCTACGAAACTATTGGACCGATTTGAAAAACTCTTTAACAGATTTTTTTTCATAGAATATTTTCAAAATATCAAGGAATCCGTGTGAAAAATTTAATAATGTAACCGAACATGTATTTATGTACAAATTATATTTTTTTAAATGTTTGTTGCTTACATAAAGCCGGGGCAGACCGTTAGTTAAAAATAAACCCGAATAAATAAAATTTTAACCATAACTTATAACTTGATTAGAAACAAATACAAGTATGTATAATATTTGTACCATAACTTATAACCTGGTAAAAAAATTACAAGCAATATAAAAAAAAATTCAACGAAGCCTTTTCGACCAAACGAAACCTTTTCGACCTCTATTTAATTCGATACCCAGCACGTCCCTAGTTCGTGCGTGTTATAGCCATCATGAAAGTAAAAGTGGGACAGCTAATGGGAATGTATCGTTCAATTAACAAACGCTACAACGCCGCTTTGTGATGCCGAAGTTTTATAGTTTTAAGGTTATTTTGTAAGTTGAAATGAAGCTTTGTTTGAAAATGAATAGCTTGTTAGAATAAATTGGTTTGGCTACTAGGAAGCGATAACGTGACCAGTTGACCTACATAGCTTTGTAATACTTTCTAGCTCTGGTCATGGAAAGGACATTGAAAAATTGTTTTATACTGTAAAAATAGTGCGTGAGCTATTTATTTGAGCCTCAACTTCTATGATAATATTATTAAGAGGAAAGGTTTGATTGTTTGAATTGAATTAGGCCCCGAAACTACTGGACCGATTTGAAAAATTCTCTCTCCATTATTAATTGAAGGTGAACTTTACAGAATTACTTAACTAGTCATTAACTAACTTTATTTAAAACTAACTTAAACTAAATTAGGATTTAATAAAGTTATTGCTTAAGGCTTTTTTCACTCTGTCTTTTTCTATTGACATAAGTCTTCTAAAATAGAGTACTAGCAACTGTTTTAAGTTAGCAGACCTTTATGAATAAGGGGTGAATTAATTGTAATGCTAGGACTATCCCCAATTTTCAACAATTTATTGTCACCCTTGCAAGTACACTCGGCCTGATATTTTTGTAGCAGTAACAGGTGGGTAGTTGTTAAAAGAAAATGTCAATCGCTACCACTTAGTGGGTAGCAGGTTCGAGTCCGGTGTTTGTCTTGGTATGTGGAGCTGTGGGATGAGCAGGTTCGAAATAAATGCTTGTCTATTGTTATATGGATTTGGCTTCACATTCAACTCATAATTTAGTGTAGGTTTTGTTGTGTCAATGTCAAAAACGTTGGGTATAAGTCGCGTAGATAAAGATTGGGACTGAATATGCCTTTTTTTATGCTGTGTCGGTGAGATTCTATTAATATGAGAGAGGTTGTCTTTTTAAACCATATATTCTTCATTTGTGATTTATTAATTTGTAACTACATTCGTTTTCTATATCTATACTAATATTATAAAGAGGAAAGATTTGATTGTTTGTTTGTTTGTTTGTTTGAATTGACGAGGCTCCGAAACTACTGGACCGATTTGAGAAATTCTTTCACTATTAGAATCCTGAATTTTCCGTGATGAACATAGGCTATATAATATTTTCAAAAAAGTTAGGGATCCGCATGAAAAATTTAATAATTGAACCGTGCGTATATATTCAACCTAATTTTCTATTATGGCGCGTCAAAATAGAAAAGGAGGTTGAATATATACGCACGGTGCTTGCTTTTTCTCTACGGCCAGTGTCAGTTATGGAGTGTCGAGTCAATGTCAAAAATCCCAATGCTGTTAAAAAAAGTAAGGGATCCGTATGAAAACTGTGAAACCCATCGTGTTAGTGTGTATAATTTCTGAAATTTTTGTTTAATACCCGTGCGGAGCCGGGGCGGACCGCTAGTCATATTATAAAGAGGAAAGATTTGATTGTTTGTTTGAATTGAATAGGCTCCGAAACTACTGGACCGATTTGAAAAATCTTTCACCCTTGAATTGAATCCTTAGTTTTCGGTGATGAACATAGGCTATATAATAGGTATTTTCAAAAAAGTTAGGGATCCGCATAAAAAAATTTAATAATTAAACCGTGCGCTATATATTCAACTTCTTTTTCTATTATGGCTCCATTGTTTGCTTTTTCTTTATGGCCAGTGTTATGGAGTGTCAAAAACCCTAATGCTGCTAAAAATGTAAGGGAAGTATGAAAACTGTGAAACCCATCGTGTTAGTGTGTATAATTTCAGAAATTTTTGTGTAATACCCGTGCGAAGCCGGGGCGGACCGCTAGTATCTAGATAAAGCATCGCCTATCGGCCAAAGACTTAGGCTAACCTAAGTTAACCTTGTATAGCTTAGATTAATTGATCTTACGTACAAGTACCTACTACAAATGCTATGTACATTATATTATTATTGTTACCTATGGTTTTTTGCTGAAGCTTAAGATGGAGGTTCTTACCTACGTAAGATAGGTACCGTCTAATTGTTTGACTTGCTGACGTATCGGACAGAATAAATTAGGACCCTTTGTCCGAAATGACACTTTATGATTTTAATATTTTCTTTACTGACGTTTCGGACACCAATTTTACTGGCACATTAAAAGGACTTTAGCTGTATTTTTTCACAGTTTATTAAAACTGTAAAAAAATCGCATTTCACCAGCCATTGTACATATATAGGAAGACTAAAAACGAGATATCTTCATTAAAATCTTCAAAACAATATACAAATTGCCTCGCGGTAAGCGCGGCGAAATGTTACAGTCACGAATTTGGACGATAGAGATGGCATAATATATATAATTGCATGAGAGAGCGAGACGAAATATAATACCTTTCGGCATTCCCACGGCGTACTTACTTACATCATTATTATAAGCTACTAAGTATGTAAGTAGGTTTGGATAATTCCATATTGTCTTGGGAACCTTTCAAGGCAGTGGCCTGAGGAAGCGAGCAGTTAACGACCTGACACGTGGAAACGTAGTGGGTTCGATTCTCACGCAATATTCTAGCTTGATAGATAATATAGGGAATTTCTTACAAAAATTTTCGTACTTTGACGATCTCAATAAGATGTCAGCGGGTTAACTACGTAGGTAGTAAAGTAAGTTTTTACTGACAAATAATAAGTATTTATTATATTAATTTTATACCTTTTCGTTTCAGATTCAAAGCTATAGCAGAGTATATACAATATCTCGTAGAATTACCAGCTACAAAATAATCGTCCATCACTCAAGTGAAGCAAGTCCGCATAATTAATGGAAGACTCAAAGAATGGAAAGATTTATACAACAAACAAATAAGCCAGTGTCATCGTTAAGTAGAAGTATAATACATCTTGTATGTATGAGACGTTCGTCGGCGAAATACTAACAAACAGACAGACCACATTGAGCATGATTGATGGTAGGATTGGAGGCTAGCGCTCTCATGCCGACAGCACAACTGACAACCAAGAATCAAATATCAACATCAAAATCAAAGTGCTTTATTTCCTTAGACCTTACAGGACTCTTGGACACGTCACAAAATACAAGTTAAATAAGAAATAAAAATGGGAAATAAAGTGATCACTTTGATTAATATTATTCGCTTCTATTGCCATCTAGATGCTCCAGGTATGGAGCACCTAGATTGCCAGATTAATCTTATAAACTGCTTGAATTGGGGCCAAATTCACCAGCTACGAACGTGATCAAAAGTCCTATAGATAGGTTATTGGATATACCCACAAAACTTAAAAATATTAAGGTTCGTGTGTATTATCAGATCAGGTACAAGTTTTTTTCTGCTTACAAATCAAAAGGTTTCATGGCTGGTTAGATAACAGTCACCGCTGTTGATATAAATAAAATAATAATCAGTTAAGTTTAAATGTATTGAAATTGACTTTTCCTTCAGATAGAAATAGGTCCACGGTTCCCTCTAAAAATCACCCATGAAGAGCAACGGTTCTCTTTAAAAATTACATAAATGTGGAGTCAAATGGGTCCTCCGTAATTTAGGAGGAATGCGTGGAATGAGGCATGGTTTTATAAAAGCAATGATTATAGCACAGCGAATGATTAGACTGATGTGTCGGTGTGCTTTGAATGAGGTTGGTAATAATAATGAGTAAAGCTTGCTTCTGGCGATGTAAGAGTACCTAGAGATGGTAATCTTGAACGAATAGTTTGTATTTTGTTATAAAACCTCCTTTGTAATCGTGGTTAGGTAGTTAGGTAGTATTGTTTTGTTTTAAACAATCGTTGTTTGATGAATTTATTATAAATATTAGCGGGGCGAAACACGAATGTTTCGAGGGACTTCATTAGTTATGAGTGCGGTATAGACGACCGCGTCCTGTTGCTAACGTGCAATGGTGCACTGCATTCAGTTAGTAATCTACTTTCTATAGTATACAAAAATTATGAGTATCATCGTGTAGGTACGATTTCACTAAAACTAATAAAGTTCATAAATCTACCCCAGTTGTAAGGAACCGCGTTGCACTTAACGCCATCTTATGAATATGACGAGAACTATGTTGATGCCTGGTTTATGCAAGGTTGGGGGAACAAGGGTAAATGCAATGGAGTATTTTTATTATGTGACTGTTCATTTGTTGTTGAAGTTCTAAGAGTTTCTAATAGATGGCGCTAGATTGAACATTTAACAAAATAAAATTATTTATCTGAAAACAATTATTTGTATGCAGAGACCGGGTGATTTAAAATAACAGATAACAGAATAAAAACTTATTGATTGATTTATTTTAATTAACTATTGTTAATTCTAGTTAGTGAAATCGGAATATAAATACAATTAAGTGCCAACTCAAATAAACTATTGAAAAGTATTTAAATAGATATTTGGCGTAAAATAAAACGGTACCATCATTGCGAATAATGCATGTAACCCTGCAAAAAATATATAGGGTGTGCAAAATATTTAATCAGGGCGACCCAGAATTTAAGGTACGTGCAAAAATATTGTACTAAGCTGTTACGCCGTAGCATTTGCTACGAGAAAGAAAAAGCTATTTTTACAAAATGCAAATACAATTATTGAATTTTTCCTTAACATTTTAATACTAAAAGAAGGCATAGGTACTTACACCCTGCTTTGTATGACAAGCTGATGAATGGAGACGATGTAGCATGTCATCATTTACAATCATTATTACAGTCGCAACAGCATCCTGACGACTGTGGCAAGACTATCATCATTGTGGTGCGAGTGATCAGTGATTGAAAATACTTCACGCATTGATTTATCCTCGGTTCAGCTAGTTCCTGCCAAAGTTCTGGATTTTGTTTCTTTTCTGATATTTTTATTGCTGTGTGTCTTTTATTGTTTTTTAGTTTGTATTTTATCATCAACCTATGGACTAGTATTGTCTGATATAAAACATTATGCTTAAACCTTACTTTACCTTGTTAAGAAACAACGAGTTTTTCTAATATTAGAGGCATCTCAGAGAAATCTGTTGTTTCACAATTTAAGTTTATTCAAGAAATATATTTTAACAGTACAACCAAGTACAACCAGCAACCAGCTTTGTTTATTAAAAATTTTCTTAACGAGTGACAATTTATCCAAAGCTTCTTTTAAACTTGGAACGTAAGAGCTTATGCAAGTTTTTGTTTATAATTTTCAATGTTGGTATTTGATGCCATCATACAAAAACTTTAAACACCGTCTATATCCACATTCGCGTAAATCCAAAACCATCGACAATACCCCGTGATGACAATGCACCCCCTTGTCCACCCCATCGGTCACGCCCGTCGTGCTTCAATGGACCCACATTTATATCTATTTAATTCGCTATTTTGTTGATAGCCCTGTATTGATGTTTGTGTAAACTAATAAAATATACTTCACTAAAGAAAATATACTGCGAGTTAGGCGGAGAATGAAGTTCTAGTGCTAATTATGTATGTTTTTGCCTGTACCTTTATAAAACGACCAGAACACACGTTACGAATACCTGCTCATCGTATTTGTCCGAACTATAAATAATACATAAAAGACTTTAGTGTATATTTATTAAGTATACTGAATAGTAGGTAGGCTACTAATACATTTCATCACATCATCATCATCACCAGCCTATAATAGTCCACTGCTGGACATAGGCCTCCCCTAATGAGGGCCATAGATGGCATCAACTAATACATTTCACTATCAATTAATTATAATTTCCAGCTAGATGTTGCCGACTACTAAATGTGATGTCATAGTTGGAGTCATTCATAAACTTTAACTTATAATAAGATAGCTGTTTTAGGTCATGATGGTACCTAGGTCATCATCATCATCATCACCAGCCTATAATAGTCCACTGCTGGACATAGGCCTCCCCTAATGAGCGCCAAAGATGGCACTATCATTTGGGGGTTAATGCCCATAATCCCCACGCTGGGCATGCGGGTTGGGGATCGCAGCTCGGTGGAATTGTTCTGCAGAGGGCGCTGCTGCCCGCCCTCCGGTGTGTTTTCCTTAGTCGCCTCTTACGACACCCACGGGAAGAGATGGGGTGGTGAAATTCTATGCCGACACCACACGGCGTAGGTTACACACGGTACCTAGGTATATTATGAAAATACATCATAACAAACACTAAGAAAACATGTGGTGTTTTTGATGTAAAAATAATTATTAGATTTAATTTAACCAGACCATGGTGAAAATATTCTCAAATTACAAATTATTTTGTTACTACGTTTCTATGGGAAATTCATCTGACGCCGGAGCCTTAACGACGCGTCTGTCCACAATGTACACAAGTACCTAGATATCTTATCGCACCGGTGTCTTTTTAAATTAATGGTCATGCACGTGTGTTCTTAACCTTACAATAAGGGCAACCATATTAAAATTAAGATATGAACTTAAAACTTTACCTAAGTGACGATTATGATGTCGATAAAGTAGATAAGCTATAAAAATGTAAAGTGTAAAAGCGCTATTGTAGTGCACAAGTGCGCGCAAACACAGGTGCACTCTTTATTCCCTCACTGTCATAATTCGATCTGATATAATGTCAAAAGTGGTACCTATCTGAAAACAGTTTATAAAATTTTGGTAGGTTTGATACGTTATGAATTATTTCGAAAAAGGATGAAAACTTGTAAATTTATGTAAATAGAAGAATATATATACACACAGCATTGATTAATAAAATCATTTCTACATAACTTAAAATTATAGACACCTTTTTATATGCTTATGAGGCTACTAGGTACTCATTACCATATATTTATATGGTAGTATATATTTATATGGTAATGAGTACCTAGCCTATTTAGCCAGTAAGGAAACCTTTATCGTCCTCATTACCTACGGCCCTTTGTGTCACCCGATCATTAGTATATCCAACAAGATCATTATATATACAACAATATCATTATATACAACAGGATTCTTCTTCACTTCTTTATTTTAGTCTAAAAGGCAAAAATTATGACACTTCATATCCAATTAGAACTAGTATTTAAAATTAAGCTAACTGCAGCCCGTTGCAATCAAACTATAGCTCAACTGCATCATCATCATCAGCCTATAATAGTCCACTGCTGGACCTCTAGGCCTCCCCAAATGAGTGCCATAGATGGCATTATTCATCATTTGGGGGTTATTGCCCATAATCCCCACGCTGGGCATGCGGGTTGGGGATCGCAGTACGGTGGTTGTTCTGCAGATTCAGATTCAGATTCAGATTCAGATTATTTATTGATAACTCTTGTTACATGTCATAAATTAAATATACTTAAATGTTATTACAGATTTAATTCAACAGAATAATAATATGATTGCTATTATTGCCAATCATAAAATAAATTAGTTAATCTTAAAAATAAATCAATAAAGTTGTAAAATATACTGCGTAAGGCATCAGGCTACACCGTATAATTATTTTTGTCGAAAAACTCGTCAATTCTATAAAAGGCTTGCTCGATGAGCCAGTTCTTCAATTTTTTTTTAAAGGATTGCGTTGTTCGGGCAGCGGTAATATTTTCCGGCAGGCGGTTGTAAACGGCTGGCCCCATCACGTGAACCAGTTTCTTCGATTTAGCGAGCCGCCGCTGCAGAGGGCGCTGCTGCCCACCCCCCGGTGTGTTTCCCTTAGTCGCCTCTTACGACACCCACGGGAAGAGTAGGGGTGGTGAAATTCTATGCCGGCACCACACGGCAGCATAGCTCAACTGATCCATATCAATACCAGTTAGAAGTGTACCCAAGATGCTGATTGCATTGCCTCGCTGTAAAGTATGGCAATGCTGATGCGCTGCGCCAGATACTGACCAACTTTCTTTGTAAATAAGGGCTTTTTATCTTTTTATTATATTTAAATTAGGAACCTTACCTTCTAAGTTTGTGACACTTAGAAAAGGTAAGGTTCATCACCACCTTTTCTAAGTGTACATTATTATATCTACGGAAATAAAGAATTTAAGATCTCTTTAGTTTGATTATGGTCTTTAATTTTTGCCATCCTCTGTTTTATGCCTTTTACATCCGAATCTATCCACATGGACCTAAGAATTAGTTTCATGCTTAAAAGTACTATTCTATTCTTCAGAATAAAGAATATTTAATTCCTTAATAAAGTCAAGTAGGTACCTTTGTCGACCAAAACTAATGCACTAAACATTCTTTGAACATCTACGTAAATTTAATTTATACACATATGGATCGATATACTCTGTAAAACATTTATTTAGTATAAAAAAAAACTAAACTAAACTAACGAACGTTTTCTAAACAAACTCAATATTATGGAGAATGATGTCATTTGTCCGACTAAACCGCCCGAGGGGCACATTTCTGTTTATTTACGTAAACCCATTTTTATAAAAATAAAAGATTTTAAAATTCTATTGTATAGGTTTTAACTGAAGGGTTTTGGTTGGTGTACCCTCAGGGAATACCTTTGTACCACTACTGTTGGTCTATGTCAGATGTATTTATTATCATTTATACTATTTTCGTAGCTTATAAGTTCATTTTGTTTTAATGCGTTATCAAAATGAAAGCAATTTGAGACGCGAAAACACACACAACATTTGTAACCACAGTATAACTAATGTTAAAGATGAGTTATTACTTTCTTATACGAAAAAATTAATACCAATAGTATTAGTTTATTGACGTCATAGAATTCTATTACTAACGAATACCAAATTTGAAATATCCTGAGATAGCGGGGCAGGGTTGCGTGTTCGATTACTAATACAAATGTATGTACGATATGCAAATATTTGTTCAGGGTGTTCTGGTCTTTTTCTATGTATAGTAAAAATATCTATCTATGTGATATATTTTAATTATGTATATCAGTCATCTAGTAACCATAACATAAGCTCTCTTGGGGCTAGATGTTGCTGTGTGGATTGTCCGGCACATTTGCAATTCAGTTCCCATCCCAACTGTTTTTCAATAAGATCCTTACGTTTCTCTGAGCGTCAAAGTTAACGAATCTGCTAATCATCACGACCACTATTAATCCAAAATGTATATTAGTATACATAACTCGGCCATTATCGCCGAATATCACCATTATCATCATTATCATCACCAATATCACTCAATCACGCACATCATCCCTATCACTCACTCTATAACAACCGGTAGTGACGTAACGATACCAGTGGAGTAATCCTGCGCACCCCATGCACAGTCACGAATCATGATTAAGAAAAAAAACACGTCTAAAAAGTATAGTTCGTTTATTTGCGGCCCTGGTAGAAAGAGTTTTGTTGGTCTTTGAATGTTGTTTGAGTGTTTGTTACGAACAATTATTCATATTAGCTGCCAACTTAGAGTATTCTGTCTTTTTTTATATATAAGTCAGAATGAGAAATAAGTGTTATTACGTTTTAGTTTAAATTGCTAAGTTGATAATAAGTGTTAGAAACGTCATTAATTTCGTAATTTTTCATATATTATTATTTTTGTAAGTTAGAGTGAAAAAGTGAGATTGTATCTTCTTGACTAAGAAAATCTGATAATTTTTATTATATAAAGACTTTTAATGAAATTTATTTATTTGTGTCAATGAACAGTTCCGCAAATTTTTTGCATTTTTATTAATTTATTTTCCATTTACCGTATGGCCTTTTGACCTAGGCTGGTTGGAAGGGCCTTGGGAGCTAGACTGGTTCACAAATTATGACCGCTGCCGCTGCGATTTTTATTAAAACGTGATGCATGATCTCCCTTTTGTTACAAGCTCACAAATCCCAATAAACAAAGATTAGAAAGCATTTTCTAAAACGATACATAAATTGGGGGTTTTATTGATATGTTGGAGATTAAAAATAATCCTGAGTCAAAAGCTTTGCAAATATTTTTTTGTTCAACTTCCTATCGTAAAGTATTAAAACAAAGGGTAAATTCAAGCTATTTTAAAATTTATTTTGCACTTATCTTGGAATTTGTCTGTATATAATGGTTAGATTTCAATAGAACCCTATGTACAATGGACAAACTTTTACTCTATCTGCACATATTGGGAACCGTAAGCAACTAGGTAAGTATTATATATTTATACACTTACTCGCGGTTCGCCGCGGCTTCGCACGGGTTATTATCAAAAATTAATTTTTTCTTGCAGATCCCTAACTCTTTTGAAAATATTCAATGGCCTATGTTCATCAGAGTAAATTAAGGATTCTAGTGGTCAAAGAATTTCTCAAATCCAGTAGTTTCGGAGCCTACTACGTCTACTGAAGGAACTAACTTAAAAAAAAACCGCTCTAGGCGACGTGTCATAGACAAGTGAATTACCAGAAGTACCGTTTTCATCCTATCCAAAATTTGAGGATCCTAAGTTCCAAAATCCTAGCCAATACCTACATTATCCAAAAAAAAAACACCTATGAAAACCGAAACCCAGAATTTAGTTCCCTAACGTTTGACCGATCATACAGTCAAACCAATCTTCACAACACTTCTAGTGAATCTTGAACCGTATTTCGTAAGTCGTAAAGGCTTGTACTAGATATTGCGGGGTGAACTGTACAGCGCATGCGTACAACCCCTTCTGAATTCAAATTAGCCGGTGCGCTACTTGCATCTGTTCTCGAAGGTTGGTACACTTGGAGAGAAAAGTGGCTAGTCGATTATAAAGAAAACACAGTCCGGGATTGTGTGATATTTTAGTGTATGAATATTGTAGAATCCGACAGTTTTTTGATAAAATTCCGGCTGCCCCGTAGACTCCAATATTTAGCTTACTTGAACATGTAGCTTATAGCGTTTTACGCGATAGCTCCATTGGCATGTGTGGTATTTGTTGATATATTGCTCTCTGCTCTGTGCTCGCCAATTTGTTGACCCAATTAAGCTGCCCGAGTCAAATCTGGTGCACTTAATTTCAGTATACTTTAAATATATTCTTACAGCGCCGAGCCATACGTGTACAGTACGTATAATATATATTGTAAAGAAAATGAACAGAATACAAACATATAACATTATCTGTTGGTATTTTCAATGGTTCAACCTTAGACCATAAAGTCTGTGTCAACCAATCAACTTAATTTTAGTAAATATTAACCTAACTATAGTTAATGAAGCTAAATTCCTTAACACTTTTCTCCTTAAGCTCCCTTAACCCTGTAACAGCAGGGTTGGTATTTCGATCCCACTTAAGATATTTCTTATTTGCATACAAAATTATCGTTTAGCATACGACCGTCTGTCTGTCACGCATTGAACGGTATTAGTTTGTGGTTGTTTTTGTTGTTAGATTCCAATTGACTGGTCGATTAAGTTTACGAGTGTTTTCGGTGAATTTACATTTATTGTAGAACTTATGAAGTAGCTAATAATTTTCGATTACACCAGTGAATACAAAAAGAAATGACGAGAAAATTAATAACACCTATTTTTTTATTGATAATCTTTTGTATCATATTTATTTTCTGTGTAATTGCTTATTTTATAAGCTTTAAGAAATTTTTAAGTCCGAAATAGGGCTATTGTTTCAAAAGTGTTTGTTTTTTAAATTAATCATCATATGTGTAAGAATCTCATTAAATACTTACCTATTTATGTACAATATGATACAAAAGTTGCTTTGTTTCCACAGAAATAGATTGTCTCGCAAGCAAATAGGCCTAACCAACTAATGTCAAAAAATCATTTAAGTAAAATAAAATTGTTAAATGTCCTTAAATTAAAAAAATAAAATGCAAACACACGATCGTGTGTTTCTGAAATGGTCGAAGTTAAAATCCATAAACACATTAAAAATGCTAAAACATCCATAAAACTTAATCACGCCGTAATTTACAACATTTTATTCAAAATCTGTTAACAAATGAGTCATCATTTAAATACTCTGAACAACGGGTCCAAAATAAAACCCTCCGCTACACTAACAATGAAATGACTATAACTTAGCCATAATTATACCTCAGATATTCTCGACCACGAGTTCCCATTGTGATAGCCATTGCATTATGTCATTATTTTAACAAAATAATTAGGTAGTTTTTAATACATGAATGGTCAAGCGTTTGTAGTCTATTGTTGTCGAAAAAATAAATTTAAATGGTTGACAATGGCTCGTGGCATAAAAATGTGTGATTAGGACAGAAACGGCCAACGCGGCACGGGGAGGGTTGCATCTGCTAGTTTGGGTTTGCGTTTGATGTTAGACATCAGAGGATTATGGAATCAAGTGTGGATTATTATGCTACGGTTGCTAAGCTATACTGTGTAAACATAATTTACTGTGCAAATACTAATTCACTTCAAACAGTTTATTTAATTTAAAAGCTCGAGAAATCCATTTTGTTTTCGTATGTACGCCTGTACTGAGACTTCATGCTTCAGCGGGCAGTTTGGATATTTTGTGTGCAAAAAAAATAAACGACAAACGCGCCAGCTTTTGATAATTTATTCTTGACTTGAGATTAGAAAACAAACGGAACAAATAAAGTAGGTATCTATACAAGGTGACACATTAAGAACGGTCCGTATGAGAAAGTCTGAAACTAGGTACATGTAAGACATACGAAAATTTCTTCCTAGGAAGCATGTAATGTATCTAATAATAACATATTAATAGAATATAATATAATAAATTCGCATATTTTTTAAAGGGTTATTCCCATCTGATCATATGATCAGATTGTGAATAAATTTATCAGGCGAGGCCTGCGTTCAGGTTCAGCTATGCTGGTGGTCGCTGATATAGATACATAGGTAGATCTTTCATTCATATTAAAATATATACCTTGGTTAGCAGTGCCATTAAGCCAAATACATTTTATTCTGTCTTTGCATTAAGCCTACTTTACGGCAGCAAAAATAAGTCTCAATATGGTCATCCATTTCATTTACTTTCATTTACTTCCAAATTACTTGTATTTGTACCTACTTACTTTAATTCTAATTTTAATTTTTATATAAAATAGTAGGACAATAGCGTATCAATTTTTATAATAATTATTATTTTAATTTGTAATACTTAAGTCTTGTTTGTACAATAAACAGTCGTGATTGTAAGGGGAAGCACTCACTACCAAACCACAAGCTATTTTTATAATAGCTTACATTGGTAATAAGGGCCCTAAATAAGAGTTATGTACTTTAATGAAATAAACAATTTTTAATTATTTTTTACTTACAAACCGACAATAGTGATTTCACCTACCTACTTTACCCAACCAAGCAAAAAAACTTTGAATTATTTATACCTAGACCTTTCCGTTGTTTTTCCTCGGACGACAATTTTCACGTAATTCTAACCTAGATGGAATTGTGAATTATTTATGAAGAACCTTCAGGATTTGTGGTTCAATATTTCATAGATAACAAAAGGCCTGTTTTACTTTTAAATACTTTTCATTATGTAGGTAGGATTATGTCCACACGAAAGGCATTTACATAATTCCTTTTTTGTAACTTAATTTATCTGTTGAACACTTAATGAAAATTGACAATGCTCAATTGATATTTGCATTCCGTAGGTACACAAAGGTCTATCTATATCTATACTAATACTTATAGCCATTATAAAGAGGAAAGATTTGTTTGTTTGTTTGAATTGAATAGAATCCAAAACGACTGGCCTGATTTGAAAAATTCTTACATTATTCCAAAAATTCATACAGCGCATTAAGAAAACCTATGTACCTTAAAATTTTACTTATGTAGTTTATCAAGCAAAAACATAGATTATATTTATTTTAATTGAAGTTTCGAGGAATCTTAATAATTGCTCGAAACATAAATTAAAATTTCACAGATAATAAATTTATTTTGTATTTTGGAGAATATAATAAAAAGTAACGTATGTAAGTAATAATATTTGGCCCCTTTTGAAAATGGTACCCCTTCAAAGATTTCTAAAAGGTAGAATCATGCAAAAGGCTTCAAACCGAACAATACAAAACCAGGCCAATCAATTTTAATTGTATGGTTACAATAATCAGCTACCAAAAAAAACAATGGATCTGTAATCTTTTCTCATTACCCCAGATTCTCGGTCAGGCGTGGTAAAGCCCGGATTATCTTATAAAAACTTACTTTGTTGTGCTTCTATTGTGGTTTTCTCGTCAATGCCTTTTATATAATTATCTGTATTACAAAGATAAATAAAATTAATTTTATGCAATGAACGTAAGCTCCAAGAATTTTGATTTAACACGACCGTCTCAAAGATTATTAAAATTATTTACTGTTTTGTCTGTGATTCCCAATATACTGTCTCGTAGTTAACTATATTTTTATTTTTACTATAGTATCATAATTATTAATTTAATTTTTTTCCTATTATTCTTGATTAACTATTTGATTATTTTCTATATTTGATGTATGCTATTAAATATTTGCACAAAATATCACAAAGATACCAAAATTATTTGAGACACTATGACAGTAATTCTTGTTTCATTCATTCAATAGTGTTTTGAATTCATTCATTCAGTGTTCAAAAGTTCCCACGTTATTGGAACAATAGAGTTTAATTAAGTGTCAATTCGGGACCTCCTTTCTGTTCATATAGTAGAGAAAAAAAACGTAAAAACCTGTTCAAAAAAATTACTAAACCCTATTTAATATTTTATAACAATTTGTTTAGTAAAATTTTACTTCTCTTAGTGCTCATTTTGTAAGCATAAAGTTATTGAAATCTGAATCTGTATCGCGGTATTTCGCTACTCAGAGAGTTAGCAATTGTTTAGCTTAGATTTCGTTCGGTTTTACATATTTCGTCGGGTTTTTGGGACTATTTGAATTTATGTACTCTGATTTCGCAACCGCTCTGTCTCTCTGTCAAGCCTTTACCTACATTCCACTCTTCTAGGCTGGGGATGGGTAAGATGAGTAGGTAATGTAAGTTGTGTTTATGTGTAAGTTTATATGAAACATCAGCAATTCTGATGTGAATATTAAAAAAAATCATGTTGATGATCCATCGTTAAGTATTAGAGTATAGAAATAAACCTTAGTAAATAAATAAATAATACTGGACAGTTCCCACAGAATAATCTTATCCTAAGCTATGTAAAGCTTGTGTTATGGTATATATTTAAACAATACAGAATTTTAAATTTTACATAAAAAATATTCAAAACGCCCGGTTCAATCTTTATATACTACGCAACCTCCAGAGTCGCAAATTGACCTTTACCAGCCGCGCCATAGCGGTCGCCAATGGTTATACTAGGTTGGCCGCAACATAAGCGGCATAAATCGACCACTTTATTAATTTCATAGTTTTACTGATGTTATTTGTATTTGGTGAAGGGTCCAAGATCCTTCCAAGTCTAAAGGAAAGTATAGTATCTATGCGAATCAATGCATTCCTACCTTTACGGTGAGTAATATACAGGGTGGAATTTTGTAATGCCACCTGGAGGGAAAGTACTCTTAATACTGTAGTTAGAAAATTGTACTCAAAGAAAACATTCCTTTAATTTTGAAAAGAAAAAAAACTGCATTCAAAGATTTTCGAAAATTCGCTTGCCACACCCGGGAATCGAACCGACTAAAATCTGTAAAAATTACACCCTGTACTTTTATTGCATAGATCGTTAGGGTCAATAATAAGGATGAAATCTCTCTAACAAACTTAATAAATTAAATGAAAGGAAAACCATGAAATCTTAAATTGAATGGGTCAAGTTAAGCACTTTAACTTAAAGATCCATCTGTTTACTTGTGTCAGTAGTAGCAGAATCACTACTGCCTACTACTACACTACTACCGGCACAATCAGATGGCTGGCGAGATCACCAGATCTCACCCCTTTAAATTTTTTTTTGTAGGGATATGTAAAAAATCTAATTTACATGAAATCTTATGCGAATGTAAACGAGTTGAGAGTTGAAGTTCAGAATACGATTTATAATCTTCACCACAACACGTTATTAAAAGTTACTAGAAATGAATTCGTTAAAAGAATAAATTTGTGTATCCAAGAAAATGGAGCCCATTTCGAGCAACTAATTAGGTAGTTAGTTGACTTTTTATTGTAAATAATTAAAATAATTTAAGATTTCATGGTTTTCCTTTCATTTAATTTATTAAGTTTGTTAGAGAGATTTCATCCTTATTATTGACCCTAACGATCTATGCAATAAAAGTACATGGTGTAATTTTTACAGATTTTAGTCGGTTCGATTCCCGGGTGTGGCAAGCGAATTTTCGAAAATCTTTGAATGCAGTTTTCTTTCTTTTCAAAATTAAAGGAATGTTTTCTTTGAGTACAATTTTCTAACTACAGTATTAAGAGTACTTTCCCTCCAGGTGGCATTACAAAATTCCACCCTGTATATATGTACAATAATAATTATATAAAAATTATATAGAGCTTACAGTAAAGACAAAATAAAACTGAGATTTAAACGAATATTACATAAAAAAACTTAAAAATAACGTTCATTAAGCAAAAAAATATTTGTCAGTTAAATATTCACTTATAGCGTAATAACTAATAATAATAACATTTTACTCGAAAGAATTGTTTTTAACTTCCACTGAAACTCTATATTCGGCAGTAGTCTTATATAGATTGAGGTAGTTTATTATATAGTTAGGAAATCAAGCACTTTGATTCATGGAAAACCCCAAAATCGTTTTATCTCAATAATTAATTTCACTTTTCCCTCTGCGGGATTGAAATATGAAAATGAAAAGCCAGATCCGAAAGAGTACGAAAGAGTACCAGACCGGATATTAAGCCGGAAAGAGTTTTCATCAACTTCCGATTGCATATTGGGAATACGCAGCACAGTTTCATTCGTCTATGACTTTACGAAACTGTTTAATATAGTGAATACTTACGATGTTACTTGATAAAATAGTTTATAATTATATACCTGCCACTAAAGTAATACGGATAGCGTCTCCAAGTCAAATACTTACCTTTCTATCTATATCTATACTAATAATATTATAACGAGGAAAGATTTGATTGTTTGTATGTTTGTTTGTTTGAATTGATAGGCTCCGAATCTACTGGATCAATTTGAAAAATTATTTCACCATTAGAATCCTAAATTTTCCGTGATGAACATAGGCTATTATAATATTTTCAAAAAAGTAGAGATCCGCATGAAAAATTCAATAATTGAACCGTGCGCTGTATATTCAACCTCTTTTTCTATTATGGCGAGTCATAATAGAAAAAGAGGTTGAATACCTATATAGCGCACTCAGTAGAATAGGAAAATGTGTTACTTTATTTTTGTGTTTTTTTCAAATTAATATTGAAAAAACACAAAAATATGATGTATGAATTTCTACAATAAAATTCTGATTTGTGACCAAATTATATTAAATTTAAACATAACTTTATCACGTATTTATAAATGCTTCTATAATATTCGGTTCGGTTATTCTCAAAAAGACACACTTACATGAGCTATAATAAATTAAGCGTAAGTAAACAGTAGGTTAGTAATTTTCGTAAGTATTGTACATTTTATACACCCATAACATGCATAAAAATAATTATCCGATAAATATCGTGTTATTTAGTGTTCTTTTAATTTATACACACACTATTAGTATAGTATTAATACCTATACTCAAAATCATTGTACACCTACAAAGAAACTTTTAATTAAATAACGAAATGAGAATTGTATTTCCAGTACTATTATTTTGATCTAGTATTTTATCAATTGAAACATTTGAGCTAACTGTAGACAGTTACAAATACCACATATATATATAGTCCAGTCAGAAGTGTACCCATAATGCTGGCTAATAGGTACATATATCTAGCAAAAAATATAGTCACCGTACCCCGTAACCCGACAACCAATTTTCGTGTTACAAATTAACTCTTCTCTATAATTTTCACTAAACAAATAATTCTAACGAACAAATAAAATTACACATCATTACCGGTGACCACAACGAATCGCGAACAGTATCTCACCCTCGCCTGAATGTAAGTACGTACCACCGTTGGTCACGACTGTATCATTGATCATGACTGTACAATGTACTAATATTGTTCATGACTGTATCTAAACGGAATCGGCTCTGCCGGAAGACCAGCGTTGGTTGTAAGCAAAAACAAACAACCTATGCTGAAAAGTTTTGTGATTCTAGAAAACTGTTTACTTTCTAAAGGAAACCGTTCTTTGCGTATTGGGTTCTGTTTTTGAGTAACAAATACATAAACTATTTCTATTTTAATACTTATCCCATAGATCATTTTACCATGACTTTTCTATGAAGTCATTGATGAGATGATACAAACATTAAATGATTACATTGACTAGCATAAAAGACGTACCAAATAATAGAAGATTACAAAACCGTCTCTTGGTTTGAAATACAAATTTAATTTAGCCTATCTATCGAAATAAAGATTTCAGATTATTGTTATTACCTATATTTACGTTACAATACGAGTGTCACGATCCCACTACAATCAATATGGTGGTTGAATCTGTAATTTCTTGATCGAAAACACTCAAATATGGACACTACACTTCCGTGCCTAGTAGATATAATTATTGTTGTCTGAAAAAAACGTAGTGAATTGAATTATTATTTATTATCCCCTATTTGATTTCTACTTATTTATGTATAACATTTTGGAGATAAATGGTTTACTTATCATTAATAAATTGAATCTAAAGTAAGTGCCGAGGTTGGACCCTCCTATTTATGGAGTGCGCACATTGTTAAAACTTTTGATAAAGCGTACATTGTGTTTATTTTATTGAGTAGCTGTAGCTGGCAACACCATGATAGGCACTTCATTTTGTGAGGTGGCAATGCGGGCTGCAGATGTACAAATGTAACTACGGTTTGTAACGCTTTTTCAACAGTACCGACTATCAAGTTCATGTTTGCACCAAATAATTTTAATGCTTATTTATTAAAAGTGTGTAAAACTTTAGGAACACTCGGAGTAATCTATAAAAAAAAATATTAATTAAAAAATTCGGACGCCCGAAGTCCCGAACTCGAATCGGAAATCGATTTTTTTTAGATAAGTGGTATTCAATATTGTAAATCGTTTTAATATAAAAAACTTAATGTACATATGTCAGCTTCAACCCGCGCCTCGGTTTCTCACTCGTGTTTTTCGGCCTAAAAAGCCAATGGTTATATAGGTCTACAACTACTTCAAAGCTAAATTTCAGCCCGCTCTTTTCAGTAATACATAATGGCGTGAAGAAGTTATCACATTCATGAAAGTGTAATTAATTAACCGGAAAAATATACGTCTAAAAATTACGTTGATAAAACCACAAATTCCATTAAAACAAAACAAACCCAATGTAATAACATGTTAACAATACATCTAGTGAAGGTATTATTCAAATTGAACAAAAAACTGTGTAGATATGTGCACAAGGAAATATTTTAGAAAAATACGACTTTTTTGCATCTTTTTCACGCATCACTGTCAGCTCACAGAATTACGGGATCTGATTACATTTTGGAGAGAAACAATTGAATAAACGTCCGGTAACCAGTTTGGACCCCACAGGATCATTTTGGACCCATTGGTCTATTTCTATTGCTATTGGACTCAAGTGGCCATTGTGCAAATGCAAAATATTGTATTTTTTATCGTTTTGTTATTGCACGCGGTTGGTCTAGTTTTTAAATGATAGATTCTGCCAATAAAATGTTGATGATGCTGTGGGGATAGTCCAGCATTATTTATTTTATTCATTTATTTATATAGGAGACAAGAAGAGTATTTTGACACTGCTGCAAATAACTGTCTCCGGTCCGTCCATTTCACGACTAAACGCCTGAATGAAATTTGGCACGTCCCAGGGACATAGGCAACTTTTTTCCAAATAAAGTAATTGTGAATCCACGGGAAAACGCTACTTAAATCTGCTATGATGTCATCAGCTTGAAAAGGTTACATAAATCAATTAATTAAATTGTTTCTTTTTTGCTTCATTGTTTCTTTGTATGCTATCTGAGCAAATAGTAGACAGGAAGCTGACCCATCTAAATATTAGCTTAATAACGTTAATATTGTCCCATCCTAACCCTTCAAACAGTATCGCACACGACATATGTCCAATTGTCCGTCATTTAATGACAAATGCGCACACGCGCCTTTTTGATGCGTTTTTAAACGCCGGCACATGTATTCGTAATTATTGCAATTATACAATTTGTATCGGCAGACGAATAATTATTTGTTTATGGTACCAAAACAATTGTTTTTGGTTAATTATGTAATTGATAATGATCCTTATGTTAGTCATTATGGAATTTATAATGGTGAAGTTCTACACACAACCAACTAGTTTCTGAACGCGGCTTCTCTCGCGTTGTTTCTATGGCAATGTTCAAAGGTAAGGTAGGTTTTGTTTTTTTAAAGGAGGCAGCAGCGTTGTCACATAACTGAAACATAAGACAGTGAAAAACCTAATAATTAAATAAATAAATATGCCGGACAATCCACACAGCAGAGCTTGTGTTATGGGTACTAGATGACTGATATACATAAAACAATATTAATACATGTATAGATATTTTTTATTATACATAGTAAACGACCAGATCGCCCTGAACAAACATTTGCAGATCCTACAAATATTTGTCCCGAGGCGGAGATCGCACCCGCAACCTCATGCGTCGCAGGTGAACCTTCGTCCACCGCGCCACAGAGGTCGTCATATTTTAATAATGATATGATTTAAGATTCTATTTACCATAAAAAATGTCCTCCTTTTTAAACAATTAACGCTATCATCTATCTTCAATGAAGTAATGGGACACAACCGTGGAAGTCTGTAATGTGATGCTGGCGCGATGATGATGGCCGATAGCGCAGCGTAGTCGGTCTGGCACAGCGCGGTCAGCATTGCAGCCCATGATGGATAAGCTGTTAAGGCGCATACAGCACCTAAACTAGCGCCACCACCTACATACTATAGGTTATTATTCTGTTTAACAAAGGAATTTTTCAAAAATCCATCGTCCAGTTTGTGATACCTATCATAAGCTTTTTTTTAATGCCTCTGTAATAGTTTTATTCTATTTAGTTTAGGAAGAGATACGAAGTTGCCCTTGGTGGCCACCAAAATCTATTTTCGTATCTCTATGATAGGTATCACAAACTGGACGATGGATTTTTGAAAATTCCTTAATTTAGGTGCTGTATGCGCCTTAAGCAGGAGAATACTGAAAGTGGCCTCGGCGCGAAAATGAAAATTGCTGGTGCAGTTGCGAGTAAACCGGTTGCCAAAAAAGAATGGTCTTATGCAATCTGATGATCAGATTGCATAAGACCATTGGTCATTTAATTGTATCAATAATATTAAAATATTTATTTATATTCAATGGCGCTCTAGGCCTATGTCCAGCAGTGGACTATTATAGGCTGGTGATGATGATGATGATGATGATTGGTCATTTGGTGGTCAGGAGATGACTGAATCAAATATTATTTGATTTCAGTCATCTCGTGACCACGACAGAGTGCAAACCTGTTGAAACGTCGAGAAAAAAAAACACGATAAATGCCCGTTAAAATAGTAGGTACTAATAATTAAATTTTTGATTAATAAAGATTTAAATAATACTTTGCCGAATTGGCAAACAAAATTGGCGCGTTTTTATTTGAATGTAGGTTTGGTACCTCAAGTACCTACATTATGTCGTGCTAAAAAATATTTTTACTTCCGTTATATGAACAATTAAGTACCTAATTTTAGGGTCTCGCAAATTCCGCGGTAAAATACAATCACGCAATGTTTTCGTGATCTAAGATAAAATTATTTCCTATTGTTGGCAATATTTTGATAAATTATCATTTGTTATCGAAAACGTAGGGTTGCCGCGTTATCGAAGATCTAGCACGCGCTGCGAATATGCGCGTGCGATTGCAAATTATATGTTTGATTGTTGCCATAGTTACGGGAATGGCAATCAAAAACAAAGTTTAGATGATTGTTATTATTAAAACATATCAAAGTTAAGGTGATGACTTGGGTGTAAAATAAGATCATTCTAGGATGAGAGGTTCATATCTCTCGTCATGTAATTTGTATCGTACAAATCAGCTCCGAAAACACATTGACAGAGGAAAAACGACTATAGAAGAATCAGGGGAAGCGTATGCCTATAGGCAGAATAGGTACGCAAAATAACTATAAAATAATTAAAATTACTACTTAGTATACAGGTGAGTTTTTTTACGGGGCTACCAAGACCGTGAGAGTAATCGAAAAGTAAAAAGTAAATCGTAAGAAATTTGGCGCTAGATTATAAAATAAAAAATTCTGTATTTAAAAAAAACAAATAATTTTTTAGTTTATTCGGAATTAGGTTTTTGAAACAAAATGGACCAAGGACTTCTAGTCCTAGATGATATGTTTTGATTATAATCTGGATGTGTGACCCGAGAGCTGGCCAGTATCTGGCGCAGCGCATTGCCATACAGCGAGGCAATGCAGCCAGCGTCTTGGGTACACTTCCAACTGGTATTGATATAGATCAGTTGACTGTTGGAAACAAACTACAGATACTTAGACCTGTAGTTTGTTTCCAACAGTCTGCAGTTGGCTCATTTTTTTCAATTGTAGGTACCTAAATACTTACTAGTTCTAATTTCGTTATTTAATTGTAATTTACTTTATTAATATTGGTTTTATTTATTGTATTTTTTTTCAATTCACTGGTGTCACAGTAGGTTTGTTTACATTCAACAAGTAAAGCCCACATGTAATAGATAATTATTATTTCACTATACTGTAATTATAGATGTGCGATAGGGGCGGCAGATGGCGCTCTTTCGTTCCGGCCGCGAATACCCTAAAATAGGGAATTTTTGGATGTTTTGACATTGTGTGCGTTTTTTACAATAAATAAGAATTCCTAATGAATTTAAATTACGTTTCCCTAGATGATTCAACTTAAAGACATAGTTTATAATAAAAATAAATAATGCCAGACAATTCGCACAGCATAGTCAAGATTGTGTTTTGGATGCTAGATGTCTTATAAACTTGATTTTATATGTTTTATCATAGAAAACGACGAGAACATAGAATATAAGTTTTGTCCCGAGGCGGGAATCAAACCCTTAATCTCCTTAGTCGCTGGCAGAGTTCACCATTCGCGCCACACAGAAAGAAAATAGCAATTTTAAAATTAATAACTTGTAAAAATCGTAGGATATCCTGATAAGGATTGTCTTGAAAAATAAATAATGCCGGACTATGCTAAAGCAAAGCTTGATTTTTTTTTGATATATCAATGCAGTTTTATTATGTTTGACATTTTATTACAACCTACATTTTGCCTCATATTTTCTGAGCCCAAAATTCCTTCAACAAATAACATCTCACCTAATAAATAACAAAAACACCTGCCGGCGTATAATTTTGTTCTACAAATTAAGCATTTATCTTAACAATCTATTTGTTTTGAATATTTTTTTATTTACTTCAAATGCAATAAAATTTACACCGTTCTCTTCAAAGGAACTTAAACCTTAAAAAGGTAACATAAGGTATTATTTTGTTTTTTTTCCGGTTCAGCAGATGCACTGAATCAGAAAACTAATCGAAAGGTAAACTTTTTGTTCTTTTTGATTAAAAAAAATATTTTATTTATTTACTGTTTAATAGAGACGTCATTATAATGCGTCAATTATTATTGTTAGCAGATCAGTTTTATTAATTTCGATCAATAGCTATTATAGTTAGCAATTTCTACACTGATTTTTTTAAATATCTTGAAAGATAAGTTCATGCAACATAGTTTTTGGACGAAAAACCGTTAAAATCTACTCTAATTGGAACATTATCTGCACAATACCTGCAATTTATTGCACAAATCCGTTCTATGACTCGACGACAAATAGCATTTAAACGCATTGACAAACCTTTTCTACTGTCAGTTTTGAAATCTTCGTCCTGCAAAAACCGTTCCTTAGAATATGGTCAAAAGTTGCGCGACTTTTTTTTCAAACTTTAAAAGTTTTCGAATCTCCACAAACAGAATTATATTCTAGTCTCTCATGCTTTAAAGTTGAAAATAGCGATACTAGTGTTGGCAAAGTCTCAAAATGTCAATGTTGATAAAACTTAACGTCGTTTGAAAACCAAGAACAGAGTTTTCTTCTACACTTTAGAATCGAACTTTAAAGCATAAAATCATTTTGACAGATGCCGCTGCAATTTTGCTGCAGTAATTTTTTGCTTTGTCAGGCAAAAAAATAATGTAAAATAAAGTCGATAGTGGGTGTATGCTTTGACAATAGAAACTGGAGCGACGCGGCTTATTTCTTAGGCACGTGGCAACAAAAGAATTGCATAAAAAAGCACAGCTGCTTTTTAAGACTGAGAAATTATAAAGTTTCGCGTAATTCCAAATATAGTGCTTTACTATAGGTACAATTTAATACACGATCTGTGCACTTATTTATGGAGGCGCCAAGATATTTTTATGTTTAGACTCTTATTCTAACCAAATAATTATTTACCTTGCTTTACGTGACATACGTCGCGGATTATTACGTGGTAGTTAGTAAATTAGTTTATTTTATATATATGTTAGATTTTGGTACATATTTTTTATAGTTTTACAACTTGTACTAGACTAATGTTGCCTGAAATAAATAAGAATAATAATAACACATTGTTATTAAAAAAAGTTTGCTTCCTCTAGTAACTGTCCATTTCGTTTAATCATAAACATACTGCAAAATAATCTTCGCTGAAAATTATGCATATCTAATATATTTTTATTTTTAAGTACTAAAATTAAAGCTACGAAGAGTAAACCTTTATTTGCGGTAGACTTTATAATCTACCACAAATTAAAAGTAGTGTAAATATTATTAGAAAAGTGAGTGTTTATTCAGTAGTTTGCTTTTTAATTAGGGGTGTTAGTATCTTATGAGTTCTATGAAAAGGGACAAGACATAGAAAGTGTTGATCTTAAAAAAGTTTTGATATATATGTGTACTATACTTTACTATACATACTTACTTACTTTGCTATACTGTACTATACTTTATAGTTATCTCACTGCTAACAGTAGTAGATGTAGTAATGATGTTAATACATTGCGTTGAAATGTGCTTGTTTGACGAGGTCTTAGGATTCCGCTGGGAAATCAAAGAACAGCTGAACTTTCTCCGGATAACCACTGCAGCATAAGTTACAACACGAAATCCAATTTAAAGAAAACACTCAGATCCGGAACAAATATTTGCGGATTACGGAAATTATTTTCCATCAGCGGAAATAGATTTCACTACTTATGTATTAGTTATTTATTTCTAACATTACGAACTACGTTTATTTTCAGGCGTGCTTTGTTTATACAGTCAAAAACGAAACAAATTTAAAATCAGTCCTACAAAATAACAAAAATAAATATTCGGAACCCATAAAAACTGCGATAAAAACAATCCCAGCTCTACCTTGCCAATGGAAGCCGACAAACAGACGTGTCCTTCGAACGCGTGCCGCACCTGGACGAAGTGACGTCATTATATCGATAAACTTTATCGATAAGTGATTATGTCAATATTTGTGTCTGTGTTGGTACTTATAAGAAGGTAAACGATGGTTTGGCTGATTGTAAAGTTCTTACAAAAAAAATCAGAAAAACTTAAAACTAGAACATATTATTATGTAACCCGAAAAAGAAATTTCAAAGAGCAAGGAACAATATTATCATACTCGTAGCTAGTCATCAACTGTATTAATTGATTACACAAATTTATAAAAAATTGCCAAGTGAGGAATTTTCAATACTACACCATTCCTAAATCTATTTATTTATTTATAAATGGAAAACCAGCAGCACAAACATAAAACTTAAGATTTAGAAACTAGAAGCAAAAATTTATGCAGCTTTAATTGCATTTAATTACACTGTAAAGCAATACAATTAAATCATTTAGACATTGACCTCTATTAATGACATTTACTAGGGGAGCTACCTGTAGATTGTTTGTAACAGTCTGTTAGCTTAAATGTTTAAATTTGGTTATTGAATAATATGTTTATAGAATAATATTAATTATAACTTTTAATTATTTTTTTTTATCACTAAATATGATTAATAGAGAAAAGAATAAAGGTTTCCTTAATAAAAAAAAAAAAAAAAACAAAAATGTCAACATAGCTGTCTGTAGCTTGCCGCATCCAGCAATCTTTCAAGTATTATTATATTGCTTCTTGATTAAATTTTCAAGCAGTTATAATGTAGTTAATCTATACCTATATTATAACTGCTTGAACCACTATAACTGAATTGTTTCCTTTTTTATAGTTTAACTTTTTATGTTTTTGTGTTGAATTTATGTTCGGTAAGGCTTTATTCCGCAGGTGCCAGTCAGGTACACTTTTTACGGTTAACCACCGTATGAGTAAGTAATTGTGCAAATAGCTAGTTAAATTGTAGATCGATAAAATGCCCGAGAAAATATGAAACGTGCGTATGAAATTACTTCCTTATAATGTTATCTTGCTTAGGTAGGTACCGTCCATGTTGTAGATGCACTTGAATAAAATATCATAATAAATATATTTTTTTTTTCCAGTGCTTGATATTTTATAGGTAATCATTAATATACAAAGTTATTTTTAAAACACCAGCAACCTTCGGTGACAAGTTTCAATTATTATTGAATTGTGTGGAAATAAAATGTAGCTAATTATCAAAAGTCGTAGAAAAAACGTTGTTGCTGATGATGCTAGGAAACCGGTCACTGAAAGTTGCTGGTGTTATAAAAATAACTCTGTATATTATTGATTACAAATTATCAAGAAATAGAAAAAAGAATAACTATCGACAACATTCTATCGACTAAAAACATCCCCAAATAATTCCTAACAAGCATTCAACCGCGTTTCTTCTTGCAAATTCTCTTTAAGACATTTTATTCCCGAACAAATGAAAGGAACGGCAGCTGATTCCGCTTTTTGTGTTAGAAATACAACATTATATTTAACAGTCGTTCCAAAAACTCATTGGAATCTCAACCTTATACCGTCGATATAAAAGCGAGACTTACAACAGTGGTGTTAAGAACAGTGTTGCAAACATCTCAAGACTATTAATTCAGAATTAGTACTCAAATTACTTGACTTGTACTTAAAAATCAGAGCTCGAGTTACGAAGGGTAAAGCTTTATTTGCGGTAGACTATAGAATTAAAAGTAGTGTAAATATCTTTAGAAATGTGGGTGTTAATTCAACTAATTCGCTTTTTAATTAGAGGTGTTAATTTCTAATAATTTCTATGAAATGTGACTAGACATAAAAAGCGTTGAACTTAAAAAACGTGCTAGGAATTTTTTAAAAAAGAAAGCTGTCATTTTTTAGTTTTTAAAATGAAGTTCTCACTTCACACCCTACTTTTGAAGTCACCGACATTTAAATGCCATTTTTAGTGCATTATATCGGCGCATACGCACCGATGGGCTTTTTGACACATTAAATGCACTCGCTGAGTCATGCTGATGAGTGACAATTGGTGACACTGGCTTGTCAACTGTCAGAGAGGAGAGGACGCCTTTATCATGTTTTCTAACTCATGTCATATTTAATAGACAATAACTTTACGATGTTTTTGATACTTTTTGCATTAATGATGAGTTTTTCTTTTTATGTGAATAATTTTTCAAACGCGCAAAATAAAGATTTTATTTATATTCTGAGTGTTCACAAACATTATACCTTGCGAATGGCTTGAGTTTGTACAAAATCTAGTTGGCCTAAAGAAACGGTCTTTTTGGCGATCTTTATGGGAGGCCTATGTCCAACAGTGGAGGTCGTTCAGGATCAATCAGCCATCAGTCCATCAGCTAAAATGATGACTGAAAAAAACAAAAGCATATTTTTATATACTTGCTTAGAAGGTATCCATTGGATACTCTGCCATAACCGAGTTCAAAAAATTATGAGCCGACCACATAAGAAGGTGAGCTTCTTGAATAGACTTTTTGAAAGATCAATACAAGACTTACCTACAATAGTAAGTTTTTTCTAAGTAAGTCTTTTAGTTAAAATAAAATTTTAAATGGAAAGATTTGATTGTTTGTTTGTTTAGATTGAATAGGCTCGAAATTACAGGACCGATTTGAAAAATCTTTCACAAATAGAATCGGACTTTATCTGATGAACATAAGATAATTAATATTTCCAAAAAATTATGGTTCTGTATGAAAACTCCAATGAGAGATGTAACCCAACGTGAAAGTGTGCAAAAAATTCTAATTTTAAATTTTTGTTCAATACTTTACCGCTTTACCGCACCGGGCTTTGCATAGGGCAAAGCCGGGTAGCCGAGTTACAGTAGACTTGAGGGGCGGTCCTCAAGTCTACTACATATAAAGATGAATCAATGATACGATATCGGTTACTTTCCTCAAAGGGAAGGAAATAAGATTCCTATCAGATCATTAGACGATCTTTTTCTGTTGCTTTATCCTTTATTCGATTCACAGATTCTATCTGAGGGTAGGTCGAGAAATTCCGTTTGTTTAACCACGTATTCGTATTCTCCAAAGATATTATAGACATGTCTATGGTTTGTGTATTGTTTCTTCTGAAACATAAATAAATCCTATGCAACCTGTACCGGTGAAGGTTGGAATTCAATCTAGAACAGTACAGAAAATCGTGGTACATACAGCATTAGTGTCCAGTCGATAGGTAATAAGGTAGGGTGTCTCCAGACCACACAATCTGTGGTCCATTGGACCTGCTAAGTCTGTGGCACAAAGTAGCTGGTTGCATGGGATACCCTGTATCTTTTTTTTAATATATCAATGCCCTGTATTCGTTGTTTAGGTCTTAGGTTTTAATAAATATATAGGAATACTATAAAGAAAGATAATACAAATCAATTTTTAAATTTAATAGTTCAGACAGATTACATAAATATATGTAGATACTTTTTAACGTCCTTATAAATCGCTTTAAAGTATAAGACTTCTTAAAAAGGCTAAGAAACTTTGATGTCTGAAAATATTAGGACACCAGGAGCTATCGAGTATTTGACAAAAGTTATTGTCCGTTTTGACGAAAGTTATTACAAACTATAAAATATAACAAAAAGAAAGTGCATGGACAAGTTGCACTATTAGACGACCCTTGACCCTTTTAGCAAAACATTTTTCTAATGACAAAAACTTCTGAAATTAAATCAAGTTTTTTTGCGAAATTTCCCACTTCATTCCACCTTATTGTCGCAGCCATTATCTAAGAAATTTATTTAAATAATAACAATACAAATCAAGTTACAACGCCCTTAGTAACAAACTAGCTCAAGTACCTACCACGCCGTAAATTCCCATACCAACGATGTATTGTTGACGAAAATAAATCAAATTTACATGAAAAAAAAAACTAGTTTCGCGGACACTATGAAAAAAATAAGAAGGGCAACCTCTTTTGTCATCGTCTTCGTGCGTTTCGCACACGGAAGTTCCTGTTTGAATTTGGAATAAGCTGCAAGTTTGGGGTAACAATAGTTACAATGGTAACACTGACAATAGGTGGTTCGAACGAGAGCATGGTATTGTTTGAAGAGCAGCTGAGCAGATCTCCAAGATTGCGTATTCTTTTTGACAGTAACGGTTGTTTGAATTTTCCCGGATTCATTTCTTTTTGCTCCAATTTTTGTTGAGTTATGTGTGTGCCCACCTTTAGCTGCATCTGCCCCATGCAAAATGCCTTGACCTCTACCCGAATTATTTGGATCACGCTTATTATTATTTTATATGTTATATCCTATGGAAAGCGTTTTAAAGCAGAATCATAAAAACGATGTAATTGTACGAGTTTGAAAGCCTTTTGTAACTAGTTAGCCTAAGTTTGTAATCACTACACACAGTATAAAACAAAGTTTCTTCTCGCTGTCTGTCTATCCATATGAATGCTTAGATCGTTAAAACTATGCAACGAATTTTGATGCGATTCGTTTCAATAGTTACAGAATCAAGAGGAAGGTTCATATGTATAATATTTAAAAGTATCAGCATTCCGTGCGAAGCCGGGACGGGTCGCTAGTTGTAAATAAAATATTTTCTATGAAGTTGGTTACATAAGCACTAAGCCGAAGTTAGTTTCGTACTTTGTAGTACTGTATAAAATATTTGGGGAAAAAATACCTACCTATGATCATTTTTAAATTGCTTAGGTACCTACTACAGATACTTGGTCAAATGAAAATGATGAACAAAAAATTTTATACGAAAATTTTGTATGAAAAACACAAAATCCTCCTATTAAATTTTGAATAGAAAATTAAGATTGTTCAAATCTGTCCCTATTTAATATTCTATTTATGAGACGAGGTCCTTGAGACATGACATTTATTGGCTATAATTTAAAAAATAATAAGGAAAAGAATTAAATGTCATCCGATGATCGTTAACGTGGGACCAAGGGACTAATCCCCCAAACCTATGGGTCCCAATGGGTCCCCTAAGACTGTGAGGTTATAGGTCAAACAAAGTTGATTTATTTGAAAGCGTTGGACCCTAAAAAGACACTGGTTACGTCGTGAAGCCAGTTTTTTTTTATGAATTTGGTTTGGTTGTATTTTTTTAAAGTTACTGCTATGTTAAATAATTAATAGGATATAAAGATGGAAACCCCAAACTAGTTTGACAGGTATAAAGTTTACTATTTTGTACATTAAAAGTATGGTTAAAAAATTTACGAGCAGTTAAAGTAGTCTAATATTTACTGAGAAGTTATAATATAAAATGGAATTTTCTCAAAAAGAAGAGAAAACATAGACATTGAAAAGCTGGATCGGCGCAAGCTCTGCTTAAATTTAGATAATGGGATGCAGTTCTGCGTTCGCGCATTTAATCCAAGCGCCGTTCAATTTAATTTTTCTTGCATTTTCACGGTATTTTTCAATGGCAATTTGTCATAATCTTAATTTAGCCATAGAAAAAATACCCTTCCAGCAGTTTCACTCTAAGTGGTATTTTTTGATACAGCAAGTGTTGGGGTTATCTCCTCGTTGAGGGTGATCCAGTTATTAGTAAATTTTGGAGGTAATCTAACGACACCAAACCACTGCATCTAAATGTCTTTAGATTTATAAAAAAATTAGGTAATCTAAGCCACATGTTTAGGTATGTACATAAAGAGACACAGGGCGGCGGCGGCGGTGCGGCGCGTTGCAAAGGTTTCGTTAGGTACGACTTTTATTGTTTCCTAATTAATAAAGTTAATCTGCTGTATGAGCAATATTGGCTCGTACAGCAGGCGCCTTCCATTACAAATCTTAGCCAACGATATATTCTATATTGCCGTGTGGTGCCGGCATAGAATTTCACCACCGACTAAGGCGACTAAGGGAGACACACCGGGGGGCGGGCAGCAGAGCCTTCTGCATAACAACTACACCGAACTGCGATCCCCAACCCGCATGCCCAGCGTGGGGATTATGGGCAATAACCCCCAAATAATGATGCCATCTATGGCGCTCATTAGGGGAGGCCTATGTCCAGCAGTGGACTATTATAGGCTGGTGATGACGATGATGATGTGTTTATTTATGGACTGTTCTGTAACGAATTATGAGTTTGCTTTTTTGTTATTTACAAGAGAATTGCGATAGCTATTTCTGTCCTAGGTAACCTAATAACTGACCTAGGTAAAGGTAATAGGCAATTGTGGCCGTTAGCAGATGTCTGCACGCGTGCCCATTTTGACCTTTCGCTAAATGTCAAGTAGATATTAAAATTATAGGTAATATGGATTGCAATTTGAAGTCGTTTGATGTTGTTACAGATGAAAAAACACATGTTAATAATGGACAAGCGTCTTATTAAGACGAGGCACAATTTATATCTCTGCTTAATTTTATGAAGGCACCTTTTATCCAGAGTGGCAAGATTGAGATTGCAGAGTTTTGGAAATGATTTCATTTACTAGAGCTGGCATGTAAAATTTACAATTATGTCTTCCAAAATGGATCTAATCTTGAATTAATCCGATAATTGAATTGTTCGTATGAAACTATGAATTACTGTCATATATTATAAATAGTTCCTCTCAATATCCGGTAGGGGCACTGCAAAGCGCTAAATATATGTTTCTAACGAAACGATTTCTTAATTTACTTTGTAAAGTATGCAAAACTCACCCTTAGACCTCAGCTCTATTTTTCTACTACGTTTTATGTATATTAGTCATCTAGTACCCATAAATAACACAAGCTTTACTTAACTTGGGGCTAGATGAGTGGTGTGGATTGTCCAGATATTACAGATAGTACAGATTTGAGTTATTCCATACACCTACATACATACCGGGTCTCATTAATGTTTTTAAGCAATAAACATAATTTTTATCGGTTTGGAGCTCGCAATAACGTCTGTTGTTAGTTGGTAATGGTTTATTGCCGTTTGCCAACTGCCAATACAATGTCAAGTTATTTCTGTTAAATTTATTCAAATCAAACCAATTATCACACTATAGCATTAATATTTATATCAATTATCCAATAACATTAATTGTATAAAATTCTTAAAAGCTTTTAAACAAACCCTGTATATATCTTCGTTCCGGGTCACTTTGTGTTTTATTCCCTTGCCATAAAGAATAATAAAGAATAAGTGACAATTTTAATAGTTTTGTTGATCTCTAACTCTTTTATTTTGTTTATTGCAAGGGCGTTCACAAGACAGGCACAATAGACGGAAGATCTGCGCTCTATATAGATAACTGCCACATTATTCATGTCTGCCGGGGTGTGTATAAAAAATGAGAATCACCCCTCTAGATAAATGCTTTTTATCTTCTGGGAATAAAAAACGTGGGTAAAAGAATGATCTTTGGGTGAGAAACAACTGAAACTGCTCAGTGAAAAAACAGTTTGGGCATGATTTAGGATGTCAAAAAAATATGCAGGGTTTTGACAACAGTGTGTACAGTTTTAAATAATAGCTAGCTAAGAAATTATATATTATTCCATAAGCTAAATCAGTTTTAGCGGGAATTGGGATCTTATTTAATTACTTAGAGATTACCCTGAATGCGAGGGCCAATAGGTACAATAACAACAATAGCTAGCCAAATTTTTCCATAACAAGCTAATCCACATATATCTATAAGCTAAAATTGTAAAACAATAATTATTTATTCAGTTAACCTATCTTTAAATAAATTGCAACGCTCTGCCCTGTTTTATGCAACGATTATTCAACTTTAAAAACAAAATGGCGGCTTAGAAACGTGATATCTACGTTTGTTTTTTGTCGTCTTGTATTAAAGTTATAGCAAATGAAACTCGAAACCCTAGCTCAAATAAAATAGCACGTTTTTCTTTTAACCTTATAAAGAAATCAATAAACGGAAATTCTCATTGCTTCAGCAAAAAGCAAAAGGTCAGGCGTGGAATGTAACGTCTGCTAGACCTTTGCGCACGCGCGGGGCCTGGATACACTTAGTTTTATGTCTTAGTTCAGGCTAGGTAAAACCTTCGTTGGTAATTTCTGGAGTTATGGATGATTCACAGACAAAATGAGGTCTTCATTATTATGTATAAAACAGAGAAATTGGCATGATCAAGATTAATAAAATAAATAAAATCAAGAAGTTTTTTTTTTATTGTACAACCACAAGTAGCTTTATCCAGCCTCAAGTGGGACAAAAGAGCCCACACGCTGGGCCCACAGTGTCACCATTTCTGGGACCTTCAACTTTATCTAATGCAATATTTTTGTTAACATATTGGTTAACTTCTACGAAATTTAGCCGTTGCTGAAAGTTGCTACCTAACCATAGCCGTAGGTTTTATTCTTTAAAGAAAACCTACGGTACCTAATCCGATGACCACGAGAGTGAAAACCTGTTGAAACGTCGGGTAAAATAACTAAATTATCGCGATAAATACCCGTTAAATACTACTAATAATAACGTAAGTTTAATATAAAATAAAATAAATAAAAATATAAAATAATATAAAATAATGCTGGACAATTCACACAGCATCATCTAGCCCCAAGCTAAGCAGAGCTTGTGTTATGGGTACTAGATGACTGATATACGTAATACAATATTATTAAATAGATAGATATTTTTTATTATACATAGAAAACGACCAGAACCCCTGAACAAATATCTGCAGATCGTACAAATATTTGTCCCGAGGCGGGAATCAAACCCGCAACCACCTGCGTCGCAGGCGGACCTTCGCCCACCGCGCCACAGTGGTCGTCAATATATTATTTTTTTATACTTCCAATGACCGAAACGATTCTCTTCTGACTATTATATATATTTTTTATTTTGACAGCATCCGTTATACAGCACTATTATTTCCTAACAGAATAATTACGCAACATCATTGTACTAAAATTAATCAAACTCATTACCATGTCTATTAAAATGTTAGCTTCAAAACTGAACGGGTCCATTCACACCACTTCACTAGTTTTATTTAACCCGTTGTGCAGGGGTGTGGGCGCTGTGGGCCCAGCGTGTGGGCTCTTTTGTCCCACTTGACGCTGGACAAAGGTGGTCCTTGTAGTTTTATTGTGAGTTCTCGATTGGAACTCGATCGGGCTTAGTTTATGACATTTTGGATGAAATGTTTCACGTCCTTCGTAACACCTAGTGTTTTGATGTAAATATCAAGACACTAGGTGTTGGTGACATAATTATGTATAGCTAAAAGGTATAAAAGGTCCGGAAAAAAGGAAAGACGCAGTAGCAGTCTTATTAGTTTTTTGAGCCCTCCATATTATTATAATTATCAATCATTCTTTAAAATAATAATGGTAAGATAATTTGTGAAAGTCACTATAAAACTGGTGAAAAGCCTTAAAGCACACCTATTTAATAAAATTCCCATTTTGACTGTCTGTTTTGCAGTCTTTGGAAACTATAGTACGGGTATTTGACAATAGGGCTAAATGAATCAACGTGTAATGAACGCGTTGGAATTGCAGACACGCTTGTATTGTTACTTGTTTTCTGCCCCGGGGCTGTTTTGACCCCGGGGGCGATTTTTGCTATTTATACTTACTACAGCTGGCTTCGATATTTTCGATTCAATCATAGGTATGATTGGCCGCACCTATGAAAAGACGATTTTCACCTACTTTACCTTCATATGCAGAGTTTAGAAAAATAAATAAATTTTAATTAGTA
Source organism: Eupithecia pulchellata (assembly GCA_963931895.1). Lineage (NCBI taxonomy): Eukaryota > Metazoa > Arthropoda > Insecta > Lepidoptera > Geometridae > Eupithecia > Eupithecia pulchellata. The sequence continues at coordinate 13,522,180 of OZ007522.1, forward strand.
GGTACTAATTTTTCAAATACTATCTTTAACTTAATCTTATTCTAAAAGAGCTTCTGAAGATTAATGATTTTCGTAATTTACCTACCTATCTCCGGAGTTGTACGTACATGATTGAAATTGAGTTACTTACTATTTTAGCGGTATTTTTCGAATAGCAAAGTATAACCTTTATAGTAGGTACATATTGCACTTTAACGAGTTCCACATTCTCCTCCGTTATACCTACTCGCAAAAGACTGATATTGTTTTTTAAGATTTTGATCTACATGTTTATTTCAAAAAATCTTTTATATCATCCGCCTAATCTAGGATTATCACAAGATCTTTTTCGGGTTAAGCCCATGAACATGGTCATAAAGAAAGTACAACCACATCGATAAAACCTTTATTACAAGTTTACACAACTGCCTGACCACATCTGTTGCTCAAAGATAATCTAATTTGTACAAATCGTCCGTAAACCAATAAAAATAAAGTGGATTTACGACCGTTGAGGCCATCGATAGAAAAACTCAAAGGATTATGGAATTACCGAAAAGCGTTAACAGTCTAATGAAACTGTTTGTTGATTGGTTGTTTCCGCTCTTTTGTCAGTACGTATGTAGTTTTTAACTTCGTTTTATTTATACTTATTTCAGCCGTACGTTTATGCTAGGTTCTTGGGGTCCTAAAGTGCCCCAGGACCCCAAATCCTGGGGCACATGCAATTTATAGAGATCTTACGAAGCTACTCCTGGACTCCACAAGTGATCGCTGCTGGCTTTTGTTTCGGTCAATGAATTAGCATTATCCATGTAAATCCGTTATTGGTCGTAAGAATAATACATGTTTTTCTATTCTTATAAGGACTGTGGATTTTTAAAATAAATAATTTAAAAAAGTAGTTTTATCCAACGTGACAATCACTAACAATTTCCAAAATCTAAATTGACCAGCTGAATTATAATTCATTTTACCTACTATAAACCTATTTACATCTTTTTGTATTGGGCAATGCACAAAGTATATTCCAAATTTTTTAGGTTGTTTCTTGTCTTTTCCATTCATGCTTCACTCGAGATTTAGAGCATTCAAAAATAAAGAACTAAGATTAATTTTCTACGACACCGCTAATCGTATTAATGTCAAGTTGAATTAACCGGAATGCTAAATCAAATAACCAAGAACTTTTACAGTTATACGAAGCTTGGTTTCACACTTTATTTGCCAAATTATTCGAGTACGATTTTACGACAAGAAAGTAGAGATAGCGTACTGTTTATAAATTCCGAATTTTATAATAATGCTGGAGAATCCACGCATTATCATTGGCCCAGGCTAAGCAGAGCTTATGTTATGGGTACTAGATGACTGATATACATAATACAATTACCAAGGTATATCTATGACAGCAGTTTCTCTATTTAAATATAAATCATTATGGAACATTTTAGTTATTTTATGTAGAAGTATGGTATAAGTCTAATCATTTTGACACACTTTGCTACTGAATATATTTTTTGGTTTTATAAATGGCTAAGCATACAAACCCTTGACTGGTAATAATTATTACTAATAAATGATTATTATGACGAGAACTGTAAGAAATATAGGTAAATATAACCTATCAAAACTTCAGCAGGGCGGTTGACAGAAAACCAACTGTCTAACAGTTTAACGGATTTTCTGCTAAACAAATCCCCGTACGGATTTTCCGTTATGGTGATAGAGCAGGTGCTTACTAATGGAAATCAGGTAGATCTTTATCTACTAATTAAATTTCGGGGCCCATATCGCACGCAACATGTTAATTCTCTCACTCTATTAACTTTCCACGTATCTGTCTGTTAGGATTATGTCATACTAGACGTGTTATCGTGGAAAAGATGAAGGAAAGAGTTTTTATTTATGCTTTGGTACCAAGATATGAACTCTTTTCTATTTTGCGCACAAGTTTTCGTTCTTTGATATCTAATAAATCAATAATTGTTTATTAGACATCAAAGAATGAAAACTAGGGCTTATAGTAGGTAATTCGTTTCCATGGTATTATCAAAACATTAGTTTTGCCTCAATATCATCTGTAGCTAGAAGCCCTTCTGTTAGAGTCTACTGTTTATTATTGTGATATATAAATATATACCTTTTTATTTTCCGTTATATATTTGAATGTTATGCTATATACCTAATTATGTTATAAAAATAAAAAATATTGTAAAGGAAGTTTAAATTCCTAAGGAAAATAAAGAAATTATAAATTACTCACTATTTTCACATAACTCTATAGTAAAATTTTGTAAATTTTCGAAATCTATAGAATAGCAAGAAAATGTAATATCTAAACCATTTAACCCTGTATCAGTCATTGACATTAAGTGTCAACCGCCAGCGCTCGTCACGGTGCGCGGTCGCAGGTGCCGCCTAATTAGTGCACGTGAGAATACCACCAATTTACACTGTCCAACACTATGCACTCAAATAACAGTACTTTTCACTTAAATTAGAGCACTATGCACGCAAATTATACCACTCTGCACTAAATAACGAGAACGTGACAGCTTTGTGCACTAAATTACGATACATTGCAATTAAATTGCAGTTATAATTTTGTAGGATTGATTGATTGTCTTGGTTACTGTTTGAGTGATTATGGCTTTTTGATACAGCACGGATTGATATTGACTATGGGCAGTAGTAAAAAACATCGATATCTATATGTAACTCAGTTTATTAGTCACATTATATATTCAGTTTATCAGTCATCTAGTAACGTTAACACAAGCTATGGTTAGATTGAGACTAGATGTTGCTGTGTGGTTTGCAATAGTATTTAGGACATCAATATGACTATAGATGACCTAGCTGAAAGGTCGAGTACTTGACATTACATAACTTAAATATTCTTGACATGTAATCTTCTGCACATCAACAATTGTTTCTGATTCAAACTATAATTCACAAACGTTATATGTATATTGCAGAATTTAGTCAACCTTCCCGGAACACACACGATCTAGAAAATTTAAATTATTCGGCCATTCTTATCGTTCTTTGCTAGCAACCGATCAGTTTTTTGAATAATCTAATACATTAATAAAATTAGGACAACAAGCTACTTACTATAACAATATTATATTAATATAATTACAAATGTTTGGATAAGACGCATTACAAAAAATTTAAAACCGCGTCCCTGAAATTTGGCAACATACTTCTAACGGAACTCCCGTTAAAAGAAGGTTGACAAAATTAAAGGTTCTAGGCTGTTGAAGGTTAAAAACTCACACCTACATCACAATACCTATTGAACAATCATTAATTATAATAAACCTATGCATTCTGTTCGGTTGTTTATTTCTATCGACACGGATCTATCGGAAGGATCGATGTAATTTGTTGAAGGATGTTAATGTCAAAGTGGAGAGAAACTTGAACGCATGTTGTGCACCTGCCTTTAGGTCTGTGGTGCGCAAACTTTTTTAAAAACCTTATTCGGTAAACTGAAAATATTTGATTACAAAAGTACTAGAAATCCATTCTGACTTAAAAATTTCTGGGAAATCTCTATTTTATTTGGAAAACAAACATTTGCTTACTTAATTAAAAACTATATAAATAATACTAAAAACAGCAAAGTTTTCATCATTAATTAAACATTAAATGAAATGAGACAGACAGATCGGACCTTAATAAACTTATAACATAATCTCTCTCTACTTATTACGGGAAATGCTTTTGATATACAAATCCATGTAATTTTTTAAGGATTCATATATTTGACAAATTTTCTTGTGAGGGGATTAAGTATTTAATAAAGTTGCAAATAATTATGTTGTTATTAATATGTTATTATTATATTTTATACTAAATACTTTAATAAGTATATCAGTCTTCTAGTATCTATAAAATAAAACTCTGTTTAGCCTCAAACTAAATCAAGAGAATTTCTTCGCTAGCCGAAAATTGTCTCTATTTCTTTGTGAAAAAAATCCGAGAAAAGTTTGAGATCCTCTGTCCTTCTCCAACATACACAATGTCTTCCGAAAATGTTTTTACGAATTCCTAATTATAGAGGCGAAGACAGGTGTAAATGTTTCGCCTCATTTATAACAATAAAAAAATATTCGGGTGTTACGTCGAAAAGTTGTAGACACATAACAGTTAAAATGATGCTCTATTGTGACAAGGTTTTATGTATCTAATCATGTTAATACCCTCTGTAAAATAAGCCAAGTGCGAGTAATACTCGAGCATTGGGTGTTCCGTAGCACTCCAACATAGTTTTGTACACTTTTCTTTTTTTTTGGTAGTGGTCATAGTGTATTCTGTGACAGACAGCGTGGAATCAAATATATTATTAGACTCCCATTGGCACCCTCTGTTAACAGAACCCTAAAAGTATCCAAAGTTTGATTTTAAACAAAAATGGCCTCTGCACTACACATAATAAAGTTCCATTTAAAGCACTAGCTGTTTAAATACCTGACCATAAAGGTTAGATACGATAGGCCTTCTTCGAAACTCATCGAGAGGTATTTCAAAGGTTTAGAGCTAAGTAATTAATCAAATTGCACTTAATTGCGATAATTACCGTCATTAGAAATAGATCCACTACCAAAACAAGTGGCGTTCCGCTACGATGTGATAAAGTAAGTAGAAGTGAAACTTGGATTCTTTTTATCCGGTTCAGAATGGGACGTGTTTGTTTTCGTTTTAATTAAAAAATTACATATTGAGTGGTTATGGATTTTGCTTATTTTAATAGCAAAATGTCGCAGTTAGCCGAATTAATCGCAGATCTAACAATTATTTCGCGCGTTAGTGCAAACCGCACTCACCCTGAAGAAGTGTAAAGGTATGAAACACGTTGGTATTTTACTAAAGCCAAACTCAATGTAGAGTGAAATGAAAACGACACTTATAACTAGAATTCACTTGCTTGACGTCAAGTTTCAGATTAATTGTAAGCAATCTTTATTGAATGAAGGATCTCAAATCGACAAGTAACGTAAATGGCGTATAAAAAGACGCAGTAGCCTAGTGCATTTTAGGTTAAGTATGCACGGTTTGTTTACTAACATTCTACATCGATTTCGGCTATTTTATGGTTATTCCAATACAAATATACTTCGTAGCTAACCCGTTTACATTTTTTATACTTTAATGTTTTGAATTTATTTTTATGTAGATGGTTAAAAACTCGCCACGGAGAATTCATCATAATGGAGGCTTGCTATTTCTCCAACGTCAGTATCTAACGCTGCCACAAAAGAAGTTCCTAGATATTTAAAACAAACCAATTTTATGAAAAAATACCGCAAGTACCGAAAGCTACTTAAAGTACTGTAGGATTCTAACGATACTTCATTCATTAAAATTAGTTCATGCATTTAAAAATTGGTCGAATGAAGACATGGAATCTTTTTCGGAAGTCGTATAATGTTTTTAATTTCGCTTCTATACTACAAACTTCAACATTTACCGTACGCTACCGGCACAGTGGCTTATGAGGAATATTGGTCAGTGGGTTCAAGACTGTTTGCGGAGTGTAAACATAGCTGACTGGGTTCTAGCGCAATATACCGGAGAATGACTGGACGGTTTTAATGACCACGGGTTTTAGTCAGAGGATGAGTTTGCACAATAACAAACATACGTTTTCTTTTACTACAGTTTACTTGTCAAAATGACGGCCAGAATATAAATCCGGGAAAGTCAAAGTTATCCACTTTCACTTCTATAAAAAAAAATCTTTTTTTGCCTTTATTTTTCGCGGATATAACATACGTAGCTACCAATATCAAAATCAAAGTGCTTTATTTCCTTTAGACCTTACAGGACTCTTGCTTGAACACTACGTCACAAATTACATAAAACTGGGAAATAAATTGATCACTTTGATTAATTGTTCATTTCAACCTATTTTTAAGGTAAAAAGAAGCGAACAAGAAACCTTTAGGTACCTTGCGTTTATTACGAGTTGGAGCAAAACTCGTCCCAAACTGTTTTGTCGTCCAGATAATCTGATATTTTATAGTAAGCCTTTTTGCAAAGAATATAGTTTTGACCACGTTTTGACAATCCGTTTAATGTTTTTTTTAGATAATTTTTGCAATTCACTTGTCAAAGTGACGGCTGGAATACAAATACGGGAAAGCCAAAGTTATCCACATTGGCTTCTAAATGAAAACAGCTGATTTAATTTTCTGCGGATATAACGTAGGTACGTGCTAGTAGTGACCTCTGTGGCATGGTGGGCGATAGTCTGCCTTCGACGCAGGAGGCTGCTGGTACGAATCCCGCCTAGAAACAAATGTTGGTACGATCTGCAGTTGTTATTGATGATTTCTATGTATAGTGAAAAAATCAAGTTCAATAATTTATAACCTGAATTATAAGAAATAAGGTATTTATATCTGTTATTTTACTATCATGTGTTAAGTTAACAGAGAAATAAGATAGAAGAGAAAGAAATAAAATATTCACATAATTTTGTAGAAAAGAAAATACCAACATAAGAATAAAAACCTAAGTGTATTCCACAAAAATGTCATCTCACCCCGGCATACTGCGCCAGATCACAGCTAGCTGTTTGTACTCCGCAAACGGTATCGAACCCACGACCAATATACCCGAGCCACTATGCCGCTAGTGCACTGTGCATGTTCATACATATTATTGTTCAAATGCGAAAGGAGTGGTTCTTCAGTGATTCTTTATTTGACACATAAAAACACAAACATTTTTCTATGGTTTATTATATGTTTATCCGCTACACTGTTTTCAACATATTGTCACATAAAAACACACTAGGTATTTTATTTATGTTTTTTTCCGCTACACTGTTCAACTTTTGCGGTAGTCAGTGAAAAATTGTACCTTATACAATATATTCCTAGCTTGGGGCTAGATGATGCTGATTGTCTAGTATTCCTAATGAAGATTTTTGTATTTGTATTTTTGTAATGCAAAAATAACTTTCAATTTTGCAGGTTTTCCAACAACTTTGGGCACATAGTTGTCAAGTATTTATTTATTATCGACTGAAGAAACAAAAAATACAAAATAAAATTTCCATTAAAAATTCACTTTTTCAGAAAAACTAATAAAGTTTTTAATGCAGAACTTTTACATGATCGATAACTTTTCGATAACTCTCACGGTCTCAGACAACCCAGCTCTGAAAAAAAAACTCTTGTTTATACTTACATAAATAGTACTTAAAACTAAAAAGTTGTTTAACAGTTATGACTTTTTTTTAATTTACCTGGTTCTTCCAGGTAACCATCAGAATCAAACACAACGGGTTCGGAAGAGACTTGCTAAAACCTGAGAAATGCGGGTTTGAATCCCACTGGTGTAAACGTCAATCCTTTTCACACTTTTTTATAGCAAAAATAGATAAATATCTACTTTTTTTACCTTTCGTAATTATTATTATTAGCATTGGTCTTAAAACGGGGCAACGCAGCGACATGGGGAAGTTCCAAATTAGTATAGATATTGACATGGATCAGTTGAGCTAACTCTTGATTGTTTCCAACTCTCTGCATTTACCTCAATTGTTTCAATTATCAATAGGCATAGGCATTATCCTTTCATTTTGATTTGTATTTATTAGATGTAGTTTTATTTTGATATATTTTTTTAATAACATTAAAGATAAGTACTCCTTTTTTACAAATAAATTAACAATTGAAATTAATGAGATTTTTGTAGTTATCTACATAATTCAACTCATTTAACAGTGTTATTTATTTTATTTATTTATTTTATTTATTTATTCAAAACCTTACGTCTATTTTTACAGGTATGTTAGCTAACTTCAGTATACAAAAGCTTGCACTAACTTCAGGCCCTTCCAAACTTAATGGTTACTTTATCAATGGACCTTATCTTGCGTTTATCAGAGAACCACAAAAGATAAGACAATGAAGAAAAAAATCGCCTGACCGTTCCTTCAATACATCTATTTCCATCTCTCTCTAACGGCAGACTGTAGTGCATAAGAGCGGGATGCAAGACCATGTGGCAGGGACACCCCAGGTGGAACCAAGTTCCGCTTTATTCATTCGTTGACGTTTCGCGGGAAAGCACGTTCGTTGCGCGCGCGCTCCTCGTTTCAGCGGTTTCCTCCGAAAATTCGATTTTCAATTTATTTGTATTTAGAATTCGATCGTTTTACTTTTAAATTCTGAAAGTTTTGGATTGTTTTGTGCCAGTGAGATGACTGTTGGTCGTGATACGTTCTGTGCAATAAGGATTTCTTTTCTTCTGTTCAAAGGATACGGTAAGGGTGCCTTTTGAATGCATGTCGCAACACTATATCTTTAGTATAGAATGGATTTATCTCTGAGAAGATTTTTTGTCGAGATACGAATGGAGGAATGCATTGACATTCTCAAAATGTCTGGCTTGCCCGCGTTTTTGTCCAAAGTTTGATAATGGAAGGGATTTTTGATTACCTACTTGCACTAAGAAAAACTTTTCATTTTTGTTACTTAGCACTTAGACTGCCTGAAAACGTGTACCACTAAAAATTATATGAGTAAGAATTAATTGTACTAAACTTACCAAGTCGATGTCGTCACTCGTTCGAAAACAGCTGTACCGGCTGAGCTAATATCGATGAAACTGAATTACATACAGTTTTATCTTGATTAAGTATATTTAAAGTTGGGGACATATAATTTAGTTTTGTTGCATAGCTAACAAGTAAATTACAAGCTTTAAAGATGGGATGTACTGTGCTACGAAACTACGAAAGTCTGCGTAGATCGCGTTTACGTCTTTTGTTGGCGTGGGATCAAAAAGAGCGGGATTTTGATATTTTCGTTGTGTCACCGGTTTTATCCGGTTAAAATTTTTAGTTATGTTTCGGTAAATTTGTTTTTATTTTGTCTTATCTTGTAAAGTTTTGGTTACAAAAGGATTGATAGAGCGTATCCATCATCAAATTATGACGGTATAACAAGTCCTAGAATAATTAAAGCACACAACGTCAATTTAAATTAAAGATTTTAATTTACTGATGGTAGTTTCGAACCTAGGTTCTTTAAAAGAGAATTACTCAACGGTGGAAATTCAGATGAAGTTAAACTAAACTAAGAATAACTAAACAAAACTATTTTGTCAGCACCAAAAAGAAAGACAACCTTTTTATTTCGCTAGTTATTAGATGGTAAAAAATTTAGTAGGTACTGTCAAATTAGTTAAATTTAGTTTTGGAGAATATAGCAAAAAATTATTTATGGACGCTTTGAACTGGATTAGTTGAACTACCTGTAGTTTGTTTGCAAAAGTCTATAGTTAACTCAGTTGTATCAATAGTAATTACTGTTCTTACAGTTGGTATTCGTTATTGTAATTTTAATAACCTATGCTAGTAAAAGTTTTACTTAAAAAAATGTATCGGGTATAACTAAAAAAACTTGCAAGGTATAAAAGCCATAACTGTCTTCCCACATCTATATTTTCAAATGACCATTCAACCACAGTCATTACTTTTCATACATTATTAATAATGTACTGTTCGTACATAAATAAATATATTAATATTGATCAGGAACTAATTCTAAGTCATTTTTATGCTAACTTCATCAACCCCTACGTTTGTACTTAGAAAATATTCTAAAGAATATATAAAAGTAAGTAGTATTATTTTTAAGATTTATTATCGACTGTTATTACAATATTAAATTATAAATTGTTTAATCGTTTTAAAACGTAGGTAGGGTTAGCAAATTACTTAGTTGCGATTAGTTTTGTTTGTATACTATAAACTATAAAGAAATAACGTACTATATAGTAAAGAAAATATCCTATGTAGGTATTTTATATAAGAAAACTAGCGCTAAGAAACTGCTCCGACTTCGCACGGGTGCAATGCTGATACTAAAAGTTTCTAAACTAAAAGTTCTTGAATCATTCTATCTATTAAAAAAACCGCATCAAAATCCGTTGCGTAGTTTTAAAGATCTAACCATACATAGGGACAAACAGACAGACAGTGGGAAGCGACTTTGTTTTATACTATGTAGTGATGATGAAATGTAAACAAAATCTATTTTTGTTTTATGGGCTACATAGGTTTCTATAGTAATAACTCAAAAAAATCTATTTAACTTAGACACTTCCATGGTATAATAGCTCTGGCAAATATAATAAAATATACCAATACCAGACAATTTGCTCAGCTCAATCTGGACCTCAAGTAAACATGACTTGAAACAAAAACTAACCTGTAACCTTAAATCAATCCAATTATTTTGCCAACTCTACAAAATTCGCACCGCAAACTGCAATAGAGTCAAAAGCTATCGCGATCTAAAACCTCTTTTCTGAGTACTTACGAACCTTATAAGAGCACTTATACCGACCTCTACGGTCCAATAAAAAACAAAGGATCACAACAAGCTCTTCAAACTTGGAATATCTACCTAGAGGGTCCACCTTAATGCACTTAATTAAGGAGAGGGATAGCGTTATGTGTATATGTAATGTGTGAGGGAAATGGAAGGGTTTAGATTAAAATAAAGCACCCTTGAAGCTCAGTCGACCGTGTGCCGATTTTTTGCGCAATTCATAACCTCTTTGGAGCTTTTTAGGGTTCCATGAAGGTGGTATATGTGGACTGGATAAGGGTTTTCTAATAAAATGGAAGTGAATGGTAGGATTGATTAGTAAACACTACTTATTCTGACAAGACAAATATTAGCATAATAAGATAATAGATTTTGGCCATTATTTAAAACACAAAAGTAAATTTATCTTTAAAAAAATTAAATAGTAATAAATAACCCTCTACATGTATAAAGTTGTAAAGATGACATTTTGATATTCCCTCTTAAACTTGTGTGTATGTAACACCAATTTTAAGTGTCTTCCATTTCTACCATATCTAACAAGTTTTCTATACGGAACTCTAATCAAAGTTTTACTCAACCTTGCCATTTAGTTTTTGCATTGTGTGAGAAGTTTACACTTCACTGATCAGGACCTAGGTTCTAAATGAATAGTCATCTACCACGCCATGTGAATTGATCACATGATATTAATTTAGTCTATGTAGTCGTTTCATTGTAATATTTTACGGTCTAGTGATTACATACTCTGCGGTAAGCGATGATTCTAAATTCAAATGTGCTTACATGAAACTATAAATATGTACGGAAGGAGTATCAGAACAAAATAAAAAGAAGCACTCCGATCAAGCAAGCATGCCAATCAATCAAATAGTATGCTGGCCATCGCCATTACGGCTATAGACACCAACTGATGAACCCTATTGTAAACAAACCAAAATAAACGGAAAACGCCGTCTTGTGTGGTCAGATGTTGCAAAAGTCACAATGGGTTTGTCAACAAAAAACACCGGATCACATTTCGTAGATAAATTTCTTATATCACCAACTTATTTTATCGATTTGACGCAAAATTATTATCAACATTTAAATCAAACTACAAGCACAAAATCTCGCCAGTGCTGCCAACATGTAAACATGTAAATTTTCCAGTAAGTGTGGGAGGACATTAAAAATGTTTTAATTCTCATATTTTATTGACTTTAAATTATGAATCAGGTATATAGGCATTTCTTCATCATCCTTTAACACCATAAAATAATGTGTATTAAGTATTCGAAATATAATTAGGATATTGAATTTCAGTTTGTAATATCTATACAATAGCTTAGCTTTAGGGATACGAATTTCGAAATATGTTTGTTTTTTATTTGAGCTAACCTCCAAAATAGCTGGACCCATTTTGATAATACTGACGATCATGCTACGCAGATGTTATATCGAGATTATCGATAGCCGTGGGGCATAACTCAAAGTCAATATTTTTTCAGATTTCCGGGTGACGAAAATTGGAATTTAAATTGAATTCGCGAATCTCATAATTAAAATAATTTGAATCCCACTAAATCTAGTGTAGCATGCAGTGTGCATGAAGATTTTTCATGTAAAAGCATGCGGGCATTATTATGTAGGTAAACATATTTTTTTATTTATAATGTATCAATAAACAATGATTATGAGAATAATGTACCTATATTTTTTCACATAACATTTCACTGATCTTCCCAGTAACAATCATAAGATATGGCTGCAAATGTGCATTTGCAGCATAATTTTTTTTTTATATATATTGGTTAGGCATTTCCATAGGAACAACGTATGCGAAGCCGCAGGCAGAAAATGTTGTCAGCCAGTTAATAGGCACAAAGAATAATTTATTCAAACTAAAATTAGACATGGAATGAGACTTTGGATGTGTTAATCTTTGTTACTTCTGCACACACACTCAGAGGCCTGAAATGATTTTGTTGAAATTTCTTCGATTAGCAAATAGGGGTAGTTACTATTTAATCCCGGGAAAGTACAGTGTTCTGTTCTGTTCTTGTGGGACAATAAAATTCACTGCAGTTAGCACCATAAAGCGGTGGCGTAAATTGAAAATTATAAAAAGTAGGTCTAATAAACACGATTACCGTGGCTAAAGCAGTACTTAAAATGATTCATTATAATTTACATATTCATATTAATAAGTGAACAATTATTAGGAAGAATATTTATAAAAATTATGGGTATTTTTTTCTTCTGTTGGCAACTCTCTATACACTAACACTCAATGTCATTCCGCCATTGCTAAGATTCAAGTTTGATTTGACAGGATTCTATCCGTACTTTTCATAAATCCATGTGTGCTTATTAGTTCTTATTGAACACGTTTTCATAAAAGGAATTATTTTCAATAGCCTATTCCATGAAACTATAAATAAGTTCGGAAGGAGTATCAGAACAAAATAAAATGAAGCACTCCAATCAAGCAAGCATGCCAATCAATCAAATAGTATGCTGGCCATCGCCATTACGGCTATAGACACCAACTGATGAACTCTATTGTAAACAAACCAAAATAAACGGAAAACGCCGTCTTGTGTGGTCAGATGTTGCAAAAGTCACAATGGGTTTGTCAGTAAAAAACACCGGATCACATTTCGTAGATAAATTTCTTATATCACCAACTTATTTTATCGATTTGACGCAAAATTATTATCAACATATAAATCAAACTACAAGCACAAAATCTCGCCAGTGCTGCCAACATGTAAACATGTAAATTTTCCAGTAAGTGTGGGAGGATATTAAAAATGTTTTAATTCTCATATTTTATTGACTTTAAATTATGAATCAGGTATATAGGCATTTCTTTATCATCCTGGTTATACCTATAAAATAATATGTATTAAGTATTCGAAATATAATTAGGATATTGAATTTCAGTTTGTAATATCTATACAATACGAATTTCGAAATATGTTTGTTTTTTATTTGAGCTAACCTCCAAAATAGCTGAACCCATTTGGATAATACTTTAAGTGACGATCATGCTACGCAGATGTTATAACGAGATTAACGATAGCCGTGGGGCATAACTAAAAGTAAATATTTTTTCAGATTTCCGGGTGACGAAAATTGGAAGTTAAATTGAATTCGCATAATCAGAGAATCTCATAATTAAAATAATTTGAATCCCACTAAATCTAGTGTAGCATGCAGTGTGCATGAAGATTTTTCATGTAAAAGCATGCGGGCATTATGGTATACATACATAATTTTTTATTTATAATGTAATGTATCAATAAACAATGAATATGAGAATAATGTATATTTTTTCACATAACATTTCATTGATCTTCCCAGTAACAATCATAAAATATGGCTGCAAATGTACATTTAAATAATTATATTTTTTTTTATATATTGGTTAGGCATTTCCATAGGAACAACGTATGCGAAGCCGCAGGCAGAAAATGTTGTCAGCCAGTTAATAGGCACAAAGAGTAATTTATTCAAACTAAAATTAGACATGGAATGAGACTTTGGATGTGTTTGTTACACACACACTCAGAGGCCTGAACAGATTTTGTTGAAATTTCTTCGATTAGCAAATAGGGGTAGTTACTATTTAATCCCGGGAAGTACAGTGTTCTGTTCTGTTCTTGTGGGACAATAAAATTCACTGCAGTTAGCACCATAAAGCGCTGACGTAAATTGAAAATTATAAAAAGTAGGTCTAATAAACACGATTACCGTGGCTAAAGCAGTACCTAAAATGTTTCATTATAATTTACATATTCATATTAATAAGTGAACAATTATTAGGAAGAATATTTATAAAAAATATGGGTAATTTTTTCTTCTGTTGGCAACTCTCTATACACTGACACTCAATGTCATTCCGCCATTGATAGGATTCAAGTTTGATTTGACAGGATTCTATCCGTACTTTTCATAAATCCATGAGCCTATTCCTAGTTTAAAATAATTAAAGTGAATCAGTGCGAAATCTATTTACATTAAATGCGATAAAAGAATATTCTTTAAATATAATTTCCTCATGTATATTTAAATTTAGCTACAGGCTGAAAGTTTCTCGAATAAATTAAACCTTCTTGATTAAATAAAATTAACCCTTTTTAACTGACACGAAAACAAATTGTTCTGGCTGTCAAGAAATAAAAAAGAAACAAAACAGTCATCTTGCGGTAGTTCCGTAGACAAACTGTAAAATGTTTTATTGTTATTTTAATTTATTTGTTTGCTCAAACATTGGAGTGTGCATTTAATTACGGAAGCCGCAGGGGTCATGATTGGTTCTCCAAGATTTATTTTACAATAGAAGTGCTATCTTAAAAATTTTGAGACCTAATTTTTTAAATGATGTACAAAATGTATTTACGGTAAAGAAAAGGCAAGAAAACTACAGTCAAATATAACCAAATTAGTGCTAAACTCTACATTTGAAACAACTGAGCTAGAACACAGTGTTGCAAACAAACTACAGGTATCTCAACTGAGCCATATTAATTATTTAAGGCTAGGTTTGTACCGTTTCATTATTACTTTACGAAAAAAAAATTACAAATAGTCTCCATTCATCTTCTCTAACCAAATACTCTCTCTCTCTCTCTAACTCTAATCAAAATATAATTATTTATTTATTGATTTAAATAATAATAAAGAAACACATCGTGCCAAGACATAAAATAATTACAAAAAAATCAGTTATCCATTAGCAGAATTTTTAACACGGCGAGAGTCAACGTTACATTTCTCACGGAAATACCAGGCAGCGCAAACAAGTAAAAAAGTGGAACAAAATTAAAAGCAAAGGGTGAGCAGATCCTGCAGATACCGGAGTATTCACAATTATTTGTAATGAGATTTGATGACATATTTGTCTTTAAAAGGGTCTTTGGGAAGTTTTTCTTTGCACTGTTTTCAATCTTGCTGTTTTTTTTTTTATTGCAAACGCCAAATATAAAAACACCTGTAAAATATGATTTTGAGTGTTGGCCATTTTTTCTCAAACCTCTACTAAGCACAAAATGTTTAAACCTAGGATTAATTTAGTCTTAAGTTATTGAATTGTGTAATACATATAAGGTAAAAAAAAAAAAATCTTATATATATTTTAATTCTTTCTTTCTTCTTAGTTACAAGCTTTTGGATAGTTTATTTAAAAAATACCGAAATACTTACCGAAGCTTATCATTTCTAAAGTTTCACTATTAGACAGTGATTTGACACCTGTCAATCTCCAAACCTGTCTAATCGTCTCCTTACGTCAAAGCATAGGACGTCCGTAAATAACCCCAACGGTTGACATTACGGTTATGTCCTGGGAACATGGTATACCCTAATCCTTAAAACCAGAGGTCAAGGGGGCAATGGGGTTGATTTATATTGATAAGTTGCCCACCTGGGCCCGGCGTGTCTATAAAATTGTAGCGTCTTTGACGACGAAGTGTATGTATTTTTATTGAAAGTAAACAGATATACCTAAAGCTAAAATTGGAGTTTCTCAATGATGTATACAAAAATAAAATACAAAACTGTCTATAATAGTTTTGTATTGATTCATTTAGGCGGTTATATTATTTATTAATATTTTTATTAATTTGGTGTGTTTTATTTTAAGGGGATGCTATGAAGTAAACAAAGATTTGACTGAAATTATTATTGCGAAACTAATAAAATTTCGTCGAACACGTGTAATAGTAGATATCTACTGAAAAATATTTAATTTCTCACGTTTTCTACAACCGGCTTCGCTAATAAAGCGAGAATTCTAAAATAAGCTAAAAATTTAACATTTAACCGTTGAAAATCCAACCAGTTTCAAAAGAAAACCTAAGGCCAAATTATAACGCAGCCGAGACCTACAATAGATTTCTTTTTTTTTTTTTTTTGCAAATAACTGCCATGGAATAAGGGCACATCGGGTTAACAATAAGATATTGGCTAGGGGAGTAAGGAGTACGATAGTATATTTTTTTATTTCTTGTTCTTGACAATGACAGTGTTAGAGAAGTCGTAAAGAGGTTTTACTGCTCTATCATAGAGTCGGATGATCTCTGTGGACATCGTAATTCTATTTTTAAGTGTTATAACGTTTATTGAGTGTGCTTGTCGTAAAATTGTTTGATATTGTAACATTAACGAGATTTTAATGGTTTTAGCCATTTACAGAATGTACTAATCGTTTTGAAATACATGATTATTCATGTTTTACCTACTTACGATTTATTGCGCTACTGCGCAAGGAGGCGTTTTTTGTAGGTACTATAATAAAAAATTTACTTAATAAGTATTTACGATGCTTTTTATGACATGTTGCTGTATGTGTATTGTTTATATAATTATTATTGTTAAATAATAATATAGTAAAAACCCATTAGTCACCCATTATCACTATTTTCACTGGTTTATGATAGGGTTTAGGAAAAAAATATTACCTACTTAATAAAACAATCTTCAAAATTCAAGCCCAAAGATCTGAATACGTTTCAAAAGTTACCTACCAGCTGTTTGGAACATAAATAATTGAACAAAATAACCGTAACTACCAACTCATGTACTCAATACTTACGCCCCTAAGAATTAGATCGTAAATTTCCCACAATTCGACTTCAAGGTACAATTGTTGTACAAATAAATCACATTATACAAGAATCAAAAAATAGATCGAACTTTCTTTCAAACACTTTAGTGTAATACAACCGCTGCGTAAGTAGAAATAAGGTTTAAAATGCTTTGTAAAATTCAAGTTCCGTGAAGGGTGCATCTCTATTTCGCACACTTCCTATAACAATAACTCAAGACACAAAAGAAGATGCAGAATCATTTTCTGCTCCAGATTGGATAACAATCAGTATTATTATTAAGAAAAGAAATATTATTATTACATACTCTAGTTTAAGGAACGATTGTTGGGTTGACAATGCTTCCAATTTGGTAGGGTTCGGTTACCTTTTTACCTTTGACATAGCATCTGCCTTCTTTTTTTGGGACTGGCAACCTTCACGTTACACGGCGTGCTTTATTTCTTAATTCAAAATTATAATGTTCTCTCGCTTTAAAAAATATTGTTTTTAAATATAGAATGCGAAAAGAAAATTACACACTCAACACTAAATTCAATTCGCACAGAGGTGCACTCAGAAGTTGTACTAGATATCATACAAAGAATATTATTAATTTTAAACCAACGTTTAAAACATAAAAAACTAAGCGCCACTCACTATATATATTTAAAACTTATCATTACAAGTCAAATCTGTAAAAGAATAAAAAAATATAGACTCCGTTAATATTCAATTTGAAAATGATAGTTTCGTAATTGAGGAGAGGAGAACCTACAACTAGTCATGACCTACTAACCCCGGTAGCCGTTTGGGGTACTTTTACCCTATTATTTCCGAGTAGCTGCCACCAACATTATCTATTATAAAATATTTTCCCAGGATTCTGGTATCAAAATCTTGAGTTTAATTAGAGGTAAGCAAGAAGCAGTAATTTCATGGTGACTGATTCTCTTGGTTAAATATTTGGGGTAATATACCCTTATTTTTACGATTGACCTCCGTCTTGCGGTATTACGGCCATTTAAAACCATTAACTTTGGACCCTTCATAAACAAATTACACCTATCACTCAATTCATTTCTATGATAACACCTGAAGCCACGGGGTTCACTCACCCAGTAACATTCATTCATTCACCCACAATTTTTTTTTTTGCAAAATTTATACTAATTTTCTGAAAAACTTCGTTTATTTCACACCATGTTACATTGATTGACTAATCAAATTAAATTCTGACCGCAAAATACTGTGAATCCCAGCTGGTCCTCTAATTTAGAAATCAATCCTTAATAATAATTAAATTAGAACGACCCCATACCGTCTACGCCATATGGTGAAAGATTGAAGATAACATTATAATAGTACGGCTGAACATATTGTTATGACGTTGGCTAGTATACACATAAAGTAGTTTTTTGACCTCTTGTAACTATTTGGTATTTTACTTCCGGAATCCTTAAATATGATTAAAGGAAACTTCAAAAAATGTAAACATTTTTGCTAATGATAAAATTTTGAAACTGATATTTTACAATTATTTTTTATATATTAAAAAGTGTACCAATATCATGAATTGGAACCTGAAATGAGTTTTGGGTCAGTAAATCGTTACTTCAGTTTTACTTAACGCCCCTGTCTTAACTTGAAAAAGAATACAAATTGCCAAATAAATAATGAACGTGTTTCTAGAATACCTAATTACAGCTCTGTCAGAATGTACCTCCCTTCTCGAAAACAGTTCCTATTTCGAATTTCAGCAAAAATTAATTTCATCATCATCACCACCCTATGTTAGTCCAATGCTGTCTCCCCTAATGAGCACCATTAAAAATTAATTTAGTTTCTTTAAATTTTCGATAGAAAAGATTTTACACTCAATACTCTTTATAAATCGAGTTTAGAATTGAAATTAACGCCAAAACGATTCGATACTACGGCACTCTGGTATTAATAAAATCAAAAATCAAAGTGCTTTATTTCCTTTAGACCTTACAGGACTCTTGGACACGTCACAAAATACAAGTTAAATAAGAAATAAAATGGGAAATATAATCCGGATAATAATCCGGAATTAAAGTGATCACTTTGATTAATTGTTCACTTCAATCTTTTTAAGGTAAAGTAAAGAAGCGAACAAGAAACCTTTACCTTGTTAGATTGTTAGTTTTAGAGTTGGAGCATAACTCGTCCCAAACTTTTTTGTCGTCTAGATAATCTGATATTTTATAGTAAGCCTTTTTGCAAAGAATATTTTTGACAATCCGTTTGAATTAATTTATAGATAATTTTTGCAACTCACTTGGAGTTTTGTTCTAGTAAGTAATATTTATTCCGTATGGGAACTGGACAAAATGTTAATCGTTAACCCAGAAAACAATTTTATTGTAATAATATACCATAAATATCGTATACCATCGATTTATCATATAAATAGATTTGTCAATCGTCATTGTTACCTGAAAAAAGGAGAAACTTCTATGTTCTGCTGTATGTAAGTATCTTCGTCGATTTCTCCATCAATTAGGTATTTAAAATAGTAAAAATATCTTTCGTATAGAGAATAATCTCGTGGTCTCATAAAAATACGCGAGGGATTAGTATATGAACCGAAAACTTAGAAACAATGTAAAATCAAGGGTTTCGTCAGTTTTAG
This sequence comes from Eupithecia pulchellata, assembly GCA_963931895.1. Classification (NCBI taxonomy): domain Eukaryota; kingdom Metazoa; phylum Arthropoda; class Insecta; order Lepidoptera; family Geometridae; genus Eupithecia; species Eupithecia pulchellata. Next base: position 13,541,751 of record OZ007522.1, read on the forward strand.
TTTTTTAAATAACATTCAGACTATAGAGAGTTACAAATATTACTTACCACTACTTCCTGTTTATTATGGTGAGTTTTGCATAGTCTCCGAGATCTACAAAAGTTTTCGTTTCATTCCATCCGCATAAAGAGACAATTTTTTTTTCATAGTTCAAATCAGAATTCTATTATTAATATTAAAAATAAATATCAATATACTTACTTACACTTTTAACACTGTCTATGGAACTAATATGCTTATTATTATAATATTCTTATTATTTACTCATTTATTATGATAAGATTACAAAGCAGTTTACAATTATATTTTATTTAAATAAAGTTACATTATTCACGTAACTTTATTTAAATAAATAAAGTTACGTGTTACAAAATGATTGATCATTTTATAAGGTTGTGGAAAAAAGGCTCTTTTATTTATTTTATATATCGAACAGATAAGTCGGATGCACTGTAACACAAATTATCGTGCACTTATCAAATGATACAAATTATACCCCTTGGACAGAATAAGGTTAAGTCAGTAATGCGGGGGCGACAGCTGCGTAGGGTTAAATGTTTTCGAATTATTTGTTATTTACACTAATTTTGGCTTTATTTGTAACAATAGCTTTTTTAGGCAGATGACTGAGTTCATTGAACTTTTCTTTGGAAAAAAAATTGGAGCTTTTTTTTTTAAATTATTACCTTTCAAATTTTGCAACCTAACAAAGGTTACATTTTAACAGTTAGGTTTCTAATCTTGACACATTTCTAAGGAAATACTTATAATAAATATTAAATATCTACCTTCAAAAGCTTTATAGCTCGTATTTTACAACAAAAAATGTTAGAATTTTATAACTCATGAACTTTTAAGTGAAAAATACGAGTATGTTATGTACAATGTTAATGTTAACCTTACAAACATTTTTATGAATACAGTGAAATCAATAATAACCCAGGTGCCGTACGTATCGCCATAACCGTGACAAAATGCCATAAGTCCAAAATAAATTATTACAAAACTTCAATATTATGCAACCACCGTCCACAAGCATGAAATGTCACCAATCGGTATGCCATTAATTTACCATAAAGCCACGTGGTAGTGCCGTAGCTATGGCAAACAGTACCGCCGAAACTATTTGAATTATTTATGAGAACAGCGCCACCTGCCGTTTAACCGACAAACTACCATTTGGCATCGTAAATAACTGTCTAATAAATATTTCAGCTATCCTTGTAGGACTATTGCCCTTGGAGAGTAGAAAGTTTTCGGGAAAGCCTAGCTATAGTCGGCCTAGAATAAGGCTATTTGGTCTCTCTCTCTCTTTGCTAGCTTCAGCACGCGTTTTCATTCACTTGGCATCTGGATAAAACGTTTTTTTACAATTTTAATCTCCTTAAATTATTCATTTAAGTTATAATCTAATTGAGAAACCAATAAAACTCGTTTTGAAATTCAATTTTGAATTATTTAAAGGTTCTATATAATTAATTAATAATTAACCACTCTTTAAGTATTCTGATTATTCTCATCAAAAACTTTTCAAATGACTCGTACAAGTTCAAGAAACTCAAAAAATAATAAGCAAGCTCTTTCATAAATTCAATCAAAATAGTTCACGTGTAACAAATCGAAATCTGTCTCAGACCATACTTGCAAATGTTAACGCGATCAAATCTTGACCAGACCATAAGACGGTTGATAACTGGTCTGTATATCATTTTGTTTGTACCATGTGTCTCGACAGCTAAACAAAGACCTTTCCCCTTAAAAATTAATCAAAAACGAAAGAAACGGTAAAAAGATTCCTCGAACTTGTTCTATTCAGGCAGGTATGTTCAGCACGTACCATGGTATATTGCCCCGAATCTAGACTTTATTCCCGACAGCTTTCGGGATCGTTTCGCGGTCTTGGAATTCATTGAATTGAAACTTTTGTTCGCGACCCTAACGTGTTTCAATGCTCCAGAAATCTTAAATTCAATAGTAATTTGGTATAAATAGGGCGAGGATGTATAGAATCGCCTTAGCAGACGTGGTATGCTTGCGAATTTTCGCGGGTTCGTATTGTGCTATACTGGTTTCAAACTCAGCGTGAGCCTGTCTACGTTGCGTGTATGAATGAAATCCAAGTTTGTAATTACACACTCAATTTGATGTAAAGCGAGGAATATGAATTATTGCATGGCCGTAGCGGAGATGAAATCGGCCATTTTAACCTGGCAACAAAGCTCGTGCTCAAGTTAGCATAACAATTTTGATTATATTTACAAGTGATTAGTTAATGTGATTAGGATTATAATGACTTTTGAAGGGTTAATTCGATGCTTATACAGAGCAACCACGGGTGGCAAAAAGTTAATCAAAAAGTAGCGATAATTACGATAACAAAACCTTTATATCAAACGATCTTTTTGACGTTGTGGGTAAAGTTCTGCCAGAAAACTGTTGATTCTATTCCAGCCGTGTGACAAATATTTGATGAGATCTGCATGAATGTTTGCAATAAGCTGAGCTAGATAAAAATAAGGTCATTGATCTCGATAAATAAATAATTGTGGACAATCCACATAGCATCATCAGCATCACACTTTACAGTAGACCTTAAGATAACCATAGATACCATTTTGTACTACACACAAGTAACACCCAGAAACGAAACAAATACCTGCAGATTGCACAAACATTTAACACGCCAGAATCGAACCCGCATCCTCTTTCGCACAGACTAGATCGTTTGGATCTTTGTTTCCAAGAGGTTAGTAAACCGTCGTCAACCTAGAACTCCAGCTGTAAACTTGTGGACGTGCTCAAGCCACGGTAGTTAAATGTCAAACGACTATGAAAGGCGAAAATAACCTCGTCGTAAGCACTTTTATAGGGGCCTACACCCTGAACGTTATTCAACGTTGATTCATAATTATTATTATGTATAACAATATTATTATTATTTATTTGTTTACCAACATTATAAAGAGGAAAGATTTGATTGTTTGTTTGAATAGGCTCCGAAACTACTGGATGTGAAAAATTCTTTCATCATTAGAATCCAATTTTTTTTCTGATGAACATTGGCTATAGAATATTCTCCAAAAAGTTAGGATCCACATGAAAAATTAATTTTTTGTTAAGTACCTGTGCAAAGCCAGGGCGAATCGCTAGTTTATTTATAAATTTACCTACAAAATTTTTGGGAAACTTAGACGGTTTACACATATTTAGATGTAAATCTAAAGCATGCCTGGATATGCCTAACCAATGCATATTTGTTGACGACTAATCACAACTTTCTTACGTTATTTATACGTTAATTTGATACCTTTTTTCTGGTTTGGCTAACAACCGGTTGTTCGTACTCTAACAATTTTTAAAAACTTTTTGTACACACCTTTTACACTAATGTTTTAAATTACAATATAGCCAATTTAATGAGTAATATATTCAGAAACGTATTTTATTAAATCATCGTCAACTTGTCCATTGGCACTTTTCTTATTGTCTCTATATTTAGGTCTCTACACTTGATCTATTCTTTCATCATTCATTCATTCTTTTAGAAACAAATCAATTCGATGGTAAAATATCTGTTGACTGATTTGATCATTGAAAAGTTAGACAAGTGATCAGCTTACGAGCTGCTGTGAACTTGCATTTATCATAAACCTATGCATATGCACTAGACGTTGTTGTATGTTTTTGTGTAATTTCCCTTGTATGCAAACACAAGCGAAATTAGTTTAATTACTTAGTTCCCTTACGAGATAAAAACCATCGAACAAAGGCAGCGATTAGCTCAAACTATTAGATTGATGATGAAAATTTGAAATAGTAGATATTTTTTTTGCCTTGTCATAGAAGGCATTTTGTACCAACAAATTATTCTCTAGAATTGTTTCGTATTTTTCAAAGTATTGTTGTGGTTCACTGTACAACCAACGGAGTGGCACTGCTGTAATGTCCAACTTATTTACGGCTCATTGAGTCCCTTGACAGGTACCGACGGAAAGCAATTACTACGTGAACGTGTGATCCCTTACAATTATATTATCCGAGATAGAGTATATGCTTGTCTATAGGGTGCAGTTTTGGTGAGAGTGTCTCAATAGATTTTATTATTAAATGTTTAGTAAAAATTAAATTGTTAAAGTTTTCCATGAAAGGACTGAACCAGACAGCAGTAAGCAGTTCTAAAATAATTCACAAATCTGCGCTCATTGTCGTAGGGACGAGGATAGATCCTCAATTGTTTTATGTTGAGGGTCAAAAATGAAGACTCTTTGCGCGGAAAAACGATGACAGGTGGTGTGGGGCACCATCTTGGCGTGTTAGGACTAGGATCATGTATCATACAAGGGAACAGAAGCTTCGGACATCTAGCGATGAAATGGGTGAACTGGTACCTTGGTAACTATGAAACTTTATTTTGACGGCAAGCGCTGCAGAACAAGCCAAGATCAGTGTAGATTTGGTATTAAGTGGCATAAGAGTGAGTCATAGATACTGAAATTGAAAATTATGTTGAGGGCCCAGATTTGATGGACTATCGCTAATCGATAAACGATCTCTAAAGCCATTCTGCTAGGAATGTAACAGGAATACAGTAACGGTGGCTGATCGTGCGCGATTCGATACGACACGCGGCGAATCTGTCATTAGCTATGCACCAAATGTGATCAAGGTAATGCACCACGAGTCGTGATGAGCAGAAAATCTACCAACGAGAAAATCCCCTTTTAACTTACTGAAAACTGAACTTTATCGGGAAATTTTAGCGTTGAACAAGAAGTGGTTCGTTCTAAAATCAAAATTTTATTTGGTGCCGATCTCGTTAGAGACTTGAACTTGACATGAACTGTGAGTGAATTGAATACTAAGTAAGAGTTATATGTTTATACTTATTAATTCTGTTACTGTTGACTTACTGGGCTTTCCATGTGTTTTCACATGTTTCTAAGTAGCCTGTCCGATCCCAGGATTTCATCGTCTCACCATCAAATTTCGGCAAGATCCATGTACCTAACACTTTCGTCTTGAAAAGATACAGGCATATAATAAATAAATAATGTACTAATAATAATAAAACATAAAATAATAGCACAGAACAAAACAGTACAAAGTTCAAAACAAAGAATACATGGCTCAACAAATACACCGTTAATCGAATTCATTTACCTTTCGAAATTGTTATGTACCTAATGTTTAAAGATAAACACATATTGGCTGAGCCGTTTTCCTCCCAAAAGATTAACCCAGCAAGAGATCCTCAAACCGATTACTTTTACTCAATAGAAAATGTCCCTTTGATACTAAACTCCCGTCTCCAGACAAATCAATATTTGCAAAACGAGAACGCATAAAAAACGATACAGAATAATTCACACCGTATTTTTTGTAACATAAAGTCGAGATTGGGTGAGATGATAATAGACATGGAAAGATACACGAAACCGTATTAGGTTGGGATAAAGTTGAAGATAGGACTATAATAACTTACTCTGGGGATACAGGACGTGAGAATAACAGTATAGTGATAGATTCTGCGTCATTTGTCATCGCGCTGGCAAATTATGATAATTACATAGCTGTGTGAATTACTGATTGAGTGCGAGAGAGTTTACTGTACAAGGTATCTCGGGTCAGCAGGCAGAGACTTGAACCTAATTTCTACCTCAGAGTAGTTGAATTATTATAAAAAGTGGTAAGCTACCTTACCAACGTTAAGTTTAGATTATAAAATTTATGGTTGTATGATTATTTCGTGAACTAACTAAACATTATTAATTTAAATAAAATTTATTTAAATAAAATTGTAATTTCAGGTCAACAAACATTAAACATGTATGAATTTCAATAATGTTGTTGCAACACATTTGATTAATACTCTCCCTTTTGTTTCAGATACAAAATGCTGAAGTGGGCGGTATACGGTAAAAAAAATCAAGATAATCTGGCTGACAATTTTGACAGCGCAGATTATGAGCAATGTAGAAAAGCAGCCTTTGACAGCACTGCTAGAAGATCGCTTGATGCTGAAGCGGTGAAGAAGAGTAAAAAACCTAGCAGATACCAGAGAAGATCCCTGGGTGCCAACGCAAGAAAGAATAGCGCGTTCAATGCTGACAAAGAAAATCTCAACTATATTGGATGCACACCAAACTACTTTAAGGAAGGTTTCATTAAGAAGACCGAAGGGCTTGCTCTCAAAGACGTTAGCAATATAACACCTACTTCAGTCACTCCAGTAAAAAGCTATGAAAGGAGGAAGTTCTACTTCAATAGTCCAATGGAAGATATTCCTCCCGATTTACCGCCAACACCACCAACGTACAGTAGAAGAGTTAGAGAGGCGAAGAAAAGAAAACTAGAAATGACTAGTGTAAATAATAATGATATATTTAACAGAGATGATTGTATTTATAGGTCAGAAAGAAGAATAAGTGTAGATAGAAACTCATTAAGCTCACCAAGACTTAGCCACAGTACATCTGAACCATCATTAAATGATCTGTCAGACAGGCTTAGTGCAGTAACAACTAATAATAGATACTCTATTGCTTTGAGCAAACAAATAAAAAATACTAAGCCTGTGTGTACTACCAAAACAATCAGTGAGGGTCTAGTGGAAATTGAATATGATAAGGATGTAGTGATAAACTGTACAGAAAAACCTATTGAAATCGATAAATCTAGCGAAGGTAAAACTTTGCCAATCTTCGGTCATCACATTTTTATGGAAAACCCTCTCTATTTCAATAAAAAAGAGAACGCAATTCGCGATATTCGCCCACTCAAAAGAACTAGAAAGAAATCGAATGAATTTCAAAGTTGCTTCAAATCACCTTCTGTAGATAAGAGAGACACGCATACGTTAGTAAGGGAAGCTTGCTCACCGATGTCTATAACACCGCTATCAGTAAAGTTAGCAGAATTAAGATTTAGCACTATGAGCACCCACACCGAGTCACAAAGAGTGCCTTTCACTAACGACGTATCAGAGTATTTTCCGAAAATAGAGATACCTTTTAGTGTCCCAATGAGAGACGAAGAAGTATCTGCTGAAATGGAAAATAAATTTATCCTTGGAAAAGATTCCATAGCACAGGATACGGAATCAACAGTTTCTACAACTGAAATGGGTGATGTTACATTAGAGCGAATGATAGAAGACATAATTAAAAGCACTAAGATAGTAAAAACAAAACGACGAATTTTGAATGGGCTTCCAGTCAACAGGATACCTATCGAAGAAGAAATTCCCACTCTTGAAGCTGTCAAAGATTTATTCGTCAATCCTCAAGCTGAAAACAAAGCTAACCTTATCAAAGAAGCAAAGTACGTTAACTTGTCCAGGGAAAATTCTGTATCACCCAAACACACTCCAGTAAAGAAGATGAAGCCAGTACACAGAGTTAACGAGAAATTATTGAAAAATCTTCCCATAGGCTGTTTCATTTTAGATGACGGTGACGGCTACAATGAGAGAGAAGTTTGTACACCAGAAAACTTCATCTCTCCAAAATCAAGGGTACCTCCTGAAGTACCTAAAACCATATCGCTTATCAGGTCAAGATCAATGTGTTCTTCAATAAATAAGAGCAGCATAGAAGATCTTACAGAATCTACTCCTGATTTATACTCAGCAGCAAACAACCGTGCCAGTTTGAGATTGAAAAGGCAAAGGTGCATACGGAGAAAGAAATCAACGGTCAGCAACGAAAGCCAATGGAAACCAAAAGATCCTAAGTCATCAATCCTGACACTAGACATTGGTCTGCCAAGTCCTGCTTGTGAACTACCAAGCACTTCTGTGTGTGAACCCTTGAGCTCTCCATTATGCTATCCGATGGGGAACGACGATGACTTCTTACAATTTCCCAACAACTCAATAAGGTCTAATGTTTCACACAGTAGCTTGATGCCGAACCAAGAACCAGGGACCCGAGAACACTTCGGATTAACTTTGCTGAATGGCATTCCCAGCCCAATCACTCCAGTACCTAATCTCAAGCGACCTGGCAAAGAACTCAGCGAAGAACGGGCACACAAGACTAGCAAGTTAGATGAAGAAATGTTCATAGATGGGTATACCCCAGTCATTGAGCACAAATCTATTAGGAGATGCCTCACGTATTCTCCAGAAGAGACCAGCATATCCAGCAGTGAAGAGAAGCGCAGTAGCGTTGCTAGCAATCGGTTGGATAATTTAGATCAAAGCAGCGATCGCTTTCAGGCCCTGAAAGGGACAATCGATTTGGAAATCATAACGAGGAATGACGTCATAGACGTTCACGGTGAGTGGTGACTATCGAACTCCATTTACTTCTTATTTTATTATTTTTATGGATCGGTTAGATTTTATTTCATTGATCGTTCATTTTGCAGTGATTCGATGCCGAGATTTACATCGGCCTTCTGGAACTGGAAAGACAGACGATATCAACGCTTACGCTAAGGTATTTAAAATAATGATGTTAAAATTTTCAATCAGATATCTGATTCCAATAACTTTTCAATTTTCTTTAGCCTTGCAGAATAAGTATTTAGACAAGAATTTATCACATAAATTCTAGATATTAATAATGTGTTTGTTTATAAATTGAATTTAATTTTCATTGTTAATAAAGAAATGTTCACAAATACATTTATAATTTATGTTATGTATCTCATACAATACAAGTTTAACATATCTAAATCTCAATAAATACTGTCAATATTTATAATTTTTTATACGTAAAGATAGCAAATATCTGCCTATAAAACTCAAGAATAATTTATAATGTCTAACAAATATAAGGTGAAATATTATTGTTGAATAAGTGGGAAGGCCAAGTAGCTAATTTTAATCACTTTTCACCGCTTCTCGATTTTTTCGTTATTAGAAAATAACTTTCCGCCCCTGTTTCGCACGGGTATTCTACAAAAATTTCAAATTATTAATTTTTACGTGTGCGTTCGCCCAGCAAAAAGTATCGTCTTTTCAAGAATCGAATGATGCAGATAATTTGTGCCCTATGTCGTGTAAATGTGCCCAAAATTTTAAATTTGTGCCCCCAAGGGCTGCAGAGTTATTTAGGAAAATCTGATTTTGCTGCACGAACGTTCGCCCAGCAAAACTTTTTTTAAAAAAAGGGTATAGCTGTATTTTAAATATGCAAAAAGATAGCTTAAATACTAGTGTAAATGTGCCGTAAAAGCAAAATTTGTGCCCCTAAAGGTTTTAGAGATATTTAGTTTTTTGCTGGGCGAACGTTTTGGTGATTTCTATATCTCGGAAACGGCTGAACGCACAGTCATAATTTTTTGTTCCTACAGATACGGTAAATTTGTGCCATTTGTGCCGTAATTTTCATTAACATGAGTAGCATGGTTCAGGAGCTATTATTGTTTTTCCTAGAAAACGGAAAAATGCTCTGGCTCTCGAATGAACAAGACCATCGACTTCACGTTGGTGCCGACTGGTACCCATTATATATTCACACGATCCTGTAAAGTTTCACCGGCCTACTACTTATAATAGACGAGTTATTAACGATTTTGTCTTTTTTTTGAGGTTATTTTGAGTGAAATTACTTAGGATACGAAAACACTAGTTTCCTGTGAGCTGGCTTATTACATGCTTCTACAATAATTTGAGCCCTATTTTAAGAATACGTATGCAAAAAATCATCTTTGTATACCCAATACTTTAGACAATAATGGTAAAATACCATTCGAAGTATTTTTGGTAGATAACCAGACCAAATTCGAATGAACATTAAAAAGCGGCCGTACGATACTACAAGCTATCCTTCTTAAATCGTCATGATAATATTTAGTGTTTAGAGAACGTTGCGTACAAAAGTGGAATTGTCATTTTAAAAATATACTTTTGATGATGAATAATGAAAAATGATGAATATAATATGATGAAAATGCTCTTTTCAATAAATAATTAAGTAGGTACCTACTTAGTAAGTACCTATACGTAGGCATACCTGTACCTACATATGTTTTTTATCTGATAATCCTAAAGAGTATCCCCTGTAAGAAAATAATCCACGGCTCTTTTGCGAATAAATAATTAGTAGGCTGGTTTGTTTGTTTGCTAAATCATAACGAGCCAACCTTTTCTTAGGTACCAATATTATAATGGTAGTAGGAATAGGTAAGTATTTGCCAACACGCTCTACAAATTGATAAGTAAATACAATATTCAACTCGGAGTGACCGACGACCGTTGTGTGTGCTCTTCGAATGCACACACACACACATCCTTATCGCACGCACCCATAAGTAATTTGTTTTTGAGTCTGCCTGCCTCTCGGGTTATTGTAATTTACAATAGCATATTCATTGTTATTTGTCTATAAAAAATAAATCAATGTAAAAAAAGAACAATACTGTTTTGTTATTACTTACCTTCTAAAAAAAAACAAATACCTATACTGTCAACGGCACATCAAGCTAGATCAGATGTCAAGTTGTACCTATAGGTATTTGGTGTTAAATCATTCATTCATTATTATCTCAACAGGTCACTGATGTGCCGTTGTCTCCGGACAATTTATTTTTAGTAATACCTACATTACAAATTATAGTGTACTAGATGCACCCCGCAGCTTTGCCCGCGAACCAGTTTTTTTCGTATAAATTTCAGAAATTTATTGCACACCCCCTAGGGGTTGTGTAAAAATACCTACATGTTTAATTATTCAGTCCATAGTTCATTTATACCGAGTTTTGAGTGAATCGAATCAAGTAAAAATTATTTTCCATACAACCCTTACCACCATATTTAACCCCCTCAGAGGTTAAAATTTCCAAATTTTAGCCTATTTAATCCTACTCTAGGTCCTAAACTATCTATCTACCTACCTACGAAATTTCATTTAAATCACTTAAGTAGTCACAAAGATTACCTAGGTACTTATAACGAACATTCACACAGACTTTCCCATTTATTATAATAGTAGGTAAGATTATTAAAAACAAAATAATTCACATTTTATTTCATGTAAAATATTTTTCGTGACATAAATATTATTTTCTACTTAACAATTCTGTACGCATCTGTACTACTTAAATTTCATTACAACGCCACCAAGTAAGGAAGGATAGCTTGTAGTATCGTACGGCCGCTTTTTAATGTTCATTCGAATTTGGTCTGGTTATCTACCAAAAATACTTCGAATGGTATTTTACCATTATTGTCTAAAGTATTGGGTATACAAAGATGATTTTTTGCATACGTATTCTTAAAATAGGGCTCAAATTATTGTAGAAGCATGTAATAAGCCAGCTCACAGGAAACTAGTGTTTTCGTATCCTAAGTAATTTCACTCAAAATAACCTCAAAAAAAAGACAAAATCGTTAATAACTCGTCTATTATAAGTAGTAGGCCGGTGAAACTTTACAGGATCGTGTGAATATATAATGGGTACCAGTCGGCACCAACGTGAAGTCGATGGTCTTGTTCATTCGAGAGCCAGAGCATTTTTCCGTTTTCTAGGAAAAACAATAATAGCTCCTGAACCATGCTACTCATGTTAATGAAAATTACGGCACAAATGGCACAAATTTACCGTATCTGTAGGAACAAAAAATTATGACTGTGCGTTCAGCCGTTTCCGAGATATAGAAATCACCAAAACGTTCGCCCAGCAAAAAACTAAATATCTCTAAAACCTTTAGGGGCACAAATTTTGCTTTTACGGCACATTTACACTAGTATTTAAGCTATCTTTTTGCATATTTAAAATACAGCTATACCCTTTTTTTAAAAAAAGTTTTGCTGGGCGAACGTTCGTGCAGCAAAATCAGATTTTCCTAAATAACTCTGCAGCCCTTGGGGGCACAAATTTAAAATTTTGGGCACATTTACACGACATAGGGCACAAATTATCTGCATCATTCGATTCTTGAAAAGACGATACTTTTTGCTGGGCGAACGCACACAATTTTTACACAACACACACACACACATTATTCAACTTTTCAATTTTCTGAAAATATTCCATAGCCTATGTTCATCAGGGATAATGTAGAATTCAAGTGAAATAATTTTGGAAATCGGTCGAGTAATTTCAGAACCTATTCAATCCAAACAAACAATCAAATCTCATCTCTTTATAATATTTTAGTATAGAAACATGTTGAAAATTCCAGGTGGTCATAAGCGGCATGACGGAAACCCAATCGCTACCGTCTCAAAGGTCGATCTTTCAAAGAACCTCGGTGCTGTACGGAAAACGGGAGCCCGAATTCCAGCGGCACCTGAAGCTACCACTGCCAACCGCTGTTTACGACCATCAGATGCTCCATATATCGGTGTGGCATCGGGATAAAAAATACAGGTATGTAGTCCACAGGAAGACGGCTGCTACCAATAGAATTCAAGATGAAGAAACTAACGACCTCTGTAACGCGGAAGGTGAGGGTCCTCCTCTACAAATATGTATGATCTCTAATAATAACAGAATCTCTATAAATATGTGCAATCTGCAGATATGATAAGAGTGTTCTGGTGGTTTTCTAAAATATGTTTTTAATTATTTATTTGTTTATTGCATTCATGTCCTTTACAAGATGTTACATTCTTATAGGTAGAAATTACATGAACCCTGTAAGGGCGTGGCATAATTCTGAGTTCTTAGTTTTGCAATTTGATACATTTATTCCTTCATATTATTAATACTTAAATGTTCAAGTTAAGATCGGTATAATACACACAATTTGTAAGCTTATCATAGCTATGTAATCATTATAGTATATTGTACTTATATTACATCCAGTATCAATTACACAAGCTCTGCTTAACTTGGGGCTAGATGATGCTGGATTGTCCAGCAGTATTATATTTTTAATATTAACATCGCAATTTTTTATAGCTATCGCTGTGGATATAAGTATCGCCGTCATCACGTGTTTTGTTTCAAAGATAAAATTACTAGTTCGACTTTGAAACATCTTCCAAGGTTTGTTCGTGTTCGACGGGTAATTCTACGAGTAATTCATTATGAGCCCTTGCTACTTGGTTGATGGGTGAAAAGTGTTTATCTAGCTTAGAATATTCAATGAACTTTAGCACTGAACTATATCGGGAATATTCCTGTGTTTGTGCACGGAATATTGCTCTGTTTCTAACACTGAACATTAGCTCAGTCGCTAATATTTTTAAAAGAGCTGAACACCACCATATTTTGTTTATTTATTCTCTATTTTGAAACCGTGCTGTCTACGTCAATGTTATGTTATTACTTATTAGCTTGCGTAGCCGGGGTATCGATACCGACTCCATTATTGTTTAATGAAGCTAGAATTTGAAAGGCTATAAAAGCTTCCCGTAATACGTCATTACAGGTGAAGCTTTTGAAAAGCGACCGTATCCTGTTGATATTAAAGATCTATTTAAAGGCACCAGACATATTTTATGGCTGGAAGATCCATAAAAATCATATCAAGTTGAACTTGCTAACGCGAAACCTTAAAACCTAGTACTCTAAATAACACCTAGCGATGAGACTCGTTATCTCTATTACTTAAACTGAAAGCGCAGGCAAAATGGCGCTTTAGAATTATGCATGCATCATCCAAATGAGGAGTTTTAAGGTTAATGAAGATGCCCTGGAGACTGCGAGATGTATAAATCTGTGTTTCGAGTGCAATTTTGTAAAGTCAACTTAAATAGCACTCAAGTAGGTTATCTTATTAGTGCTTTAAATTGGTAAGAATAATTATATGCTGATACAAACTAATATCTGTGAAGCCTTTTGTATTTGGGGGATTAAGGTATTCATGGGTGTCACGTAAGCCCTCAAACTCTCAATAGACAATCATAAAAGAGACATAAAGCGCTACAAAACCCCTGGGTCCAACATCATAGTTAGCGGAACATTGGCAAAGAGAGCCTTTTTTCACTTTTTCCTCCGTATCTCACTCATACATAAGATATTGGGGGTTGGCGCGCCGCGGGTCGCAGCGCGCATGCGCAGAGCGATCGATCTGGCCCGGCGAGGTACCCGGGCAGTTGCGCGTAAGAATTTCACGGAACCGCTGTCGTTTTGCATTTAAAAATTGAAAATAATAGTGCTAGTGATTGTGTGTGTTTGAGAAAGTGGACACTAGTGTTTTAGGTAAGGCTGGATGTGTTCTTCTTTTGATATGACCAAATCTAACAAGTCGGAAATGATCTCACGACTTTAAAATGGTCGACATTTCCGCCACCAACTTACCCACTGACATAATTCATAAGTTTTCTAGGGATACACCTAGTACCTACTAATTGGATTCGTAATGATAATCCGTCCGCAAATGAAGGACAGGGTTTCCTGAAGGTACCTCCTACTGCAGATCGAGTCACAGATTGCGATCTAGTAGATATTTCTACAGAGGTAATTCTAGTACTTAGGTACCCACCCACCCAATTATAACTTTTGTGTTTTGGAAAAATAATATCATCGAATGAGAATAATGATAAAGTTTAGTGTGGTTTAGGTTTTACGTGATGAAAAACATCATGGCATGGCATTAATAGGTTTATGAGATTCCTTTCGTGTACTTTTTTATGGTTAACTATAAAACATATACCTTAATTTTCTCATGATAGAGTTGTTGACGGTATCTTATTTAAAACGTTGCTCATAGATATGAATAGATATAAATACTTTTATTAGATATTTAAAACTAATAAACAGCTAAACATTTTTAAAAGTGATAGACTAATCTATTTTATAGATACTCATTATGCCATACAGCATTGAATCGTTAGGTGCCTACTATCAATTCAATATAACATATCCAGTTCAAAGATCGACCCTTATTTTTTTACCCTTGTCCCACATTCCCTACTTCCCCTTTTATTACTATTGTCATAGCGTGCGTTTTTGATGTCTCATCTTGCATTCTTAAAAGATCTCCTATATTATTGTCGTGAGCTTTTTAAAATAGCATAGATCGGTTTTCTTATTAGATCGCATATTCTGACATTTTCAACCGACTACAAAACGGAGGGGGTTCTTAAAATTCGACCGTAGTATGATTTTGTGTGTAATATTTTGTTACTCGAAATCTCTACTCATTGTATTTAGATTATCAGTTTCTTTTTTAAAGAAAATTAATGTTAAGGTATAAACTCAGAACCGACAAGTTTTTTTTCGGTTCAGAATAAATAGTATGTACACACCACAGTACATACGTTTTATTACTATGAATATGAATGTGTTTAATTCAAGTTTAATTATTGTAAATAACATCAGATTATCGTCTGTCATTTGCTTCTTTCGTTCAAAAAATTAAGACAACATACCTCGGGCATGTCAAGCTGGCTTGAAGCCTGACCTAGTTTCAAACAAGTATTTAGAAGTTGTTTTGATTCTATGTATTACCTACATGCAACATAAATGATACGTTTGAACTACATAATAAATGTTGCAATCTAAAATACCAGTTGAAATATTGACTTGATACTTCCCGATGTTACCTACATCTAAAATATCCACTCAGTACCTCAGTTGGTAACTATTTGACTATAAATTTAGACTTCTTACGAACAAAAAACAATTATTATTCTAAAACAATACCCTAAGCTCCTCTTTGTCAAAGTATGGCATAGTTTTAGAATCCAAGCTTTATTATACAGCTTCATATAACATTGTAAGGTTTTATTCATTATATATAACAAAAAAAAAAATATTTCATGCGGATCCCTAACTTTTTGAAAATACTCTATGTTCGTTTGGGAAAATTCAGGATTCTAATGGTGAAAGAATTTTTCAAATCGGTCCAGTAGTTTCGGAGCCTTTTCAAGTCAAACAAACAAACAATAAACTCTTTCCATTATATAATATTAGTTTATAGATAAGTAAGTAAAACACATAACCATTAATTTCAAGACCTTGTACCCACTAAGACTGCTTTCCCTGAATCTAAAAGCCTCGAAAAATCCGGCCACATTTTGTAGAAATAGGTCATAATGTAGTACCGGCACATCTTCCAGTGCCGCGATATGTTGGACAAAAGCCAATGTGATGATATTAAGTTTCTAATGAAAAGCAGGAGCATTTCTGATAGTTTTGATTGAAACAAGTTATAGCAATTGAATTTCATCCCTTCACATCAAACTAGAGTAAAGTAAAGTAAAAGTATTTTTTTTATTTATTGACATAACTAGTGTGACACTTAATAATATAGGCTCCTGAACTATTTTAAGAACCGTGTTTCATGAGCCAGTGGCTTCTCCTAAGAATTTAAACTGATAATTACATCAAAACAGTATTAATTAAAGCTAAACTTAATGGTACCTAGATAAAACAATGCAATATGATATTATATATATGCTTATACCTAAGTGTTTTTGAAACATGCAAGTGAAAGTGAGATTGGAAATATGTGTGTGATTTAGAATTTAGATTATATAATTACGTGTGTGGTGTATAGTATTTTAATATATACTTATCATATGTTCCACTTCATCATAGTTAAGGTCGTTCAACCACTCTTCGTTCACTGCTTTTCCGATGTCTCTATTGCTACTTTTTTTAGTTTTATATAATTTATTGTAAAGATATGGCGCAAACACGTTGTAGTGTTTCTGCGCATACTTACTTTTAACGGCTGGAATTTGACAACGATCAATAAATTCTTTTGTTGGAACTATTTTATTCATAAGTGGGAAAGTTTGGCTGTTTATATGGATGGGACGATGTTTGTTGCACAAACACTACGGAATGGATTAGCAAAAATATTGTAAACAGTTAGATCTTGAGCTGGAATAACATAGGCTGCTTTTTTCCACCAATCAGTTCTCATGGAATAGAAATAACCTTCATTTCCATAGAAATAACGCGTAAGATAAATCTAATCATCTATACCAGCTTTGTTTCGTTCAGTCCAATCTACAATCCAATTTACCAGTTTAAAAATGAGACTCCGTTTTACCTATTCTACCTTACTCAACTTCACATTTCCGAGTATTGTATAAACCAGTAAATGTAAGGCAGTTAATCGATACCACAAATATTAGTATTCTAGGTAAAGGCTAGCGTGTACTTTTTCCGTTGTAAAATTAGAAATGAATACAACTTGTTCCACCAACAGGAAGTCCGATTTTGAAGAATTGTCTCAATAGGTACGCACAATAAGAACAAACTGGCTGTACCCACTACTAGACTACATAAGATTAATTACAGATTATGACAAACGGATTGTCAAAAATATTCTTTGTAAAAAGGCTTACTATAAAATATCAGATTATCTAGACGACAAAAAAGTTTGGGACGAGTTACTTGTATGCTCCAACTCTAAAACTAACAATCTAACAAGGTAAAGGTTTCTTGTTCGCTTCTTTACTTTACCTTAAAAAGACTGAAGTGAACAATTAATCAAAGTGATCACTTTATTTCCCATTTTATTTCTTATTTTGTGACGTGTTCAAGAGTCCTGTAAGGTCTAACGGAAATAAAGCACTTTGATTTTGATTTTGCACTATTAGTGCAAATAATAAAAAACAAACATAAAAAGTATAAATTTTTTATGGCACCTACGACCCTCCTAAATAAATTTACTTACCTGACATTTTCTTCTTAGTTTTGATAACTCCTATCGAAATACCATAATTTTAAATTTCTTCTTTAAAGAGTAAAATACTTACCCTTATCTGTAATTTTCACGAAATTTACCATAAAACGTAGAATTTACTGTTACGCACCATGTTTATATATAATGTAGGTATACTTTTGCCCACAAATACTGGACAGTGGACAAACATAGCTACCCAGCGGCTTATTTACGTTTTACGAGCGACCATAACGTCCCACGTAACACCCGGGATTATTGTACCCCAAACGGGGTCTGTCGTACATCAAATATGGTTTATTTTACCCCAAACGGTGTTCTAAATGAAAAATGCTGCGGCTATGAATATCGGGACATGCCAGGTTAATCGGATTGGGTTGTAAACCGAGTTAAAACATTTGAAAGGTTTTCGGTGCTGATGATTTTAGCTCGACTTTCAATCGATTAATTGTTTTGTATGCGAGAGTGCAATAAATAAATAATATTATGTTCGTTTGGAACGTCGAAATAAACTTTAACCTGTAATTGCAACATTTTTCGTACATACACATATACTTTTTTAATTGTGCTTCAATAATATAGATAGGTACATAGATTTTTATTATCATAGTGCGTAAGCCTAAGATATAATAACAAAATATAGGGATATTCTCTGAGAAATTAAATAATTATCTAACTGATATTGACGGGACTTGAACCGCGACTTGGCGCATCCCGTGCTGAGGGGAAGTCGCAGGAAGATACATATTTAACAGCTATCACGATCCCCTTTTCTTGTTCGTGTAAACGTAGTGTAGGATGCCCTCCGGCCAGGTGGGATGACGATCTACGAAAGACTGTTGGCAGATGCTGGAAGCGACAAGCTGATGACATGGCGCTATGGCGGTCATTAGGAGAGGCCTATGTCCAGCAGTGGAATAACATGGGCTGATGACGATACTAGATGCCTGGTTTTGTCCTCAGCTCTGATTATTACATAAAAAATAAAACAATCGCTCGAGCTTTTACGAATTTAACTACTTTTTTATAATATAACATTGCATAAAACTTTTAAACTAAAGTGGATGTAGACGCTGTAAAATATAATAATAATTTATCGGGTAAAAATGTGGTAAAAATCTCCCAAACCTCCGTAAGTAATTTTCGTCCCCGTCCAAAAGTAAACAAAATCTCTAAAACGCAAATTCATAACTCTGCGAAAAGTTTTAAAACTTTTTGAAGCCCTTCATGCTTAGGGTTGCCCCCTCGACTTGGTAAGTATTCCTGGAGCTTCATAATTACCTACTTTGTAGGTACGTAAATCATTTTTGGGTTCATAAATATTGTAATGCGAAGTAAGAATGCTTTCTCTCCAACAGGGCTATGTGAATTATAGAACAGTAAGTCGGAGAGAAGAAATACTTACTTCTATCGCTCTCTGAAGAATTTCTGATGGTTATTCTAAATTCGAATTATTTTGTTTAGTATTTTTGGTAAGAAGTACCTATTACGGATGACAGTTTTAATGCCTTTTTGAATATATATGTAGGTATATAACTTTTTAATAAGTGTGTGAACCTTCAATCTCTTGAATTGAGCTACAACAAGTTATTTGTAAAAGTTTAATATCTGTAAAATTGTCAGTGTCACCCTTACCGTCTGTCATAAACAAGGGAGTTTGCCACATTTCCGCATTTCCGACACAAATTACTTTTATGGTTGCTCTTCATTGTAAATGGTCGCCTCGCGATCATCAGGCTTTTATGAAAGGGACGCTATAAAACGTAATGACAGTAAATATTGAACTTTATCAGCTTATGAATAGGGTAGGGGTAATTAGGGAATGGATTAGATTAACGCTCAGCCATACCAACATCGATCGATTTATTGGTTTTGCTCAAATAACGCCATTAATATTATAGTAGTATCAAATCTATGTTTGTGTTCATCACACAACATTATTATTAATTATAAGCTTTGTATGGATTTCTGTTACTTCTTATGTCATAACTATAGAACCGATTGGGCTGCAATTTTGCATAGGTGTAGCTCGCGACTTTTTATTCCATAAATCAGTTCCCATGTCATAGAAATAACCTTTAGACATTACCAAAAAACAATCCACACGATGCTGCAAGCACTAGTTTCTGCTCGCAGCTTTTATAATATAATATTTTCAGACGAAAACATTTTCACGGGAAAAATGGAAAAATATCAAATGTGAAATGCAATTTTCTCTAAAAAGCTGACACCGACTATAATATAATTATTATCATAAGTTCGTGTATCAAAAAAGTATAGTTTATGTAAGCAGAGTTTGACTTGTATTTGTTTTTAAACTTTTATCATGCAAGCCACATTCAAAAAGCTGTGTTGTGCAAAAAGTTAGAACTTTTTGTCTGCTACTGACGAGCTTGAAGTTTTCCTTTCGCGTGGTTTCCGGTAGAAAAGTTGGTATCTGTATTTTATTTGTATGCTGCACGATACATTTTAGTAAAAATGCATTTACAAGTTTTTCTGACATGTCACACAACGTGATTTAACATTTGGAATGTGAAATGTTTATACACAATTATAAATTAATATTAGTTACTCACGCACGCCAAGAATAACTTACTATTTGCGGCAAATATATTACTATTAATATGCATACTATTTATAATAGAATTAGAAAATAGTGAAAAACACACAGCATCGACAATCAGCGTCGTTTATTGGTGCAGCTCAGCTGTACCTTAACAAGAAATAAAACCATCTTATTGACGCGGACTTAAATTTTGCTCGATGCACTTATTATCGACATCCAAATTTTTTAATTTTATTGTCAGTAAAAATTCTTTCAGGACAATAAAGATCAGGAACTACGAGTATATTACTAGTTCTATCCAGGAAAAACGCAAGTTCCCGTCTCTACTCTCTCAAAATGTAGAGATATAAACCTAATCGAAATTACAGAATAAGCCCACGGTTACCCCAGGAGATATTTTGATGATGTACATCAACAATAATGTAAATTAACCTCTCCAACTCAGCCTGTGGATATTGTAGAAGTAAATTCTCAAAAGAATCTACCATTTGAAGGCAGCACCTTCTTTCTTTGTATTTTGTACTGTGGGATCAAATATTCATAAGGGTTTAGAATATGTTTCCTGATGAGGAAAAATAATATAAACTTATCAATATCTAAGTGGCACTACAACTTGTCTACCACTTTAAATCCCATTTCCTTTGATCCTTGGCTGTCAACTCCTCAAAGGCTATCGTAATTAAACTTCACTCGTTTATTAAACGAACGGCTAACTGTCTTGGAATATTGCCAGAGCCTACTCGTTTGCAAGTTTTATTCTGTCGGGGTGCTGATGACACTATTAGGGATATCTTCTGTGAATAACTTATTTATAATGGTTCAGCTTTTGTTTTGGAACTTCTGTCCTTTGGTAGCGTTCGTAGAGCACGTCAAAATTTTTGCGCTTACGCCGATTCAAAACTTATGCTCTATCCCGCTCTTATGAACACGAAATCCTATGCCTGTCCTTTTCACATTTTGATCTGGACATACCTTTAGGTTTGTACAGTCAATCAAATTCAGCAAAATGAAGGTATCTTACAACTGGGGGCGGACCAAAAGCTTCCCATCGAATGTCAATTGTTTCTTTGTTAAAGCGCTAAGAGTTTGTAAGTACTCAGTAAGCACTCCTTACTTTCATGTTTAGGCGATACGTCGAAAGCGTTTTGGGAAGTAAACTGTGCATGCTTGGTAAAATATATAGAATTAGTGGTAGCACCCCGGCTAAGCAGGGGTTTTTGATAAAAAATATAAATTTGTTACTCACACACACGTTGAGTTTCATTGAAATTTTCATACGGATCCCTCTGTTGATTTTTTTTAGTTTATGTTTATCAGGGATAATATAGGATTCTAGTGGTGATAGATAGATTTTTCCAAATCGGTCCAGTGGTTTCGGAGCTTATTCAATCCAAACAAACAATCTTTCCTAATATTAGTAGTATAAATAAAATGAAACAGAAACCCTTAGTAAATAACCAGACACTCATAAATATTTAACAAACATTTTTAATAAAAAAAACATTTATATTGAAATATGTTTTCACTTATTTTCAAGTTTTTGTCCTCAGAATTTCATGAATATCTATTGCCCTTCTCCATTACAGTCTTTATCTAAAAATAGTTGAAAGTGTCTCAAAACACGCGAACTTCGAGCACCAGACTGACGTAGAAACCTAATGAATTGACATCGAATGGATCGGTCAACTCATAGCAAGCGATATATAGATCACCTTAAATATTATTAATGCATATATACAATAACTACACCGTTTGCAACTTTTGAAAATGTAGATTTCTTTTTCAAAAAAATAAAAATATATTAGATTTATAAAAGCTATTTACTGAAACCTCCTTTGTTTTAAATCTATAACAGTTTTGCTCAATTTGATTAAAATTTGCTAAATCATCAATATTCTTTCTTACACCTTTATTGACAAAGAAAATAACAATTAATAACCAAATTAGAACTAGTATATTTACAATTGAATCAATTGAGCTAACTGCAGACTGTTGCTAACAAACTACAGGTAGCTCAACTAAACTATTTCAATACCAGTCGGAAATGCCCCCAAAATGCTTTGTTATTCAATTCTAATGTAATGCGGATAGGTATATCTGACTTCAACTAGGTCCGTGAGGAACCAATGCTCTGCTTCTTTTAAAAAAAATACTTGAGCGTCTGATCGAAGCAACGTGTGACTCGAGACCGGTCAGTATTTGGCTATGAACCTGGTAACAGTGGGCCAATGCAGCCGATTGGGACCGTTGATAGCGGGAACGCGGTCCCAATCGCCAGATCGATTAAACTTTATTATTTTTCTTCCGGCGATTGGAACCGCCTTCGAAATGAACGAAAGAAACTATTGTTCAAGCAACTGCCTTCCTCTGCTATGTTAGGTAGAAAATTACAAGATGTTGGTACTGTAGTAAATGAAATCCAAGACGCACCCGAGTGAAAAGTTTCCACAGAATGTCTTTAAAAGTTTTCCTAAACTACATGCTCTCACATTTACCCTACTTTACTCGGAACTGCAATGACTATTGACGGAATGGTAGAACCTGGCCCGGTGCCAGTAACGCCCCTGCCATAAACATGATATTATAGGTACTCTATACCTCTTAGTTTATCGAGTTTTCTGCATCACACAATATTTCTGCATTTGAAACGCTTTTTTGTCCAATAGGAACGGAGAATGCGCTCCCGAGCATTTTGCTTATTTGATCAGATGCTATTGGATTCATACTTTATTTGATGATAAAGCATTTATTAGGTGTAGGTTTTAGGTAAATTGTAAAGTTAGAGCTATTTATTTTAAAAAAATATATATTTTATTCCTATTATTATTATTCTTATTTTATTTATATTTATGTGGACAAAGAGAATTACCATATCTAATCAAATAAACAAATTAGAATTAGTAGATAGGTAATTACAATAAAAACAATTGATCTAACTGCAGACTGTTGCAAACAATCTACAGATAGCTCAACTGATCCATATCAATACTAGTCGGAAGCGTCTCCTAGATCAGAATTTCAGTCTTTTTCAGGGAACTGTGTCTTCGAATAATAAATTTTTAACAAGTGTTTCATATTTAATTATACATATCTTATATCCGAAAAAACATGTTATTTTGAAGTGATCATTTTAGCAACAAAGCTTAATTAATATTTTTTCAACGAGGCATAATCTATTTGCCAATTGACGTTTGCTACGGAAATAAGGAATTCTTATTGGTCGATTATGCGAGAGATTAACAGTCTTCCCTTAAACGCTCTCTGAAGAAAATATATTACTTAATCCCTTGAGTTTCGATATCTTTCATCTATCCGAACTCTATCTACTTGTTTAGGACATCTATATATGTTTTATACCTTCGTTTTATCAGTATTTTGTTCCGAAATTAGACACATCCGTTCTGAATTTCAATACGATTTGTTATTCCAACTTGCGTGACTCGGGAAGTGCTTCCAATAATTTATTTGCCATTTCCCTTAAACTTCTATCAGTATAATGCTACACACTTATAAATGATTCGTGGAGTTCCACACGATCTAATCTTGTTTGTTGTAAATAACTATTGTGGAAGTTCGAAGAATTTTCTACACAATGTTATGATTTGAAATGTTGACTTAAGACCGAGTGGTCTTTGTAAGAATGTTACAGGAAAGTTCCACTAACATTTGTAAATGATAGTTATACCTTTTGGCTTGCTAGGTATCGACATATTCTGTAATGCGAAACCACGTGTATTCTAGGGGCACTATGATACACGGAAATATTCCCATGACGTCATAACATGTTGACGCAAACTATGAATAACTTTAACATCTAATGGCTTGTACACACAGAGCCAGTAGCCACAGTGGACAGTAGACAGCCTCTGTATACTCAGATGGCAGTTTCCCCGTGTAGGTACATAATCAGACGCACATTATTACGTATGAATAGGAACCGAGCTGCTGGATTGCAGTTACTGTCACGCAAGCACTGTGTGAACTATACACGGCACGTAGAATAACTATCAATGTTATCCATCATTGATAGTTATGGATTAGTGTGAAGATGTCGAATCTAATCCATTAGTGGATTAGAGTGAAACATTTTTCGTGTATCATCCATCAATGGATTAATCGAATAGAACGGAATGGAATAGAATAGACATGGACATATAGTTTAATTACTATACAACATTTTTGTAGTATGAATCGGGCCCTAGAACTAAACCAAATAATAATGTACAGATTATAAAACGGTTATCTACCGATAAATCAAGGCACGAAAACAATTAGGAGCGTTTATGACCGCGAACGCTTACAAGGTGTAATCGTATGTAATTTTCCAGTCAAAAACTAAAGATGTCGTTCGTATCGCAAACTGTGGCGGGACTGAGCCAGACCCGGCGCGAGGATCCAGCGGCGCCGCCTCGCCAGCACTGCTCGCACCAGCACACCACCCGCTTCCAACTCCGCCGCAAGAATAGTCTCCCAGAATGGGACCCGCCGGAGGCACGCACCCGCAAAAACAGCCTCCCAGCCGATATAACCGATGACAGACCATTGCCGATTATTGAAGAGTGACAATCACCCTTGTAAGTCTCTTGGTGTCCCCCATCACTATAGTCGCATGGACGCACCAGAGGCTTCTTGGAACAGGCCCTTGCATGTTTAGTGGCTTCTGTGACGGGCGAAGCACGAATCCTATAGATGTTTGTATCGATGTTACCATAAGAACCTTGTTTGGAGAGTTTGATGTTTTATTTGAGGAAGATAAATGTTGTCCTTTGTGATTCCTTGAGAATGTGTGTGGATGTACCCGAGAAATGCTTTCTGATGTTGTTTCGCGTCCAAGGTCGTGCCGAAGCTCGCTGCTGCAAGAAAGGCGAGACCAGTTTGGAGCCTAATCAAGGTCACTTCGGAGCTATCCCGGTTTTATTGTACCCTTTTCAAGATAAGAAGAGTTCGCCGATGGACGATAAATTTAGATTTTGCGAAGGAACAACAAGAGCAAAATTCAAAAGAAGACTTATGATTTTTTTATAAAACAAAAACCTAATGCTTATTAATACTGTTATATTTGCATACCTACATATCTATAATATACTCTAAGCTCTTAGCAATATCCTAAGCAATTAAGGAAACCCATTAATCTAGATTAAGCCTGAATTAATCCAATTTTTTAGCTGATTAAGACCAACCGTTGGCAAGTAAATTAGATGGTTTCACTCTATTGGAAGCAATGCAGTGTGATTTCCGTATACGTGTTCATAAATAATATAATTTATAACTAGTATGTGATATAGATTAGTACATGAATATTCATTTGAATATTTAAGTACGTTAAAGGTTTAATGTCCCAAATTATTTGAAAAAGAAACTGATAGTGATGATATTTAAAATTTTCATAAATCATAATTAATTTGATAATGCCAAAGTGGTAATAAAAATAGATCCTAATTATATCTCAAAAATCAGCAAAGCAATACCTATCTTTATTGTATTTATAAGAAGGGTAATTGAAATTTCCGAAGATATTGAGTACTAACATCAAAGTTGCTCAAAATTCTGCAATATTCCTCTGGGAATCGATGATGCTTATGAGGATATTAAAAGTAAAAGGACCATTGAAATATCAGTCTTGTTGAAACGAAAACACAGCTCAATATCAAGCGGACGGGCAGAAAAGCTACCTGTAATGGAGTAATATTGCAATTAAGCGCAAATGGTTGGAGACAAGTTACCTATTATGGGGTAATATTGAAATCAATAAGTAAATTGATTGGAGAAAAGTGGCAACTTGTTTTCCATCAACATTCTTACAACTTCTAATGACCTGTTGGGCCAATACGTATCAACAAATAAATATACCTAGATGAGATTATATATTTTAAAAGAACGTAAAACAAAATTTATTCTTAATTATACTGTTTCTTTAAAACTAAAATAGTGAG
Organism: Eupithecia pulchellata; assembly: GCA_963931895.1. Lineage (NCBI taxonomy): Eukaryota > Metazoa > Arthropoda > Insecta > Lepidoptera > Geometridae > Eupithecia > Eupithecia pulchellata. The sequence continues at coordinate 13,567,789 of OZ007522.1, forward strand.
ATGAAGAGATTCAGGTAAAGCAAAGAAGGATACGAAAAGAGATTTTATTGATGAAACCAGTTTCAACATAATATGCAACTGAAAATATCTTGTAACCTAGATGGGCTTAAGATATTTAGAACGAAAATAAGCATACTAATTTTTAACAATAGTAAAAAGAAAAAATAAAACATACAAATGCAGAGAACCTAGAGAAGTTCGAAAACCTCATGACAGAGCAAAGATATGGCGGGATATAAAATGAAATTGTCATCTCGGCTCCGGCAAAGTCTGCAGGGCATCGTATCAAAAGATAAAACAAATTATAGCCCCAAAGGATACCTCACATTTCACAAATAAAGAAAACTTCGCAAGAGAATACTTTTGAAGTAGTCTGAGCAGAAAAGGCGGTGCTTAGAGTTTTCTGTGTTACCATTACATAATTTAAATTTTCATCTACAAATTGAAAATTTTAGCTTTCTCGTGAAAAGGTAAATTTATGCTAGTTTGTACGACGATAACTTTGAGCAACCTTGAGCAAATAAGCAGTTGTGCTAGTTGTCGAATGTAAGCTAGGCTTGGTCAGAAAAGTTTAAATCCATAACAGTTCAGTAGTTAGTAAACATTTAGTAGGTCACCGCGACTTTGTGTAACTTTGTGAACTAAATTCGTAATGGGCAAACCTATTACTATGACCAGACATCGAGTACACCACTTATAATGAATAGAATACTTGAACGTGAAGTTATTCTAAAGTTCCCAAATCAATATCGTAGGTACCTTGATCTGATTATATATCAAAAAATTAGGCAAACGAGACCATAGACAATAAGCTATTAATAATTAAAACGACCATTAATAGCTTATTGTCTAAGCTATTAATAGCTTAAGCCTAAGCTTCTAAGCTATTAATAGCTTATTGTATAAGCTATTAATAGCTATTAATAGCTTATTGTCTATGGTAGTTTTAATTGTGATGAAGCTTATAAGGCATATAAGCGTATAAGCATATAAGGCCTTATAAGCTTCATCACAATTAAAACTACTTACAGAACTGCAAAATCTTGGCAAGCTGCTAACCCTAGATCAAGGTCGCGCGAACTTTCCCCTTAACATAAAACACGCGAACGCTTAGTACATTTCCAAGTGTAAAATACTTTCACCTTTCTTCGCGTGGATGATCTGATAACGATGGCATGCTGGTCGTAAACAACTAAGCAGACGTAGACAAGTTTTCAAATAAACTGCGAAACCGTTGTAATACTTTTTAAGTAAAATAGTGAATTTAGCTACTTGTTTACACAAGCAAGAATCAAAAATTATGAAATACATAATTTATGTGTAATAATTTCGTGTTGTTTGTCCGAAGCAGACCCGAAGTAAGTTGAACTATGGTTACCATCTGTACTTTGACTGATAAGTATAGGTATACTTCTTAAATATCAAATGAAAACAACGGTTTATAACAAACTACATAGGTACTCAAAAAGCTTTTAGCTTCTGAAGCTTTAGCTTGATAAGTTTATATAATGAACCCATGGGAAGTTGGTCCCTACGATACAGGTTTATCCTAGTGTGGGGATCAACAGTGTAATAATTTTAAGTCTTAAATATTTTTCAATAAACGTTATTATTATAATTATAAAAATATAACATAAGTATAGAGTGATATTAATGAGTAGTTTTTTTCTCTAATAAGGTACGGCATTTGGTATCTGTGTAAGGAACTTGGTGGTTCAAATTTGATTGGTGAATTAGTGATAATCGACAAACATCCATACATTTTTATGGATAAGCAAGTCGTTTACTTGCTTATCAAACAGCTAGGTACGTAAGAATTTGGGTCAAACGCTCTGCCCCACTTTCAAATACTTCAGCCTTCACGAAAGTGCATTCGTTTAGTCAAACTAATTTGGAAGTTGAGTTCAATGAAGTTAGCGCCAGTTCCCTGACTTTAAAATGGAGCTGTCCGTAAATGGTTATGCTCTAAGCTCGTTATATTATTTACTTAAAGCACTTAACAAAACACTATTTTGTCTTGTTATTGAGATAAAACTTGTTTCTTTGGTTGAGATAGAATTTTGTTGATAGAATCGTAAATGTTATTTCTGAATTTTCTACTGACGATGATGATGACGATGACAATGTTAACCGTGAAGATTTTATTCAAATACATAGAACCAAATAAACATAGAGAGTAACTATGTAAATTAATAAATAGTGCTAGATAATCCACACAGTATCATATGATACTGTGACATATAGCTTGGGACTAGATATCTAATCCCAAGCTAAGCATTATCATGTGTTATGGGTACGATTACTCATATACATAATACAATATATAACATAGATAGATATTTTCGTATTATAGTATACCTTTGGACAGTAGACAATGTTATCTCTGAATTCCGTTACTCATAAAAATCTGTTTGAAAAACACCATGAGCAAACACATTAGGTAAGTATATGGGTCACAAAAGACGCCATTAGGGTCACCCATTCTTTGACCAGTCATGCTTCCTACTGTTTGAATATCATATTAATGGGACTATGGGGTGGTGTTACATTTTCATTACTTCAATCGTTATAACACTTAATTATTTTATGTTACGAGACTTTATTGCCAGATCATAATACCATATCTCATTACTACTTGAGCATAAACTTATTGAACTATCACTGGTATTTATTTTCAAAATAATGTAAGAATAAATAAATAATTCTGGGCAATTCAGCATTCATTTCTGGGCAATGAGCATCATCCAGCCCTAAGCTAAGAAAAGCTTGTGTTATGGGTACTAGATGACTGATATACATAAAACAATATATTACATAGAACATAGATTGACAGTGTGTCCCATAATGAGTGGATAACCTTATATTTATGTGAACAAAGGCACAATTTTTCCCAAATTTACAAAAAACTAAATGTTTTCCAAAAGGGTCAAGGTCAGGGTATTAAAAAAAAATAGTAAATGTTTCTGATTGGCCTTGACCTGCCGCATAAGCACCTTTAAAGTTATCCACTCATAATGAGATACCCTGTTTATGTTTTTATTATACATAGAAAAACACCAGAACACCCTGAACATCTGAAGATCGTACACACATACCTCCTGCATCCCACGCGGACCTTCGCCCACCGCGCCACAGAGGTCGTCAAGAAGTCCTTATATCCAAGCGAACCCGACAATAAATTGTTGGTTGGATTTTAGAATAAATTCTAAAATACCTCTTTCTTCTTTGCAGGCGGAGCGAGTTCCTAGGATGTGTCTCGTTTCCGCTAAAAGATGCCACTAAAGCCGACATCACTGGCACCTACTTCCTGCAGTCGAACGGAAGGCCAGCCCATGAGAAGGCCAGAGTGAGTGACCGAAAGATGGCCACTGACAACACCGACACTAGCACCAATGATGGCACTAAAGAGAACAATGAAAAAGGTAAATTTAAAAACACTAGCGCTCGAGTCTTTACTCACGATCAATAGGAGTATACGAGTATCATGCATTTAATGTAATTTTTTGGGGAAATAGCGATTCATTTTTGATTATTAGACTAGATATGCCCCGCGGTGTTATACGCAGTCAATAGGACTATGTGATTTTTAATACTTTTTTGTTCCTTTTGAAACCTGTCCCGATAAAATCAAACACAACAAAAATACAACTAGCAAAATTGATCAAGTATATTTAAAAGGGATATTATTTTACATTAAGTTTTTAGATTTTAGGATCTTTTGTTTTTGACAAAGGTAACAAAAAAAATCCAGTACCTAACGAATTACTCTACAAATACACTCTAAATCGAACTCATGTCACGTCGTTGTGAACAGTTTAAATTTAAGCCAAGATTTAAATTTATTTCATTACTATAGATATCAAAGTTGACACAGATGATGTAGACAAAATACAATATAAACATATCACAGCTCTATTCGTATAGTATTCGTAATAATAGAACAAATCTTAAATACAATAGCAACAAACTCCATTTCAGAAGGTTGCTCTACGTTACCCTGTTTCACAAAAAAACAGTTTAACATCAACTTACAGTAAGTTAACCTGGTATTATTTCCAGGAGTAGCAACCAACGGACCCTCAACAGCCAACAATGCCGCTGCGGTGGCCGCCGCACTCCAACGCGAGGCAGACGAGCACCTGTTCCTGCGTTACTTGGAGCTGGACCCTCCAGATGACCCTGAGAAGGCGCCGAAGAAAACACAGAGAAGTGGACGGACACCCTTCACTACTACCAGAAAGTAAGATACAAACTGACTTATAAAATAGTAATGTATTTAAAAGTCAAATGTATGCATTTTTAACTATGTTTAAGTGATATGTGTTTAAACATCTATATCTATATCTATACTAATATTATAAAGAGGAAAGATTTGATTGTTTGTTTGTTTGTATGTTTGTATGTTTGTATGTTTGTTTGTTTGTTTGTTTGTTTGTTTGTTTGTTTGTTTGAATTGAATAGGCTCCGAAACTACTGGACCGAGTTAAAAAATTCTTTCACCATTAGAATCCTTAATTTTCCGTGATGAACATAGGCTATATAATATTTTCAAAAAAGTTAGGGATCCGCATGAAAAATTCAATAATTGAACCGTGGGCTGTATATTCAACCTCTTTTTCTATTATGGCGCGACAGAATAGAAAAAGAGGTTGTATAGCGCACGGTGTTTGCTTTTTCTCTACGGCCAGTGTCAGTTTTGGAATGTCGAGTCAATGTCAAAAACCCCAATGCTGTTAAAAAAAGTAAAGATCCGTGTGAAAACTGTGAAACCCATCGTTTTAGTGTGTATAATTTCTGCAATTTTTGTTTAATACCCGTGCGAAGCCGGGGCGGGCCGCTAGTATAAAATATTTAGAGTACCGCCCCGGTCGGTGTCAGTTTATATTATTGAAGTTTTCATACGGACTAACATTTTTGATTATATTCTATGTTCATCATTAGGATTCGTATGATTCTACCTAATCGTGAACGAATTTTTCTTTTCGGTCCAGTAGTTTCGGAGCATATTCAATTCTAACAATCAATCAAATTTATAATTTTAGTATAGAGCATCTAATAAAAATGTGTCCCCTGGCGATCACTGAAGAATCCACCCCTTTAAATCAGCACGTAGATATCAATTTATTAATATGACTAAAGAAACCTACCAGTAATGGACGTATGTTTGTTCATGAATAAGAACTACATAAATCAGTTCGTAAGAGATGTCAATATTAAATTAATTCTCCAAATATTAAATACTCAATATTAACTCAATTTTTTATGGGACAAAAAAGCCTTTACTAACATAGAAAATGACAATTATCTAACTAAATATTCTAATAAATATTAATTTAAAAACTCCTTTTACAGACTCGTCAGAGGAACCGGAGGAGGATTTGGCTTCACAGTGGTGTGGACTCGACCGCCAAGAGTGGAGAGGGTCGCACAAGGAGGCTCCGCCGAGAGGGCGGGACTTCGCGCCGGCGATTACATAGTCTTCGTCGGGAACAAGAATGTTGTCACTGTCTCCGAGGAAGAGGTCCGGGGCCTTGTCAAGTAAGTCACCAAAATACGTACAAATAGCAACAGAAACAAAAAGATAAGACTCAGCAGATGATTCTTAGACTTTGATTTGATTCATGATTGAGAAGTATCATTTAAATTTAAAACGGTAACAAAAGTAATAAAAATAATAACATTCACAACAAGATAACTCACCTCCAGCTCCATTAACGAGAAATATTTTTTATTGCAGATCTGCCGGCCAAACGCTAACACTGGAAACCTTCAGACGGATCCCTGGCAACGCTCCCCCTGCCGCCTCAGTGCGTCCTCGCATCTCCCAAGTGGTCACCAGCTTTCCCCTGGAGTCGACCCCGCCGCCCGCACCCCGCTCTCCGCGGACCGTGGCCGTGGCCTCCCCCGCCGCGGTCGCGAGGCCTCCGACCGCCTGCTCCTCCACCAGCCAGTCCCTCGATAGACGCAAGCTTCACCTCCCTCAAGTCACATTCTCCAAAGAGGTCGGTAACGGCATCATAGTCTGAGAATTCCAAATTCAAAACTAGTCACGCGTCTTTCGAATTTACAAACTTTTGAACAAAAGTGGTGCTAGCATTAGACCTAGTAGGACTCTCTAAATTATATCGTTTAGATTTTATTATCAAAATTGGATATTGGTTTAGGTTTTATAGAATTATTTGGCATTGAATTAGTTAAATAAAATAAGTAAATTTTTTGAATTATTTTCAACGATAGCAAAAATTGGCGTGGTAAAGTTGATTAAGTATAGATTTTTATTTGATAAGTTTTTAGTTATTATATGTACTTACGTGTTTACGTATTTATAGCTTCGTTTTTTGGTTTACATTTTCATTTGTTTCGCTTTCTTTAGCACTTTGAAATATAGTTTTTTGTTTTATCTATTTTGTATAGACTTCATCATACATTCCATTTAGTTGTAAAATGTGTGTTTAGTTTAATTTAATTTAATTTTCTGCTTTTATGGTCAGTAAAATAGATTAGATATTTAAGGTTAGGTTAGATTAGACACGTTAGGCGTAGTCTATAATAAATACATAAAATGGGGAATCGTTACGTTTAAGCTAACTGTTTTCGTTATTATTTATTTTGTTACAATGTTTTCTTTTTATTTATTTTCTTTAGATTTTGTGTGTTGATCTTTTTATTTTGTATCATTTTCATGAATCATAGTTTAGTTATATTACAATTTGTTTTCGTAGCCGACATGATTGTGTGTTTTATTTTTTTTTCTATATTGGATAAAAAAATTGGTTCCTGTTGTTTTATTTCGTTTCTAATTCATGCTTAGTGGATTTAAGTGCAAATAAATTTATTGCTTTTAGTTTTTGGTTTGTTTTTTTTTTTCACCTGTATTTTATTTTTGTTCCTTTGATTTCATTTCACTTTTTGTTGATATCTTCTAAATAAAGCTATGACACCTTTCCGAGACGAAAATGGTTCAGTATCAAATTCTCAAAAACAATCAACAAATCGAAATGTTAAAATTTAACTACCTACAGATTATTAATGAATGTCTAAGGTCTAACGACGACCTCTGTGGCGTGGTGGGCGAAGGTCCGCCTTCAAACAGGACGTTGCGAGTTCGATTCCCGCCTCGGGACAAATGTATAAAGATCTGGAGACATTTGCCAGGGAGTTCTGGTTTTTTATATGTACCTATCTATGTAATTATATTATAATTCTTCCTTCTGGGTACTATAGTACCCATAACACAAGCTCTGCTTAACTAGAGGCTAGATGATACTGTGGGGATTATTGATTGTATGAAAATCTAGTGACATTATTAATAACTTAGCAGGAGCTCGTTTACGCACGGACTGTACTAATGTTCACCGACTATTAAATAAGTTAACTCCAGTATTGTCGGTTCCTTTCAATATAAAAGAAATACCTTAATGGTACACAAATAAATTAGGTATTTTGATGGTAAACTGTACGTCGGATATATAAGACGGTACCTAACCAAAAAAAAATTTGTTATAAACTAAAAGCCAACTCAGACGTCAGTCTTAAAAATAATGTTCACCGACTATCAAGATACTTATGTAGTCGGAAGATTTATTTTCTACTAGTACCCTAAGTAATAATGTTGGGTGCCTTCTACTACCTACGTACCTACCAAAAGAAAATGACAAGGGCAGTCGTCGAATCGTATGACACCACTTTTTTCTTTCTCTTCTCTTTTCTTCTTTCTCAATCATAATCGGACTAGAAATTCTAGCGCTACGTGGGAACAAAAAAATCTACTACAAACATAGAGCGCAAACTTCATAACCCACATCCGTTGGTAGCCGGGTAAAAAGCACATGTCCTATAGCTTTTATATTACCTATCTGCTAGCAGATAAAAACGAATTAATATCGAGAGTTTTATGCTCGACATTTTGTGTGAAAAGCCGGTGCTAATATTTGTAGCACAGGCAAACTTAGCAAACACCTTGACGATCTGCGAAAGACTGCTACCAGATGCTGGATGCGAAAAGCTGAAGACAATGCGCTATGGCGGTCATTAGAGAAGGCCTATGTCCGCGTCAAATACATGGGCTGATGATTATGATGATGGTGAATGGACAAAATAAAGTTGCGATTTGTTTAGGCACAACTAGCGCTCAGAATCCAACAATTTCACTATAGAAATAAAACTTTTGAAACTATCATTGTTATTAACCTAACACTAAAGTCATTTAGAACGGTTTATTTACAATGATTTTATTGGCAGATATACCGATGTACCCTCTTTGTCTTTTACTACGAACGTTGCCACAACCATCGGTTTCACTATAGAACGCAACTCGTCACGGCACACAACACTGACGGTATCTGAACGCGGCCATGAAATTGCATAAAACTGTGCCGAAATATCATGGTAAAATCTCGTTATAAATGACTTTAGTACTGCCGTGCAGGCCTTAAAACGCAGTAACAGGTTTTTTAACGTTTTTGAGTTAAATATTGAGTTTTAACTGGCACGCTTTAAGGAACACAGTGATTTAACCGATTTTTTGATTCGATAATTACCACCACAGAAAAATCAAATTTTTGAATGCAGTATCTCAAGATCGGATGTCTAAATGTATTTAAATACTAACTTAAATACAGTAATAGCAGTTACGTCACTAACGACCCATCGATTTACCAAGTTAAACGCCGTAAATATCTTTATTACCACAAAAAATCTGTAAACTACACATAAAAAAAATATTAGCATTTGTACTAAAACGCAGTAAATAGTTTTTGTACCAAAAAATTTTATACTGCATAATGGATTACTGATTTATTTTGTACGAACTACAGATTAAAACGCAGTAAAGTGTAGCACTTTGCTGCGTTTTAATCTGTAGTTTTAATTTTACCAGAGTTCGCGATATCAATGACATGGCAAAAGTCTACACTAACTAAAATATTATCACATTCAGCAGCTGAATGTGATATTTTAGTTAGTGTTAGTCAAGAAGGTCAGAGAAGGAAGGACCATTTTGAAGACTTTTGCCATGTCATTGAGATCGAGAACTCTGGTAAAATTAATGTTAAAAAGATGGAAATAACAGATTTCTTTGTTTTCAAGTCTCATATCGCACAGCAGAAACTAAAAAACGGCACCGAAAACAGGGTATATCTAAAAGATATAGGTAGTGGAAGTCATGGTGAATAGAGGAAACTACTGCCTTTTTTACAAAACAGACTTTGATGCCGAGGAATACAGTCAATTAAACTGTTTAAAATCAATAAAACTTCCCAAGCCTGATATAAGATGCATGCCGAGGGGAATCACTTCTACCAGAAAACAAAATATAATAAAAAGCTTGGGGCCATTGATGCCAGAAAACAGAATGGCATTCTGGAAGAGCTTACCCTTGTCGGCTGCAGAAACCGACGATGCACCAGAAGCATTTGTTTTTGATAATGATATTGAATAGTAGGTATCATTTCCATAGGTATTTTGAATTTATGATTACGCATATTATTTGGCGAATGTTGAGCATTTTTTATACTAAGTACCCACTTTTTGAGATTTATGAGTTGAGTACTCAAAAATCTCACTTTTTTTAGTAATGATACCGAGTATATGATAGTCTTGGTATATTTTATTTGCACTGACAATATTTTAATTTAATTTTGAATGCCTTTTAGAGTTATTACATTGAATGTAGAGCATTTATGTTATTTTTGATAACTTTTTGTGATTTATTTTTAGTTTGGTAAATAAATGTGCCTTCATGTTTCTATTTTTTTATATAAGTATACTTATAAGGTCATGACATAAACGCTTGTTTTCAGAACACCTTAAAGTTAAATTATAATTAGCTGAAGATGTATCGAATCTAGAGCATTTACGTTATTTTTGATAGGTACCTTACAATTCTTGTGGTTAATTTTTAGTTGGGTAATAGATGTGCCATTTGTAAGATCTCATGTTTCTATTAGTTATATAAGTGTTACTTATATGGTCATGCCAAAACGTCCTGTGTTCAGAACACTTTAAAGTTAAGTTAGAGTTAGCTGATATCATTGAAAAATAAAAGTTATTCTTGTACGTACAAAAATATGTTTGTTTTATAAATTCCTACCTGGGATTTTCGTAAGTTAGAAAATTTGTTATAGTTGTATTTGTTGAAAGTTGTGACATACTACATGTACAATTAGTTCAAGAGGCATATTAAAATGCAGTAAAGAAAGACCTATGCTGCAAATTAGTCTGCAAAGAAGCGAATAAATCAATAGGTTTTGCAGTATCAGGTATTTTTACTTCATTTTAATCTGTTTATGTGTACCATTTTCCGTGCAGTAACTGCTATGATTTTGAAAAAATCCTTTTTATTTTGAATTTAATAGAGTAAATATATTTTTATAAATTGTCAATTTTAGATTTCATGTCACTAAGCCCTTATGGCAATAAAAAATCTATAATACAAATTTAGAAATATAAAAAATGCAGCGTCAAAATGTTTTTTGCGATTTTCTCGAAACCACTTTTTTTCTCATACTGCGTTTTAGGGCCTGCACGGCAGAGTATAGAAATGAAGTTTTCCAATAGACCCCAGGCTTGGCCTCTGACGGCCGCAAGCGCGCCCTCCTCGCAGTGGTGGCCAGAGAGCAACACTACGCGACCTGCCTACAGTTCGGGCTGGTGAGGTTCGTCTCGCCGCTCGCTGAGAGAGCTGACCTGATCACGCCGAGCGATCACCAGCTACTGTTCCAGAATCTAGAGGAGGTAAATATTCCAGTCTTAAAATTAAATCGAACGATCATTATTCTCCTTTTGAATAGTACAGTAAGTATTTGCGGTCTATCACTGCGTTGTTTGCAGAAATGAGGATGGTCAAAATATCAGCGTAGTTCGAGTCCAGGCCATTGCAGTGCGGTTAGCCCTTGATGGATAAGCTGAAATAGTTCAGACAGCAGGGCCTTGTTATACTAAGCTCGAAGGTCGAGACCGAAGCTTAGCAGGCTATCATGGAGTGTTTACCAGTTTTATTTTGAACTAGCTTTACCTTCATAAACAAGAGTACCTATCAAAAACGTTAATGATTTCCAAAAAAGCAAAACCAATTATCGTCCTAATAGACTAAACATTAATCAAATATCAAGTGCTTAATAGCATTTAGCGTTCCTCATCAGGACTCTTGGGCACGTCGTAAAATATAAATTACACTGTAAAACTTACCTTTTGTTTACTTTAATCATTTTAACTTAGAGTAAACAAGAGCGAACAAGAAACAGTGCCTTGTCAGATTGTTAGTTTTCGTGTTGGAGCATAACTCGGCGCAAGCTAATTTATCATCTAGATAATCAGATTTTTTGTAGAAGATAAAACGCCTCTGTAAAACGAATATTTTAATAACTGAAAATAATTATTTTAATAATTAATAACTGAAAATTTTTGCAACTCTCTTGGAATTTTGTTATAGAAGCGTATACAATTCCCTTAAAAAAGTACATTAATCTTGTTTTGGACATAGACTTATTCATGTATTTAAATTTATGTATATCGACATGTTTACCACCAATTGATTTTAGTTTTATAAGTTTACAAGAAGTTTTCATAAATATATTGACATGGTTATTATCTCTTCTAGTTCTTTGAATTTATCACGTCAGGATTCTGTACGTTCCACATTATAGATAGCAGGAACAGCCGTCCTAATTAAAACATCTCATATTTCCTGTCGCAGATCTTCAGAATATCAGAAGAGATCCTGGAACAGATAGTGCAGGAGGATGGAGAGATCCAAACCTCAACCGTCGTAGCTGTGTACCTACAGAAGACGCAGCTTTTCCTCAGTCTCTACAAGAAGTACTGTCTGGGATTAAAGAGAGCGGATTGTGTCTTGGTAAATAATATTTTTTTATTTATTTATAACTAGCGACTTACCCCGGCTTCACACGGGCTTGTGCATGTTACACACATATACATATAAATAAACCTTTCTCTTGAATTACTCTACTTATTAAAACCGCATCAACATCCGTTGCGTAGTTTAAAGATTTAAGCATACATAGACATACAGACAGACAAAACAACTTTGTGTTATACTATTTAGTGAAGAGAAACCAGCAGCACAAATAAAAAATTAAGATTAAGTATCTAGAAAGAGAAGGCTATTAAAAGGTTTTTAAAGAGAAATAATAAAGAAGGTTAAAGAAAAATAGTAAAAAGCCTGATCAAGCAAAGTAACAGATAACCTACAAAATACAATCAACAAAAAGTACAGCAGATTTCAAGGTCTAAAAGGTTGCACATGCAATTGCAAATCAGACAACGACAGAAAGCCTTATTTTAAGATACAAAATTTAAATAACGCAAACACGAAAAAACAAAATATAGACCCAAGAATTTGCTCAATGCTACAGCTGAAAGATTTTATATCTCTCAAGCACAGATAACATAAACTAACCAAAACGTTTAAATTCCATTTAAATTGTAATTTTTAATTCACTTTTCATTGTTTAAATTATATGTTTTGATTATGTACCTAATTATTATGTTTATATTGAATTCTAATTGTGACTTTAATTGAATATTATATGGATTGAATCTGAAATAAATGAGTTAATAATAACAAACCTTGCTCAGGTAAAAAAATCAAAAGACCCCAGCGGCGCGTTCTCCCGGTTCTGCACCAGTCCTCCCATCCCCCGCCGGAGACCAGATATCACGTCGCTGGTCCACAAACCCTTGGAGCAGTTCAGGGAACTGTTGAGGCTGATGAGGACAGCTGCGTCCGCAACCGGCGCTGGACCCTACGACCAGCTGGAGAAGAAACAGCTGCAAGTTATCGTTGGACAGTTGCAGGTGAGTTGCTAATCTAACTGGAACCTAGAGCTAGTATTTATAATTGAAACAATTGAGCTAACTGCAGATGATTGCAATCAAACTACAGACAGGTCAACTGATCCATATACCAGTTGGAAGTGTACCCAAGATGCTGGCGGCATTGCCTCGCTGTATGGCAATGCTGATGCGCTGCGCCAGATATTGTAGGTAAACTAAACATTTTCCTTGGTATTAAGATTAAAGTTTCATCGCATCCACGCAAAACAAACATAGGCATTAAAATATACGATTTACTCGTAATAGATGCATTTTAAATTAATGGTATTGTAGTTTGCGGTAAGCCATTTGACACTGTAGAGACGACAGATAATAAAGATAAAAGATGAATTTAATCAGCTCCACAAGAACAAAAATTAAAATTTAACTTAATGACATCAAAATTTCTAATTGGACGACGAAATACTTATTTTTATTTTCGTTTATTAATAAACTTAACAATAACTACATCAAACCAGTGCCACTAAAATAAATATAACGAATATAATAATACTAAAATGAATAATAAATATAACCCCGAGAATAATAAATAATTATTGGCGTTACGCTATTATCGGGGTTAGCGGTTACTAGCGTTGCTGGCTATATGTGCTAATACTACTGGAACTTAAGTCAAAGGATTTGTAGAGCTGCACGGGTCTCTAAAAGTTTATATTGTAAAGGTAAGATAAAAACTACGCATGGACGTGAAAAATCCAGGACGACGTGCCTAATTAATGTAATGATGCAAATAAACAGGCTAATTCGTTTGTCTTCCTGCAGGTTGCATACCAAGACGTGACAGCAGGTTCTGGCCTCATGGGCCTAGCTGGTGATGGAAAGCCCTTGCTCTCTGTTTCCGATTTGGAGAGTCGACTCGTGTTCACTAGATGTAAGGTAGGCATCCATGATTAATTTGGTTGTTCTGTTGGTATAATTGCCTTACATTATTCCAAGAAGGCATATTTTGGATGGAGATTTATGTACATCAATCAATCCATCACATAAACACGTCATAATAAAAACTAACTACAATTATTGAAAATCATTTTCAATAACATATTGTGTATGCCGTAGGTTTTTATACGCAAAATTTTGTATATTAAGTGATCAAAAGTAATCAAGTCCATTATCATCACAGATTAACAGTGTAATTTTAAGCACAATCACAGCACAACTTAATTGCATGAAAAATGTTTTACACAGATCTTAGGATTATAGTTAGTTCCACATAATTCACCAATTAATTGTATTGTATTTGTCTAGCCCTTCGTCTTAAGCACACCCGGCCGACAATGGATCTTCGGCGGAGAGCTCTCGAGAGTCGAAGGTCGCGCAGTCAGGCCCTACTGGGCTCTTCTGTTCAGCGACCTGCTGCTGTTCGCTACCGTCTCCAGGGATAGAGTGCTGTTTGTCACTGAAGAACCGGTTGCATTGGCAACCGTGTCAGAGGCGCAATTCAATGTCAGGAAGAAAGGTACTAAGCTTAGTTATCTATATCTATACTAATATTATAAAGAGGAATGATTTTATAGTTTGCTTGTGTGTTTGTTTGCTTGCTTGAATTCTATAGACTCCGAAACTACTGGATTGTTTTGAAAAATTCTTTCATCATTAGAATCCTAAGTTTTTGCGTGAAGAAGTAACAGACATCTAAACACCAAAAACTCGGTCGTGTTATTTTGTTGTTTTGCTTTATTCCCTTATTTTGATTAAGGTTTCAGAAATGTACAAGTTGACAGTATTTTTTGTCTTAACAGTTACAGAATTCCGACTGATCCTGGGCAGAAATGGCGGAGAATCTCCCCTCGTCTCTTGTTCTCCAAGAACGCCGGGACGGAGACAAACCATAGCCCTGAGAGCTCCCTCGATCGACCTCAAAGCAGTTTGGCAGAGTCTTCTGCAGAGGCAAATGTGAGTACAATTTGTTATTGATTATTCCAACATAAGTTATAAATAAAATAATCAATAATTATTCATTTTATCAATTATTGTTTTCCATGGGTAATATCAAAAGTAATTCAGCATCACTTTATACACCGCTGGGCCCACAATGTTGTATAGAGAGAGAAATCAATGTCTTGTCTCTCACAGTAATGCTAGCTATAATATACGTTGGGACATAGACTACTGAATGTATTCTAGCAACTCTACTTTGGTTGTGACTGAAAAATAATTATATTTGTACCTACTTGTCATTACAGATACCGAGCGCACACGATGTCCGGCACCCCATTGGGCTCGCCACTCGACTCCCCAGACCCTCAGCTGACGTTCTCCCTGGCTACCCTCGATTCGCAGCAGCGCCAGGTATCCGCGTCTAGCATCCAACGACACTCGAGCCTGGCTCTTCTCCCAGCCAGTTCTTATCGATCCCATCTCAACATGCTAGTCGAAGAACGGCCAGAGAAAGAAGTTAGGGTCAGCTTCGATATGAGACCTAGTTCGGCTAGTTCTATCCCACAGCCTTGTAGGGGTCCATTAAGCTCGGTGTGGAGAACGGCCCCTACTCCGGAGACACCTTCTGCAAATCTCTCACCAGCGGAGTCACAGACTTTCTCTTCCCACTTTGTATCATCTTCTAGCATCGAGAAAAACGATGAGCGTCCGGCCTCCCCAAGTGCGCTTCTGACACCAGATGGTGGGGAGAATTACTCTGAAAAGTCTCCTTGTAGATGGGAATCTTTCGAAGCTGACCTAGCTCTGGCAGATTTAGATGTGGATCCATCGTACAAACATGCGGTTGAGGAACGGATATTTCTGCCAGAAGATCTGATACCGAGGGTGGCTCTGCCGGAAAGGCCAACGCCACCAGCGTATTTAGAGCTCTGATCAGCGGAGTCCGACCCAGAGCTGGCGAACGCTTGCTTCCCTCGCTCGGGTCGGACATGGCGTTGAATAGAAGCGCTTTGAAGCGTTAACAAAACCACGAAGAGTGGGTTCCCGTACATGTGACGCATGTATAACCCTCGATGTCCAGATTGTCAAAGCTTTCGTTATGTAGACTGGCCGGCGACGGCGGCCACGCCACGGGCAAAGTTGTTGGATTGTTATGAAATTCGCTTCTAGTCTAAGATAAGGTTGTGGTAAACAAAATTTTGAGAGACATATTTTGGAACATTAGCAGTATTAAAACTTCGTATTTTGATTATGATATAGAATCTAATTTATAAGTCTGATACCCACTTATGAAGGATGAGTTTGGAGAAATTAAAATAGAATATTGTGAATATTTTAACAAACTTTTTACAGAACTGACTCGAATGGGGTAATTTGCTGAAACGTGCATGCCAAAATTCTAATGTTAATACAATATTAGAAACTCAGTGTCAAAATGTAACGATAGGGTATCCATAGGAAAATAATATATTATGTGTACTTACAGAAATCTTTATCATTTTAGTATTCTTCGATTTGCTTCATGTCTTCCGTCCTTTAGACGAAATTCTAAAAGCTATTGTTATTTTTGGTACGGATTTCGATACAAACAATTTTTACGCTGATTTTGCTAAAACTACTAACTTTACTAAACTATCTAATGGAGCAATTAGTGTTATCTATGACTATCTTACCGATGATAAATGTTTACCTAGTGATGTACAAACCATAGATGTGAACCTGCGTGATCGAATAGGGTATGATCCAACTACGGACGTAGAGGTTACGCACGGTGATGCCACAAATACTAATCTAAAAAGTTAAGGATAAACTCGGAGTGCCATTTTGTACATAATAGTAAATTATATATGGCTTACCAATCATGGTTGAGCATTGCCATTGCTGCCCCTTTCAAGCGAACCTACATATTCGTGCGTAGCATCTGCGTGTCGGCAGCTTTACTTGTACAGGTCATGTGGATATTTGGCGATCAGCTTCGCGAAATCAATCATGTAGAGTTCATTGTAGACCTAGAGCATTTTGATTTCAAGCTTGTTATTCTTTAAAATATAAAAGCACCTGTCGTCTTTATAATGTAACATGAAAAATGGTAGAATTTGAATGTGACACTGTAAGTACCGCTTGATGTATACCTAGAAGATTGTCATAATGTAATTGTAATCCGATGTTATGGATGTCGTGTTTCATCGTCGCTAGCATCGCAAAATGTTCACATAACCTCAGGGTTATTTGTGTGTATGACCTCCTTTTTTACCAAAATCAAATTCGTAGTTAGAATCAGTAATTTTCGATGTCTTTGGCTGTGTGTAAATTTTAATATAGTCGTAATTATTGTATGAGGGAAAACCGTAATTTTGAGAAAATATTTTACTAATAATTCAGGATTCTCTGTGGCATAAATTTAATGGATGTAATAAATAATATTTGGATGTTTGTGTTTAGATCGGAACAGTATATTTCCAATATCCGTAAATAAAGTGAATTTGTCGATGAATATCAATATTTTTATTTTATTTAGGTCCAGTTTTGCGACGCTAACGAAAATGAAATTTCTACCATTTTTCTTTATCATTCTTTTTGAACTTTTTTTATTTTAAGAACCCCTCTTGATGAATTTACTAAGGCAAACATCACAATTAACAAGATAAGACTAACTATGTCCAAAATGGTGAGTTTTCACAAATATCCACATGATCTTAATATTTACATTTAAAACCAAAATATTTATACTTTATGCAAGTACTTTAATAAATATCCATCTTGTAGACAAGAAGAAGTTCCCAGGAAACCCAAACGGGTGCTGGAGGAAGCGCGACAGAAGGAGGCCGAAGCATTAAGAGCAAAGGCTCCACCATGCATCTTCAGCGGTGGATGACGCAACTGCCGGAAGCTGAAGAAATGGACCCTCCTGAACCTGACATGGAGGTATAAAATAATCATTACTTTTGCTTGTTCGAATGTATAACGAATGTATAGCTGGCCAAACTTAAACAGGACGACGCATGAAAATATCGGATTTTACTGTTTTCTATGTTCTGCAAGTAGGTAATTTAAATAGCAGGTAACAAGTTCTGCACACAATGTTATATGAACCACGCGCTTAAAAAACAGAGTTTCTTATATTAAGATTTTTAGTTTTTATCAAAGATTCTTATCAAATGGCTTGTAATGTAAATACGCAAAATCTCAATCATATGAACAAGAAAATAGTAAAAAACCGACTTATTTTTATTTACGAATTCTATCTCTAAATACAGTATATTTAAATTTACACTAATGCAGTAAAAATAAAATAATTATATCCGGTATCATACAGATGTGGAGTATAGAAGAACTTAGAAAAAGGTCAAGAGAACTAAACCTCTTAGAAGTGGCAGAGCTCGTGCTAAACCACGAAAACAAAAATGCTACAACAAACGAGAAGAAAGAAAGTGAACGAAGTCCGTCTAAAAGTAGTAACTCTGGAAGCCAAGTAAGTGCTGCTTCACAAATTTAAAGTTCCTTATGAAGGTGATATAGATTATAGTTTGCTTTCAGATCACCGTCCGCACGAGTCCAGTCGTAGTTGACACAATACCCGTCTGCAGACAATGCCACAAGAAATGCTTGTCCAAACCAAACAGTCCACTAATATCGCAAAAAGAACCTCCAGTAATTCCTGCCAGGCCTAAAACAGAAGCATCGCCCCAAACCACTAATTCAACCAAAAGCTCACCAAGCATATGCAGTGCCAACTGTGACAACAGGAAACCAAAGTTTTTCTGTCATTTAGAACGTAAGAATGCCATGAAGCTTCGTCCAGAAGATGCGCCACAGGCCGCAGCGAAAGTCATAGACTCTATTGAACAAAGTCAAAAGATGCTCAAATCAACGTCTTACGAACTTAAAACTGATTCACCAATCTTAAACAGGAGTATGTCAAGAAGTCATACGAAGAGCCAACTGGAACTGAGGAAAGAAAATTCTATTAGATCACCAAGTCCATCATCTAGCAGTAGGAATAGTCCACTTTCCACAAGCCATACAACTTGTAGCTCTATGGTGTTTAACTCTAGTTCTAACGACCTGAGAATGTCCAATTCCAACATCGCAAATCCAGTCCAATGTGTGATTGCTCAGGAGAAGTACATAAACGAAGTAAAATGCGTCGAGAATATTACTCTGACGAAGACGAAGACTGTAACGTCCAGTTACTCGCCAGCGTCAGCTAGAAAAGAACAAATAACACGTCAAAAAGCAGAAAACGTCTTAAATAAAGTTTTAGGCATGAACATTATAACAAAAAGAGAAAACATCGGTGCATGTTTAAAAACGTCATCAGTTTTCTTAGAGGATGATTCAATACACGAGGATGAACCTGATTTCAGAATTGAAAGAGGGATGAGAAGATCTCCTAGAATGGGCATCTCAGCAGTGAGCAAAATGAACGGAGACATAAGTAAAAAGACTGAAAAAACAGAAGATCATAATGCTAATGATGTTTCCGATGACGATTTAGAATTAGGGCCTCTGATGCTAATGGGTTTATCTGCTATAAATCCAGCTGCTCATTTGATGAGAGTAGAGCCTTTCAAGAGATCTTCAGCGTCTAGTTTGATTAACCCAATCTCTAGACCTGCTAGCCTAGGATCTGTTAAGTGTGAATCGCCTGTTCCTAATATATCTGTAGTGCCCCCTACTCCTGACTACAACACCACTAATAAGACTGTAAGTAATGCTGGAAGTGACCCTGTTGTTGACTTATTCTTTTATTATTTTGAGTCATTAATATTTCAATAATACTTTTCTATGCTAACTTTGTTCTAGGATGACCTTATAGATGACTCTCCTGATTCCCCCGATGTCCCTGATGACCTTCCTTACGTATCGCTCAAAAGGTATACTACGCAAAAACCTCTTATATAGGTTACAATTCAGCGTTTTCTGTTCAGTGACAAATCTTAACGGTTATAGGTATGGCACAATGTCAAGCCTCGAAAGACTACCGTCCGATGAGACTGACGATGGGAACGTAAGACTGACTGAGCCGGACGCTACTAAGAATTACAATCCAGGTAAAGATGTTACACAAACTCTTCAATTATTTAAGTATTTAGGCTAGAGGAAGACAACAACGAACCTTCACATATCATAGATAAGAGTAAAAAGTAAAGTCTAAATACCTACTGAACATTTCGATTTTGACCATATTAAACAAGATCCGTCAAGTAGGTAAGTGTAATTCGTTCGCCGAGGTTTTTGTCGAAGCATACTTCAACATTTGTCCAGGTTTTATAAATCCTGGACAAATTTTAAAGACATAAGGTTCGTGTACATAAAATACACGAACCTTGAACATTCCCATACTGTACCAAAGAAGTAACACGTTACCATTCCTAAGCGTAACACACATTTAGTCAATCCGATACATTGACTTACAGTTTCTGGTGCCGCTGGTGGAATAATGGGCTGGACTGCAAGAGCAGGGTCTTTTGTAGTAGAGAAGATGAATATATTCAGCTATACTGAAAACGTACCTAGTACAGCTATAGCGCACAAGCAGCCTTCGTTTTTAGAGAGGTGAGTTTAAGTACACACCAAAGCACCATCATGGTATTATACAATACAAAAATGAACACCAGAAAAAGAACATAACAAAAGACATAATATTACTTCATTTTATTTATTATAGCTTATTTTACACAGAATATTATTTACAAAGCTTTGTATTGATAAAAATGTTTTTAATAATCTCAAGACTTGTTTTTACGTGATAGATGGCAGCACCATCGATGGACTAGGGAGTGATAAGTATGAGTTTCTTAGTGATTTGATGAGTAGCTTTTGTGTCTGCTAAATATTCAAATATAAGAACAATATTGGTAGGTATTGTATTTGTCTCGTAGACTTTTTCAGATGCTAAATAGACAGTCAGACAATAGATTAATGAGTTTATCTTTAACACTAACGTTAATAAAGTAGGTTCCTTCGTTTGTTTGTGTGGTTTTGGGACCAGTGTTTTATAGTTTTCTTTATATAATGTAACGGGATTCTACTTTAGGTAGAACTTAATAGTATATATAGCTCTCAAATTCTTAGACGCGTGCCACAATTAATAAATTTAGAGTAATGAAAGAACTCAAAATTATTACCTATAGTACCTAAACGTGTTTTGCTATCAATAACAATTTCATACTGTAGAATAAAGTAGTAATTTGAAGAAATATAAATTTATCTGTCTCAAAGATTAAAAATCGCGTAGTTACTATGCGTAGATTGTCATATTTTTTATTCTATAATCCATTACTTTTATTCAATTATATTTATCTCATTAGATAAACAGAAGTACAGTGCGCGTCACATATAAAGTACCCCCCTCTATCTCAATGTATGTGGGACACAATAGTTGTTATTATTGGGAATTTCAGACTTGACGCGCACTGTACATACATTTCGCTGTCACAAAGTTTCTAAAAAACAGATGCCTCGGTGTGAGCGATTGGAAGACCAACATTGGTACAGAAGATGGCGCAGGTGACCCTGGTGACGGTAGCGGTGCCAGCGGTGAAGAAGCCTGGGGCACTCCATCATCAGGAGACCTGTCGGACAACCTGCCTGACTCAGAGCACGGTACTCTATCGGTAAGACATAGTAGAATCCTTAAGCAAAACGAATTAAGAAAATTAGTTCAAGTATTGAAAATAAGATTGACATCTGCCTAGCGTAATATTGACTCATCAATCATCATTGACTTTACACAATAGCAGTGAAATAAACTTTTTCACGAGTTTTAGAATTATTAAAAAAACAACAAGTAGTACTTTCTATACGAATACAAAGAGACAATTCCTAGAGGAAAAATAACTCAATGGAATTAACAAGATAAATAATAATTCTAATTTATTTTAATTTTCCATTTAATAGTTTCTGTTTTTATTTGTAATTTAAAATGTATTTCGAATATGAACACTTTTGTTATGTTTTCTTATGTTGTCTGAAATAAACGCATAGAATTGAATTGAATCTTAAAGCATCCTATTCAAATTATTCGACACATTATACCTCTATAGTGATGAATCTGTGTTCATTCCAGTCTCCTACAAAATCATCATCATCGTACGCCGGTGATGATGACACTGAACTAATGATGGATGAACTTCTAATGGCCCCTACAATAACTGGACCCACAACGTTGAGGCCACTACTTCCAAGGTACCTAATCTACTTCTCCATATCTTCTACATACCTTGTATCTACCTAAATGCTTTACTTTACGCAGTATTTGGTAACTGGCTTGGTATTGCCTGCACTTTCACTGAGCATTGTGCTATACTTATTAGATATAGGCTTAACCACGTTAAATTATTTCGATCACATACTAATGTTACGTCGAAATGTAGGGATGTTTTCAGACGACGTCTGGAACCTCTCCTTGAGGAAGATGGATCTGATAGTGGAAGTGAAGACAACAAAGCGACGCCTACCAACTCTGACGACCAGGTGAATACCTAGGCTGATTTTGATGATTATGAAATAAATAATGAGTAATACGCAAATACCTAGACCATATCCAATTTGTCCATTGATTGATTGTAATTGTTTATGGCAACAATCCCTTGTTATGAATGTACCTAACTAATATTTGAGAACACAAAAAAATTGCAATTATCTTGATAAAGTTTAGCTAAGATATAATAGGAGGTTTGATGAATGCTTTAGATTTTAGATTAAGATGAATTATATAAATAAGAAAGCATGCAATATAACCAATCCTCAACTAAATGCATGTTATTGCATGAACATTGGAACATTGAATTTTATATTGTGAAATCGCCTTAGTAACCACAGTAACAGCTTTATCGATTGGAAACCAATTGGCGATCACAACACTCAAAATTCTAATATCTGCCTGGATCGTTGATTACAGCGGACACAGTAGTTTAGACTAAAATAAAAACAGACCTGGCAATGTATTAACAAGACAGGGTCCTTGATATAAATGTCCTTGTCAAAAACTAAGAAACTTTGGCTATTTCTAAAGCTGAGACAAGTAGTAAGGGACATGATAGTGTTGGTAGTGACATGTAGTGTCGTAGAGAGTAGCTAGGTGTAATCTCACATTGTGACTGGTCCGCTGGTGCGGCGATTGGCGCAGGACAGCGAGCGTGGCCCAGATGCTGACGACTGCTGCGACGTGCCGCACCTGCCGCCCTCTGCTTCAGTATCAGGTGAGTCCAGAATTAAGAACAAAAACACATTTTAACAAATTATACTATGGTTAATAAGAGTTGCTAGATACATAACATTAGAGGCATGAATTGTCTAATACAATGTATGTAGCTATGGCAATTAGACTTGAATCTAAAATGTGACCCATAATGTAAAAAAGTGTATAGTACCTAGAGGAGTAATAAAAAATTACTTCTTTAACTGCTAAAACCAACGATAACATAATAAACTATATTGGGCTCTAATATAACGAACGAACATAAAATTACAGTAACTAGAAACATTAAAATAACAGAAAGATTCGATCGAAAGAAAAGGGTACGTAATTTTATGCTGCACTA
The DNA here is from genome assembly GCA_963931895.1 of Eupithecia pulchellata. Classification (NCBI taxonomy): domain Eukaryota; kingdom Metazoa; phylum Arthropoda; class Insecta; order Lepidoptera; family Geometridae; genus Eupithecia; species Eupithecia pulchellata. The sequence continues at coordinate 13,591,071 of OZ007522.1, forward strand.
CAAATATAACAATCTAAAACACATAGAGACAACATTGCACAAATATTAGTCATCAGCAGTGACATACAGTTACAACATAGTGATGATATCATACATTTTGACAGAAAGGACATCTTGACTATTCAAAGGTGAGATGGCAAAAAACATAGTTCAGAGACCGTATCATGTTTATGCACGTTGCAGTTGCATGCATGTATCATGGAACAATTTATTATAATGGGACAGACAATACACAATGCTGGCATACTATTTTTCTATTTCTTTTCCTTAATACTTCTATATTCAGTTTACCTACCAGCTATTTAGATTCAATTATTTTTATTGTGGCTCCTCTTATAAATTTTCTAGTAGGTGTAGGTACTTGTCGACTTGGAACCATTTCACCATTTATAATCCCAATTCTTCAGTAGTAGAGTTTGCACTTCATTTTTTCTCTTCCGTATCATTTTACTCTTACTCATCATTACTTATCGCTTCTTTAAACGCTGTTTTTATTATTTTCATTTAAATACCAGTAAAAAGGGAAAATTTAAATAATTATTACTGTCCATCCTTCCCAAGATGCAAATTTTTAAGATGATTCTAATACAAAAGGTATTGGTACATAAAAGCAATTTACGCTTACGCCCGAATAAAACTTGTCTCTGTTAAGTACGTCTCATTATTTTCTGAGAAAAAATCATTTAAGCCTGTCAAAAAATTGCGGCTTGACACTTTGTTAATCTAAGTTGCATTTGAGTATTCAGGATTAGGGTATACAGAGTATCAAATCAAATAAAAAACATCGTGATGGCTCGCCCAATATGTCACTTCACCGTAAAGTTGAGGATGCAAAAGCAAGGATAATGAGTAAGAATTCCAAAAAATTTAGATTAAAATACCGGAGAGTAATAGATAGTTGAGTGTAAACTGCTTGTACTGAAGAAGCTGATGATGATAATACTCAAGACGTTATCATTGAAGTATAAGCTGTAGACAGTTATGTTAAAGCTGGTTGTTCTGCAGAAGCCGGGGACGGGGGTGCGGGCGCCGCACAACATATTGGAGAGGAGGACGATGGTGGCGCCGCGTCCGATCTGAGCCCAGAGCGGACGCCCACCAACGAGGCACCTTCGATGCCCTTACCATCTGGTGAGATAAACATTCATGTTCCTATAAATCTAGATGCCTTTTAAAACGTTAGTATATTTCGATAAGATTTGATGAGATATTTAGGAGAGGCGCTATAACATAGGCGATGTTTATAGAGGAGGATACATAATACAAAAATAGTTTTCATAGAAAATCATTTCTGTGCCTTCGCGTTGCGGGTTTCCACGTCTCGGTAGCTGAACCTAATATCTAAGGGGGGTCACAGGATGAGGTAGAACTAAGATGGAAACAAATGAATGCGAACAATTCGTTCCATTCGGAGCAGTGAAGTACCTATTCATGACAACAAACCCCAAACGAAATCTCTCAATAAAATTTATAGGCATCTGGAGTGAGTTCAGTTTATTATTTGTCCTTAATGGTCCATAATCAATTGCATTCGTCATGATGTTTGTATTCACCAGTTTCAAGAGAGTCTGCGGAGGTCCGTGCCGCGCTGTACAGTGCTGCCCCTCGTCCGGGCTCAGCGAGCTCGGCCAGCACGCCCTCCACACTCGAGCGTACTGCCATCCACGTCTCGACCACGAGCGTGCTGCCTTTAGAACTAAGTAAGACTACAATCAAGTAAGAATAAGAGCCACAATTGCCTACGGAACTGGCAATAATGCGACCAGCGCTAAACCGTCGACACGCATGCCATCTATACTCGGACATGTCGTCAATCAGGTTCCAAAGATAGTGCTGCCCGAACCAACTAAGAACTACTACCGCGTAGCAATACTGACATAGAACATTCTTCGTAATCAATAATATTGTGTGGAGCCATAATCACGACACCTTCGAAGTAATTTCTTAAGTATATAACTGTAGATCCATCAAGATTCTTCGTAACGTAACCTAATTATGGATAAGGTCGTCAAAAAGAACGAGGACGACAAAAAGAAGAAGGTTGTGTCTTATGTATTTATCATTATTTGTTTGTTTCGAAAGTCTTAGTCTAAAGGTTCAGAAATCAAAACGACATTGACGCCCTACGACCAGCACTGAATTTTGATTCGATGATGATTTTGTTTGATGATTCGATATAAAGAGACTTCTGAGACCTCTTTTGATGCAAAAGCAAAGCTTTTGAAAAGGTGATTGGAGTTAGGACAATTGGAGCTGGTTTTCCTTGTTGTGCCCTTTTAGGTCTTGAACATTCGCATCCCTCACTTATGTAAAATATTTTCTTCCACAGCCTCGGAGCAAGTACAAGTAGCGGAAGGATCTACACAACCGGCGGCACCGAAACCAGCGACGCCGGAAGAACGACTGAGTCCTCGAGCGGAGATGAGGCTGGCGCTCGACCAGGGGAAGGATATGCTAGCAGATCAGGAGGTACCTTGGGTAAGATTGACATTTCTTCTTTTGAGAATAGAAGTCGTTGGAAAAACGACTAAATCCTCGAGCGAAATAAGGCTGGTGCCTAATCAGAGCAAAGGAATGTCCGGTCTGAATGTCCTGGACATTCATTAGGCGACAATTACACTTTTTTTATCTTAGGTTTGATATGAATTTTTAAGAGCGCTAGTTGAATAAGTTAGCGAGAGTCAGATTTTGACAATTGACGAGGGAAATATCACGAACCTAGCGGTGGACTAACGACTAACTAAGGCTTGCAATCATTGGATTCCTTCCATTATACTTTCTTCATAGTAGCTTAACTATCATCAAAAGAGACCATACCAATAGTCACCATACAGCACTTCTTGTTGGTGCTGCCGACCTGCTTTAGATAAATACCGAATGGTCATTCGCAAAAATATAGCTGGTTTTTTTGCGAATGCCTCAGCCGGGCGTCGTCGCTGCGCCGCGTCTTTCTCAACCCCTTCTTTCTTCATAACCTATAACTGTAAGAGTGTGTGTTGTCGTGTGCAGCAGGCTGGCGCGTCCGACCCCTGGTCGTTTCGCGCAGCGTGCCAGCGGTCGCTGCTGGGCCGCGTGGCGAGCGCCGACGCAGTGACCATGTGCCGCGCGCTGCCACGCCGCACCGCCCCTCGTACTACTTCGCGCAGTTCTGTATATGCTTGGAAACGTACGTACTAACCTAGAATTTGTAGACATAATTTCATAGAGTGCAATGATTTAAATTGTGTCATAAATAAATATTAATATTCTTACAAAAAACCATGAGTCATCATCACCCACGAAATATTCACATAATGAGCTGTGCAATCTTGAGATCTATTTGCTGAGGTGGCTTAAAGTTATGTTTTACATAATTAAAGTTGCGCTGACTATCATTGATATGTAAAAAGTACAAGAAAAAACAGACTCTGTCGTGTTTTCAGTTCCAGAAAGCGAGAAACCTATGGAGATGGAGCAACTGGCACGAGCGGAAGTTCAGACGATGCGTTCGCGGACGCGCTCTCTATGCCAGAACGGGAAGATGTGAGTCTCAAATGTTTTCAACTCTCTTTTTATATTGTTTCTTCTTTATGAAGTCAACTTCATAAGCTTTAAACTTCTCTGAGCTTACACAACGAATACTTAATACCTTGCCATACCACCCTAACTTTTTCCAAATAACGTCTACTTTCAGTTGTTTTTACCGTTGTCTACTGTTTTATTACGTACAGAAATCTTTTATTTTAAATTAAATTCAAACTTTTGTTTAATATTTAATAGGCTTCCGAGTTTTCTTTTGTCAAAAACTTCGACTTGTTTCCAACTTTACCTGTGTGACCTTTACTGTTTTGAAAAACTTCGCTTGTTTCACAGAATGGGCTTCCTCCGACGGCGCGCCTCTTCCGATAGCCCCCGCCGGGAGCCGTTCATCATCAGCTCCATGACCTCCAAGCCGTTTTCCCCTCGCCGGACGACCGTGAGCAACAACCTTGAGAACGGCTATTACAAGATTTGCTTTGTCAATGGCTCTGTGTGAACGCACTGTCCGCTTGCCAATGCCATCAGCTGGATTTAAACGTCGGTGATACTGGCTCAAAACGTAAGGAACTAGGTGCACCAATCAACCTGGGACATTATGTTGTGCTCTAGCTAGTAACAGTGATGATGAGTCAAAATTGGAGTGTAATGTAGTGAGAATCAGAAGTTAAGGGGCGGTGTATTTTCGCTATTGGCCCACTTTGTTCAGCGGATAATTCGAAAAGAACAGGAAATATGACTCTGGCATCCCCTTTTCGGAAAATCTACCTACGTTTTTTACCACGCAATGGTGCCCAAATTTAGACATCAAAGGGGTATGCTTTTTTGATGTCTAGGTAAGTTTTGACTTGAGCACCAAGAATGTAGAACTCAATTACCTACTTAGGTAATTATATTACCGAAGAAAGTTGGACAAAACGATTTGTTAGATGAGTGCCTAAAATTGTGTTCGTGTTTTGAAATGTTTGGTTGGTGCACTTCAATTTACTTTTTGAGTCCGTTGTTATAATTCTAAAAAATATATAATTAATTCGTTTCTTTAGACTTTTTGATGTCTTTTAATGATGGTGAAAAGATTTGTACTTACCTCTCTAAAGTTAACAGTTTTTGAAACTAGTCGGTTGAAAAATTTACCTACTTAAGAGATGATGTAAAAAAAATTATATCTCGTTTGTGAAAATGACCTTTTAGGATATTAATATTTCGAGCGAATGATATTAATATGTATTTCATAATATAACCAACTTTATAGAACTGTTTGCCATTCTTGACTTGAAAAATTTTGTCTTTTACACAAAAAAATTGATTTTATACCAGAACAATAACAGAAAGTTTTAAATCTTATAATTATTTTTCATCTGCATATCTTTTTAACGCGAGAATATAAAATTAAGTAAATAAGAAAAATATTACCATAATTTATAAGACTTCAGGCAGTAAAGAATCGTAATTTTTAACATATAAAAATATTGGAAATTAAATCGAATCCGAATTCCGCAGACACCTATACTGGTTTATTTGGAAATGAGGTTTTATTATGTTAAATATTTTTAAGAACACTTCCGAACGAAATAATAAGATCAGAGAATTATAAAAACCCTAACAAAGCTTTTCCAAATTATTATGACGTAATATTGGTACCTACCTACTTACATAAGTAAATTATCTTAGATAGATATTTAAATAGTGTGTGTTGAAAATGTTTGATGAAAATTAGTGAATCGAGAAAATGTAGAAAGAATGTAAGTCAAATTATTAGTCAATATTGCCAATAAAATGCCTTTACATTTTTAAATTAATAGGTTAGTAACTTTAGATAGTATATTCTTGATTTAATCATATATATTATCTTTGCTTGGGTCACTCGCAAATTGTTCTGTTGTCTTTTATCTCGTTTTGTAAGATGTTTTGGCACTAATATCTTGTCAATTCAAATTGTCATTCAAGTAATGTTTAAATCCAGCTTCAATGACGCTCTTTTTGTTTAGTTTATTGTTATCGATCTGTCCATCTCTATTGGAACGAAATTCTTGAATATATATTTTATTAAAATATAGTTGCGCTTTTCATTCTTTCATCCTGCAGCTTAGCTGGTCCTTCCTTTACCATTATCCTTACCTTTTACTGGAACTTGCAATTTCACTGTCCTTTACCTTTATTTTTAGTTTTCAATTAAACTTCGCTAGTTATTATGTTTTCTAGAATATTATAACTTTTTGACTAATTATATACTTACGTAGGTAATTAATGTTTTATTAACGCTCTTAATGTTTTTTATAATCACTACTAGAAGAAACGATGAACACAAACTATTTGCTTGGTAATAAAATACATTTTTCCAGGAAAAACAATTCGAGAAAAGATTTTGGAAACAAGTGTCAAGAAGACGTCAATCGTTTGGTTCCATTAGTCAAATATAAAGACAAAGTGACAAAGTTTAATGAAATTGATGTTTGATGAAATTGAAAAAATCTAGGTAAATAGGTAATGATGGTGAAAACAATGCAGATGCTCAATTCTGCCTAGATTATATTTACGTAATTTTGTTAAATATAACAAATAAAATACTACTTTTCAAAAATACTCGTAGGCTGAAAAGCACGCAGTGGACAGTATAGTTGTTTAAGGAGTGGTATCATGGGATGAATGCCAAAGGTGCCAGAATGGTAAATGCCAAACTATTAGGGACCTGTCAAATTTGTTCATATCGTAGCTAGATACCAATGTACAATGGTATTGCAAGATTTATAGTTTTTTGTCAATATGGTCCATGTAAATAATTCTAAAGAGCGGTCTAAAGTTTCTTGTAATAGATGTACAATGTACATACAGTTTTGAATATATTTACTGAGCTTGTAGATGTAATATAGATAAACATATTGTTGGTTATTAAAAGTGTGTAATTTATTAATAATTTGTAGATAAAACTTTTCTCATTGTTATACATGGTTTAATCGAAACGTCTACAAATTTTCAAGCTTTGTTCTTTTATTGGCACAATTATATATACCTATAACTACGGTGTTTTAGAAAAAAATGTCTGACTTTAAATGTGCAAATTATAATGCTTGATGAATGTTATTTTATGAATTTGTAGAACATTTTAAAGTTGTCGAATTTAACTTCAATGATACTTCGAGTCTCACTTGTTTGTTTTTAAAATAAAGAAATTTCGAAATCATCGTGACATTTTTCTATTATTCTATGCTGAAAGTAACTTACCCGGTAAAATTCTGCCTTTGAATCATCAGACATTGCATTGCATACGAATTACTTATGAGAAAACTTTGTTTTTTTTTTTTTCATTGTGCCTATGGTGGGATAAAGACCAAGGAGGTTTACGGTAACAGGCGGCATGATACGGCTTTCTATTACTTAACAGTCTGTGGATTTTTTTAACCATTAAAAATTAAACACAAATAAAACATGTTAAGGTAAGTTTATTGATCTAAATTTATTATATTATAGGTACATTATTTATCCAAAATATTGTAAATAAAAATTTACAGTACATAAAATTACGAATTAATCATTTTAATGATAATAATAAGTACATAGGTACTAAATATAGTTTTCTCTCAGCACCAAATGTATAGAGAATATTATGTTAATTTGATTCTACAATTATGAACATTATCTTAAAATAATTCCTTTTTTATAAACATTTTTGTTCCTGTCCATATACTATTTAATATAGAGTTTTAAACGAATACCTAAATCAGCATTTTGCATTTATGCTTTTCTTGCCCTTAGGTACTTAAATGTATTGATAAGATGTCATGTAGAGATTCATTTATTTATCATAATAATGAAAAATACAACCCTTTCATTGAGCACAACTCGTTTACCCTTTGCCCTTAAAACCCACACACAGACATAGCAATCAAGGCAAGGAGAGGGCATCACTAACCAACTTTTATAAAGTCGAGTAAACCACCTTGCCTCCACTGCTAGGTTTCTTGCCGTAATCTTATTATTTACAAACTAAAATTATAATACGTGAAAGAGGTTAATGTACACAAAAATGAAAATACATTGAAGCATTGTTATCTTGGCACGGTAATCAAAACTATATAAAAAGTTTTATCTATAAAAATCCCAAAACTTTACACGCTTCGTGTAGTATTTATATTAATATATTAAAAGCCTAAATCCATTCTATAATATATAATATAAAATTACTTTATAACTAACATTAGTATGTCACTTTATCAGGTATAAGCCACAAACGGACAGTAATACATTTATAACTAGGTATATTCTTGGAAATCAAAGGCAGTGAAAATTATCACTTATTTTGAGCATACACTTCTTACCTGTCAAACCTCCACTTTAAGTACAACATTATTATTATTGTAAAATATATTCTTTTCGTATAAATAGAACAATCCATATGCAAAGACAATAAAAATATTTTATCGCAATTTATTATTAATTCATAATGAAGTGTCGATTAGGTATTTATATATGTCTCATTTCCACTATATTTTCTTCTTTTGTAAGTAGAGTCCCGTTACTATTTTAAACCACTACTGGGATTTGCCACTAATAAGTTTTTCATTTAATAAAGAACTTTTGAAATTGAAATTTTAAAATAATATTAGTGAAATCAAACTATTTTAATATTTTGTCACTGGTACTGTGTGGTTTGAGTTTTGATTTATTCTCTCCATTCCCTTGAAGACGCCTGGAATGTTCTCACTTCAGATGAGGTGAAAGTAGACAGGCCTTGTGGTCCTAAAAAAGCAAGAATGGGTTGAAAATACCTACTAGATTTTAATTACATCATTTAAGAACTGGTCGAAGCGACGAGCTACCCGAAAGCTGGTCAATATCTGGCGCAGCCGCCATAACATAATTTTTAGTATCTAAGACCTGTAGTCCTTCGTTACGACTTCGTATCACCTGTAAACGACATTCTAGCACTTTTTTTATAGATTCATAGATTCATATATTTATTTGCATTATCGCCATGCAACGACATCTGAGTAGTTTTCTATGAAATTTTAGAGCACAAATTGATGACAAGTCAGGGGCTAGGTGATGCTGTGTGCATTGTCCAAAAAAATACAATAATACTTTGACTTTGATGCAAATAAATCACAGTTGGCAGTAGACTTAGCTCTACAAGCTCGTGTCACTGACCTCTGAGCCTGCGTCCGGGGGTAGGCGTGACGTCACCCTCAGGGGAGGTCCACTGCTCCAGCACCTCGCCGGCAGAGCGCGCCAGGGACGGCTGGCTGGCCGAGCGGTGCAGAGAGTTGTGCGACCAAGATCTACAGACAGAAGTACATAGATTGTTCTAGATGTTCTGTCTGTTCTGATGTTTTACATCGATGGTTCTAGATGTAGCTAAAGGAACGAACGAGAAACTGGGCATGTTTTGTTTTCTTATTCGTGCTCTTGGGTCCAGCTGACTCACTAAAATAACTCACGTAAACTCAATCCAGATTTGATATCGTAATCAAATTATTTCAATTTAGAATAGGGTTTGCGTAATTACATAACTGCACAGTAACTAGCGAGTGCAAATAAAATAAATAAATGCTGCACAGTATAGGCTAAATGCCATACAAAAATGGAACGTCTCGATATAGTGTCAATGCTATCGAAAAAACAATTTATAAATAAGGACTAATTAAGAGTTATAAATAAGTCATTGTTACTAGAGACATTTAGTACGTTGATAGGTACCTAACTACGTAACACTCACATTGGATTGAGTATCCAGAGTGAGATTTGGAAACTATATTATATTTGAGACTGTTCTTAAATCTTCAGACAATTAGATTTTCGTCTACTTATGATAAAATAACTAAACGTCAAGTATTTTTTTTTTTAAACTTTTTTTATCAATAAATGTTTTACCTATGTTAGCAACACTGTTCTTGTTATGTTTACATCTATGTCTATCTGGCTCAATTCTGTAACTTTATTTTAAAATGTTTAAACCATGATTGTAAACTGCTTTGATAAAACAAAAAATTAAATTAAATTAATAAATAGAGCAAAACTCACTGGTTCTGATGGAAGGGATGTTCGGAATCGCTGTCATCGTCGTAGTACCTCCCGAGCTGAGTGCCCGCGGACACCTCCGAGTGCGAGTCAGCCTGCTCGCGCGCGTAGTCCACCATCATCTCCGACATGGATCTGTGGAGAGTTTAGGATAGTCTATCGGTAACGAAATAATACACCATGAGTTGCATAGATGGCGTTGTTATAGATTAAAGAATTTGTGCAACTCTGAGCCGAGATCCAGTTTACCATTAGAATGGTTTTCCATAAATCAGCTGCCAGGAATTTAAGACTTTACCAGCTAAAGTAGGACATACATAGGAGCTCTACGCTGCCGAAGATACTTCTTCGCAGTTTGCATGTGTCAATGACATTTGGTTAAGGTAGTGCTATGTTGCTTCTAAGTAATTTGTATATTTCGATAACATAGTTCAGGGTCTCTATTCTCCATTGTCAATCCAAACGTCTTAAACAATTATGTCAGAACATCGGCGTGGTATCGGAAAAAAACTTATTTAGAACACGAGACCTCACACGGTTTAGGCAAGAAATCTCCTATGTCATAGATACTAAGCCCCCAAGACCTGGAGTCAGTACGAATAAGAAGAGAGTTCACTGAGGCGGCACTGATCACTGGATCAGTGCCGCCTCAGTGAACTCTTTTATAAATAGACTGGACAAATATTTGAAGTGCACTGACAAGGACTAAGATATGCACACATTAGCTTAAGAGTAGTAGCTTGAGTGTATTACAGATGATAATAATAATAATAATAAGTATTACCTAAGTCGTATTTAATAACCTAAAGTACCATACCGAGGCACTAAACAATAACGAACCTCATGTCAACATGGTCGCTGCGGTACGACGACCGGCGGGAGCGCTGCGGGTCGCGTAAGGAGGTGGCGTCGCTGTCGTACTCGTACAGGGTGGGCAGCGAGCTGCGGCGGGAGCGGGAGTCCCATTCCGACTTCTTGCGGTAGCGGTTCTGAAAGTCATTTCCAATGGCAGTGATTAGATGACAAACTTTAGAGCAGGACAAGCTAAAGGGATAATTATGGCAGTTTTATAGCTAGTGCCAAAGAGAATAATGTGTTGATATGGTGTCAGTTACAAGGATAGTAGATAAGACATTCAATCGATGAAAAAGAACAGTGACGACCTCTGTAGCGCGATGGGAGAAGACCCGCCTGTGACGCAGGAGGTTCGATTCCCTCGGGAGAAATGTTTGTACGATCTGCAGATATTTGTTCAAAGTGTTCTGGTCGTTTTCTATGTATAGTAAAAATAAAAATCTATGTAATCAAAATTGTATTATGTATTATCAGTCATCAAGTACCCATAACACAAGCTCTGCTTAGTTTGGGGCTAGATGCTTTGTTGATTGTCCGACATTATTTATTTAGTTAGTGTTAGACAAAACCAAGTAAAGGCTTGAATACAGTATACTATGAAAAAACTTCAAAAACCAGTCAGTCTACTATATAAAACCCCATTTAAAATCTAAAAATGTCTGGTTGCAGTTATACCCATCGATACCTACTATAGATTAAAATCTGGTTGCAGTTATCCCTATAGATGGAATTTTACCTTGGGTTTATCCGGCGGTGGAGCCAAGATCCTGATAATAACCTCCCACTTGGGCGGCGCATAGAGCGGCGCGAAGCGGTGGTCATGCGCCACTCGGTAGAACTCCTCGCGGGTGGAGGAGCGCGCCAGCTCGCGGCGCAGGGAGCTCTCGTGCGTGATCAGCTCGCGCCAGCGCAGCCGCTCCTCGCGAGTCAGGCGGTATTGACGCTCGGTTTCTGAAAGGACCTGGAAAGAAGTAGAATTTTAATTTGATCAAAGTTAATGACACTTGCATTCATTCCTGCATAATGTTGGGTTAGTTGGCCATATAGAGTAGACTGAGTTACACTTATTTATTAATTATTTATTTTTTACATGTATTAATTATTAATATAATGTAAAAAAATACTTAACGGATTATCTTCTATAATCTCTATTAAAAGGAAGTTTTCTGAACCCATATTGTGGGGGTCCTAGCTCCTACTCGTAGTGTTCTCCTCCACGTTCCTTTGGGGGTCCTAGCTCCTACTCGTAGGGTTCTCCTCCACGTTCCTTAGGCGAATTGAAACGACTTGTGGACTGTATTACTAGGTTTATTCTTCTTGTTTATTTATTACTTGCTGACTTGACTACTTGACTACTTGACTACTTGACTACACTTTTTCACTCAAATTGGCGCTACTTATATTAAAATACTTTGTCCCGCCACCGTAGGGGGTAGGGCGAGCAAGTTTTAACACATTTACATTACAATGTCTAATGATTAAGACGTGCGAAAGAAAGACTGGGGTACAAATTAAACCCTTTCTAAAGGGCTACAAAGAGGGCTAATCGATCTTGATCTTCAGCTCCCGGCTCCGTCCGTCACAGTCTCCCCCCGGCGTAGATCCTCGCAGCCTTTATTCATCGGTAGGACAATGAGCCTTCTTACTGGTCGTCTGAAGATCCCTCCTTTAGTTCGCACCTCCACGCTTCGCACCACACCGTCAGGACCCGGATATACGCGCTCGACCTGACCTCGGGGCCAAACATTTCGCGGTAGCGTTCCGTCTGCTATTATCGTGATATCACCTGGTTTGACATTCGTTTGGTTTCGCCTGGCGTCACCTCGCGGTGCTAAGGTCGGTAAATACTCTCTGATCCATCGCTCCCAGAACACATTAGCAAGTGCCTGAGCGGCGCGCCATGTTCGCCTGTCGTTTTTGTTGCATTCTCCCACGTAGGGCAGCCCCACCGAAGTTCCTAACAAGAAGTGATTGGGCGTTAGGGCCTCTTGGTCTTCTGCTTCTACTGGTACATGAGTTAGTGGCCTCGAATTGACGGTGTGCTCAATCTCGGTCATTAGAGTGGCAAGTATTTCTTCTTTAGGCGCTCGTTCGTTGGGCGTCACTGCGAGAGCTCTTTTAACGGATTTGATCATCCTTTCCCAGGCTCCCCCTTGATTCGGTGCACCAGGATCGATGTACCTCCACTCGATTCGCTTCGTGAGTGCGTAATCCTTGAGGGCGGGGAGCCATTCCGCGAAAGCTCTGTTCAGTTCCGCGTCAGTTCCGTGGAAGTTCGTTCCGTTGTCGGACGCTATCAGGCAGGGCATTCCTCGACGTGCAGCCATTCGTCTTATTGCCATGATAGCTGAATCCACGTCTAGACTAGCTATAAGCTCCACGTGTATTGCTCTAGTTGATAGGCAAGTGAATAACATTCCCCATCTTTTCTCACGTCGTCTGCCAATCGTCACCCACATAGGGCCGAAACAGTCGACTCCGCAGCGTGAGAACGGTCTTGTGTGTGTACTAAGTCGTATCTGAGGCAGGTCGCCTTTTACTGGCTTCTCTGGGTTGGCTCTCTTAATTTTACACCATACACACTCACGTAGCGCCGCTCGTACATTTGGTCGCAGGCGTAAAATCCAATAACGCTGACGGAGGTTGTTCACTATGTGTTCTCTCCCCATATGTCCGCTGCTCAAATGCTCTTGTCGGATTATTAGGCGCGTGATCGGGTGATTCCCATCTAAGATCGGAGGTTGTTTCATCTCGTCCGGAACCGTCGCAGCGTTAATTCTTCCGTTCAAACGGATTATCTTATCGTCTTTGTACACGGGATCAAGTCTATAGAGACGACTCGTGCGATCGACGGTCTGTCCTTTTGATAATCGCGTTAGTTCCTCGGCGAAAGTGTCGCTTTGCGAATCTCGGATCAGCAGGCGTTCGGCTTCTCGTATATGCTTCAAGCCAAGTCTCCTCGCCCGCTTTCTGCATAGACGTGCGTAGGAGGAGAAACGTGACACCTTGAAGTCTGCTGCATTTCGGTCCCTCACGCTATGAGCCAGAAAGGGTGAACTACGGGCTCCAAAGATCATAGACTCCATCACATACTTTTGTGGCGGAGCGGAGCGATCATCTCCTCGCCACAGGAAGTGTTGAGCTACTTGATCCTCGTGTCTTATCTTTATTCGAAGGAACATCTCACGTATATCAGCAGTGACCGCAACCGGCTTCATTCTGAAGCGAAACAATATATCATGGAGCGACTGAAGTAAGTCCGGTCCATCTAAAAGCGCGTCATTAAGACAAGTTCCGTTTGAACGCGCGGCTGCATCAAATACCATTCGAACTTTATCTGGTTTGTTGGGATTCGTGACAGGAAAGTGCGGTAGGTACCATAACCGTTCTGTTTGCGGGTGGTCTTCGTTACTCTTGACCGCATACCCTTTCTCAACTAAATTTGTCACCTGTCCTGTGTAGGCGCTCTTGAACTCTGGCGATTTATCCATCTTGCGTTCTATGCCCTGCAACCTGCGTACGGCCATATCGTAGCTCGGTGGCATTTCTGAATGGTCGATCGCCCACGGTAATCCCACCTCAAAACAATCTTTCTTTCGTTTGACTGTTCGTTCAAATATTTCTTTAGCGCGCTCCTCATTAGGGTTAGGTTTCCTCTTGGCTGAGACTCCGAGAGCGTCTATTTCGAAATGCGCCTTTACGAGTTCGTTCAACTCGTCATCCCTGTCTGGAATGCCTTGAGGAGTACGCACGTGACATATAACTTCAGCGTCTCTTTCAATCGTTCTTAGAGGGGCGCTTCCATGGATTATCCAACCCAACTCCGTAAGCGAGGCAGCTGGTTGGTTTCGTTTAGCTGTTAGCAGCTTCCGTGTTACTATAAGATGCCAGTTGTCGGCGCCGATAAGTACTCGTGGTTTTACGTTCAAGTAACAGACGGCCTTCGGGTTAAGTTCCCGTAAGTGGGGTAGTTGGAGAAGCTCTATTCCAACCGAATGACTTCCCAGAGTCAGGTTCTTCACCGTCCTGGCTTTTATCTGATGAAAGTTCTCCTGACTCTGTCCTCGCACTCCGAATGTTACGATCTGGCTTTCGGGTTCACGTTGACTTGATGTGGCTCCCACGATATTCAACGCTCTCACTGGTCCTCTCATTCCTAACAGCGAGGCGATCTCCTCGTCGACCAGTGTTATCGTTGACCCCTCGTCAAGTAACGCGTGAGTATTCAGTTCTTTGCCGTTTTGACCTCGGACAGTTATTGGACAGACCTTTAACAATATTTGCAATTCTTCCTCAGGTGCCCTCGCTGCTGCTGTAAGGGCAGACTCTTCGATATTGTGTGAGGGCGTTTCCCTTCGGTTCTCTGGCGAGTGCAGCAACGCATGATGCGATTGAGTGCATTCATCAATCCCACATCTCTTGCTCTTGCATCGGAAACGTCTGTGTTTACTATTAAGACAACGAAAACAGACTCGTGCCTCTCGCGCCCATGACCATCGTTCGGTTACGGTCAGGGCCGCTAGCTTCCGGCACAGTGGCGTTCGGTGCTCACCGCCGCAGCAGAGACATTTATCTTCCTTAGTCTTTGCGTTGTCCTTTTCTTCAGTTGTAGCAAGAACGGTTCTGCGGTTTCGTTCATTCGCAGGGTTCCGCTCTTCAGTGCGTTTTGCACTTCCCTCGTTCGGCCGCAAACTATGTCCGCGAGCGGCCGAGTATGCATGACGTACGGCGCGATCTGCCTCCCTCATGAGGAATTTGGATAGAGTTACGATTTCCGCTTCCCTTCGATCTCCGAATTCCTCGGCATAGTCGCACCATCTTGCCTTCATATGTGGAGTCAGTTTTTCTGTAACTTGACGCGCTAGCATGGGATTCTGTAGATATCCTCGTTCGTCTAGGCTTGTGATTACTGCCACTATATTTTGAAGCTTGATTGCGAAACCATTCAACTCTGTTACGGTTGTTCCTAAACGTGGCATTCTTCTAATATCCTCAATAGCATCGTCTATTATCATCTCTGGACGTCCGTAAACTTGTTCAAGAGTGTTCATGATTACAGATGGATCAGTCGCTGTGAACAACAGTGCTGACACCGTAGCTCGTGCCTCGCCTCGCAGGCACGTTCTCAGTCTAGCTAGATTCTCCGCCGGTGACAGTTTGAAAAGCTTCGTAGAGTCTCGCATAGCTGCTCTGAACGGTAGCCATTCTTTGGCTCCACCGTTGAAGATGGGTAGTTCGTGCATCTGTCTCGTAGGTGGTCTGTTTGATGCCATTCTTTCTAACGCTATTGTCAGTCTATCGAATGCGTTTTCATCTCTATGTTGTTCTGGCAAAGGGGATCTCTGTCGTCTTGATTCAAATGTAGTTTGGTTTGCTGTGGGTCGTCGTGGAGCAGTTCGTTCCTCTGAAGCAGAGCGGATCCTAATACCTTCATCCGTTTCTATTGGATCGTATCCTCTCTGCTCCCCCCGTAGGCGATGCTTCTTGAGCCACTCACTAACGTGTCTCTCTGCAGTACCATTCTCTTCTCTAGTAACGCTAACTGCATCGGTTTCTTCACGTATTCCGGCGACTTCTGCGGCTAATCTCTTTTTGATAAGATTTTCTTGAATTCGAAGTTCTTTTCGGCGTATTTCCGCGAGCCGTTCTTCTGCTTCAAGTTCCGCTTTACGGATACGCAGCGCGATGCTAACGTTCGATTGCTGCGAGAGCACTGATTGGGCGCGACTATTTGGTAGTCTTTGAGGTTCGATAGTGCTTAGCTCGGCTATGTCCCGCGCAGTATTGGCACGAGCGTTGCCATTTACGGCGCGGTTGGTAGTCACGTCAGCAGTAGTATCACCAGCGATTCGTGCTTCAGGCGCGGATGGCCCGGGTCCTGCCCCTGTTTCGGGGTTCGATACGGGTGGTGCGTCGGGGTGCGTACTGTCTGATGGTGATGCGGGGTAGTCCTGGTATACCCTCAGCGCGGCAGTCCTTGTCCTCGTAGCTGGCGGGCTTCTTGTGGTCATCTTCTTCGGCACTTGAACGCCCCTAGCGGTCCCTATCGGTCCCTATCGGTCCCTATCAGTCCGTCAGGAGGTGCCGCCAAAAGGCTGACGTTTGCTCCTTCGGGGATGGATACGTTGGGATGGGTAGGGGGGTTCCACCCAGCAGAGGGGAACACGCAATCACGGGATGCTCGGGAATCGGCTGGAATGTCCGACCCCTTAGGCGTGTGCCTACAGTCCGGCGCCCGTGTTGCGTGTCCCTTACCGGCGAGGAGTGCACTTCAGCCCGCGCCGTCCTTGCGCTCTTGTTGGACTGGTGGTGCCGCACAAACACCACACCACCCGAAGGCGTTTACCCGTTGGCCACTTCGTAATAACACCGCAAGGTATCCGTGAGCCAGCGGGCCGCGATAACGCGTGTCTTCGGTCGTAGCACCGTTCGGTGATCTTCAGGCACCCCGTGCCCCTGGCGCTGGTCTTGACAACGATGCACGCTGCCCCGTTCGGGGTTTTTCGAGCACCCAGTGCTACCGTCGTACGATGCACGGCGCCCCGTTCGGGGTTCTTCAGGCACCCCGTGCCCCTGGCGCTGGTCTTGACAACGATGCACGCTGCCCCGTTCGGGGTTCTTCGAGCGCCCAGTGCGCCCCGACGAATGATGCACGTTGCGCCGGTTGGCGGCTCCTTTCCTCGGGTACTCCCGCTACCTCGGCTTTATGCGAACCGGGGAAGTCGGGGTCACGTGACCGCCCTTGTGGTTGGGGTCGGTCACGATAGTCAACCCGGTACCGCTCTTCTTGTCGACGATGGCTTCTCAGATCCGGCTTCGGAGGACCAAAACTTGTGGGGGTCCTAGCTCCTACTCGTAGTGTTCTCCTCCACGTTCCTTTGGGGGTCCTAGCTCCTACTCGTAGGGTTCTCCTCCACGTTCCTTAGGCGAATTGAAACGACTTGTGGACTGTATTACTAGGTTTATTCTTCTTGTTTATTTATTACTTGCTGACTTGACTACTTGACTACTTGACTACTTGACTACACTTTTTCACTCAAATTGGCGCTACTTATATTAAAATACTTTGTCCCGCCACCGTAGGGGGTAGGGCGAGCAAGTTTTAACACATTTACATTACAATGTCTAATGATTAAGACGTGCGAAAGAAAGACTGGGGTACAAATTAAACCCTTTCTAAAGGGCTACAAAGAGGGCTAATCGATCTTGATCTTCAGCTCCCGGCTCCGTCCGTCACACATATTGTCAAACGCGCTCTTCGCGACCTCAGGATACAAGCATTCATGCTCAGTTTGAGTTCAGTCGGCCGGTACTGTATTGTATACTATTTTAATGTTTATTTTATGTTGCCAATATTTGAGAGTCACGAAATAAATGCCTTGGTCCTAGCCATAATTAGATAGCTCCGTAGTACTCGCTGCTAATCGACCCTTCCTTTGGTATTGATAGACAACGCTGTATTCAGCAACCTCAGCGGTTCTTTAAAGGTTGGCCCATGTTAGTGTTTATGTCTACTTGTAATGA
This sequence comes from Eupithecia pulchellata, assembly GCA_963931895.1. Classification (NCBI taxonomy): domain Eukaryota; kingdom Metazoa; phylum Arthropoda; class Insecta; order Lepidoptera; family Geometridae; genus Eupithecia; species Eupithecia pulchellata. The sequence goes on from OZ007522.1 coordinate 13,608,981, forward strand.
GAAAAGGTTTGCCTGACTAATTTGTATTTTAATTTTACCAGTCTAGCTAAGGTGTTTAACATTCAGCCTAAGTGACTAGGGTTCCATTAAGCACATACCTCATCCTGTGCTTCAGTCTTCAGCACCCTGGTGAGCACGCTCCAGTTGACAGGCACTGGGGGTGCGGGGGTCGGCTCCGGTACATCTTCATCGTCTTCCTCGCGGTAGAGAGGGTTGCGGGCTGGGGGTAGTTCCGGCAGCAAGGGTAGGTCGGTAGGAGACTGGTGGTAAGACTGGTAGGTGGAAGTGGATGCGGTTTGTTTGATGAGTTCGGGGGAGAAGAGGTCTGGACCGCCTTTACCTGTTTATCAGAAATTGGAATTTATATTTTAGCTTAGTAGGACTCCCAAGCGAAATAACAGTTTTTTTCGCTCTCGCAAAATAGGAGATTTCCGAAATACACTAGTGCACAAAATGACACCAAAAATATATTACGATTGTTACAAGATTTTGTTTCAATATCACCATTCTGAAATATTTGCGATAGCGAAAGACAACAATCATTCTGCAGGTTATAATCCCTCTTAAAAGAAAACTCCGAAGAACCGTCAAGCAAGACCCCTTCTTAAAATTACCACTTGCAAAAGACTTACCAATAAACTTCTGCGGCGTAACTCTCTCCATCTTAGGAGTCAGGGTCATGCCTGAGGCACTGCTGATGTCAGAGAAGTTCTCCCACTGCGCGTCAGGCATCGTATGATTGCGGATGGTGACGTCAAACTGCGGCGGCGGCGCGGGTACTTGCTTGTACTCCGTGATGAGGCGCTTATGACGCTCTATGTCCTCGATTGTCTTCTTTTCGGTGATGGTTCGGAGGAATACGTCGTCTACTACGTGGGAGGTTATTTCGGGTTTCCTGCAAATGGAATTTCATGTGAAGTGCCTGTATTGAGAACATGGTAAGCTGCCCAATTTATTTTGCTTTGGCTTTAAATGATATTGATTTATACTCATCAAAAGATGATGCAGTTTTAGTGACATATTGCAAATATCCTAAAAAATTTATTTATTTTCTAAGGTACCTTTACTGGACTGGTTTTGTAATTATTGTGAATCACCTATTGGCTTGTTATAAAAGATAATATTATGGTAAATATATGAAATCTGAAATCTTGATTTTGCAAATGTGAAAAACTTAATATTATAAATATTATTCTTTTCGAGCCATGCTATCTTCACCTGGCCAAAGAAAGCCAGTTTATAATATCAAAGACAACACCATGTATATAGCTTACCTGGCCGGCATGATAGGTGTCTCGGGCAGGGGCTCGAGACTCTCCATCAGCATCTCGGACTCCTCCGTCTGCAGACGTTCCGTCATCACGGGAGGGGGTGGAGGAGGTTTCTGCACATAGGAATTTGATAAGTTCCAGAACAAAACAGGGGTCTTAAGAAAATAAGCTGATACTTAGGTAAGGTTTTGGCGTAAAAGCATACGAGGGATAGGAAACCATGGATATACTATTTACAAACGACATTACATTTTTGATTCATCAGCTGTCATTCAGCATAGGTACATATTTTACAAAGCTGCAATCTTTGGCGTCATGCTCAATAGACTTTATCACTATACTACACAGGCTACGGGGACCAAACGCAAGCGTAAACCAAAGAAAACTCTCGACTATTCTCTCTATTTTACTTGACATGCATGCCTACGTGACGTGATATTCCCCAACCCAAACAATTTTTCCAAACAAAATTCGAAGTCGTCGAATTGGACGAGGCAAAGCACGTTACGTATGCAGAGACCTTTATCTTTTCTTGTTGGTTGTCTTGCGAATGAAATATCTGAGTCTAAGCGAATCTCGAGTGGAAAAACAAATATACATCCCATTGAGCAAATTGAGGCGACAAAGCTGTTCTATCTTCCTTCAAAATAGCTTGGCAAGAATAAGCAAACCTACACAAACAGTGGATCACATGCACCTTCTCCGGATCTTGAAGCAGTTAGTGGTGCAGATGAAATGAAAGTGTACCTTGAGATGGAACATCCTCGCGTGCGACATATCAGTGACCTCGGTGACGGAGTGCGTGTCCGTCATCTCTGTGTTCAGAGAGACGATGGAGCGCGGCCGACGCGACCACTCCTGGTTAGTGATGTGATGGTGGTGAGATTTAGACATTATAGACGTTGGCGGTAGAATGTTTTGTTTAGACATTTCGATATTAGTAAGTAAGGGGAAATTCAAACGGAGCTCGCGACTCAACTGAAAGCAAACAAAACAGTTTTTGATCCATCGGGTTGTGGAATCAAGCAGTGTTTTGTTTTTTCTTTAGATGGAATAAATGCATGATTTTTTTTTCTAGAATGTGGTATCCGTTTTTATTCCGAAGTAATGCAGCATATAATGGTTTTACAGATCGAAGACAGTTTTGATTGTAGACTGTCTATTATTATGTGTAGGTAGAGTAGACAGATTTTAAAATGGCACTTTATCCTCGCGTGCAACATATCAGTGACCTCTCTATGCACTGATGTGTTCAGAGCAAATATTAGAGAGTCATGAAGCGTGGCCGACGCGACCTGGTAAATGACGGTATGGGTGTAAGATGATGATGTTTAAACCAACGTTTTTTTGTAAAACCAAAACACTTCTGCATCTATTTTTACTATCATTAATAATTATGTGACAGAGATGATATAGGTAAAATAACGATCTACCTTATCTTGTAATTTTAGTCTTATAAATGGTAAATGATCACGATAAGATGAGGTTTAGAAAACTAAGTGATGGATTAGTGGACGAAGACGGTCCTAGTGGTAGACAGTTATGTGTGCCGACAAAAAACATAACAAAAAATAATGCGAATTAATCTAGTGAGGAATTATAATATACTAATATGTGATTCACTATAAGTGAACGGGTTAGTACACAATTGATAATAATGAGTAATAAAGGTTCCGGCGAGCTGATACGCAACATCTTTAGCCATCTATTTGTTTTTATAGAGGCCATCTTCATCCCTTTTCGGCGGCAGTAGGTGGGGGCGGCTCTCGCTAGTAGCGGCAAGACTACGGGGAGATGTCTGGACGGACTCTTTTATAAGATTTATTAGGTACCGTCCCTCACTGTTGACTTGCGAGTAGAGAGCGGGGCGCGGCGGTATCTCCGGCGGCGGTAGGAGGGTGGCTCGGCTACGGGGAGACTGTCTGGACGGACTCTTATATAAGATGTATTAGGTACCTGTCTCTCCCTGTTGACTTGCGAGTAGAGAGCGGGGCGCGGCGGTCTCTCCGGCGGCGGGAGGTGGGCGGCTCGCGCTGGTAGCGGCAAGGCTACAGGGGACACCGTTCGGACGGACTCTTGGCGTTCGTGCTCTTCTTGCATCATGTGTCTGTGTGGATAACATATTTTTATTTATTAACACAGAAAGTTTATGAAACGATTGGTAAGAGACGATTGTAAGGATTGTGTTTGTTTTGTTTTTATGATGGTAGGTATATAACGTTCATATAGGAGTGGACAAGAATCACCAACGTAAAAGAACTTTTGCATCTCGCAAAAGATAAAAAAACGGAATCATAACTAACACAATTCTTTCGGTTCTGCCTCTGTCCGTCTCTGTAACGTCATAAGAATAGAGTCGTATCTCACCTGACACTCCCTCCGTCGGTCTCGGTCGCGGTGATGGTGGAGAGCGGCGAGGGGGGCGCGGGGGGGCGCTGCACTCGCACTCGTACGTCGAACGCCGGCGCCGGGCCCGCGCCTGCGCGCAAACGACCGTTAGACGCCATCGTCTCGCGGCTCTCGCCGTACCCTGTTAGTTGTTAGGCCGTTATGTGGGTAGTTAGATATTATGAAAATATTGTGGATCGTCATCATTATCATCCACAAACGAATTTCGCCCACAGCTGGGTACATCATTGAAAAGTGTTTAAAGAACTAAGTACACTTCGGTCTCTAAGTGGATATTGGCACAATATTAGTTTGATTTTGTTACAAGTTTGTGTTGTTACCTTTGAAAAATCTAATTATTGAATATTAAAAAGCTTTTTATTTAGTTGAATATAAATAATTAAAAATCCGAGTTGGTAAATATGCTTAAATTATTGAAAATATTATGTAATACCAACTGTGGATAGACTTTAGTTTGGTTAAAATATGTTAGAATAGACCCATAATTTTATGCTGATGAATGGTCCTATGATATGTGTCACAGAATGACAAACAAACTAGGTTAGTTTTAGATGCTATTGAGCTGATGCTAATGGGTCCTATGTTTATATGAGAAACTGCCTATGTTTATTAATTTTAATTACTATATTTAGAACTCTAGTGTATACCTGAATTAGAATCTAGGTTCAACATTAGTCGGTACATTTACCAAAACAGCAACGAAATTCTTATAAAATAATACGACTTTTGTGGCGCGGCAGGATTATCTTTTACTGCTCTTCTATCATCAACGTATTTCAATTTAAAACCTTACCTTCACTGTGATAAGACTCATCCATCAGGAACGCCTGATTGACCTGAGTATGTTCGGCCTCGCTCGGCGTCTCCGAAGGGTAGTCGGAGGGAATCGTGTCCGAGGCTTCGGAAGCGGCCTCCGCTGTGACGGGGTACACGGGGTGGGCGCGCGGGATTTTCACCTCTGCGGACAGGTTGGTAAGGTTTATAATAGATTGTATGTTGTAAGGAATCATGTCGAGGTTTACGCGGCTTCGGCTATTACTAATTATGAATTTTCATAAGTGATTAAAGTTTATTTCAGTTTTCTGCTGGGGCCTAAGATCTGTGAACTGATAGTTAACTATTTGGCTACATATTTGATTTTGAGCTCTGTTAATTGTGCTTAGGGTTTATATCGAGTTCTGTAGTGGTATGGTAGTGAAGCAGATATTGTCTTACAAAAAGAAAAAAAAATGCAAAACTATACGGCATTGGAAACATAAATTGGAAGTAAAACAAAAATTTAAAACACTGTTTTAATTTTGAGAAGAAACACAAAATATAATCTCTCTCCGGCGGGGAATCGAACCCCGGTCTCCCGCGTGACAGGCGGGGATACTGACCACTATACTACCGAAGACTTGAGTTTTCTAATGAAATTACAATACACAACAATGCTTTCTTTCTTTAGTTCAAATAAAATGTCTCCAGCTTCAATCTCAATACATTATTATTTTTAACATCCTCATAAACTGTTTGTTGTGTTATGGCCGATGTTGTGTCCAACATGCTTAACGGTCATGTCCAAGTAAATAATGATGACGTCTGTTTTTAGGGTTTCAGTACATTGTGATATATAAAATTTAAAAGAGACCTACAAATGCATATGTCTATCAATTCGTTATCGGTTTGTACATCTCAAAACAGTTCCGGAAATGTCAGTTTAAAGTAGGTGACCATCTTTTTGAAGTACCTACATTGAAAAGAGTAAAGAATATCAGTAGATAAGTAACCTACTCCCTAACTCTTGAAGTAACTGGTAACCGGGCGAGTTAAACTCGCACTTGACGGCTCTTGTTTAAATTTTCTTTTTGGTTTGTATTATTGCTCGTTATCCCGTAGGCACCATATAATTAAGCACAGTGTACTGTGATATAAGGTATTGTACGATGTCTCTGCTGATGATAGAAGTCGATGAGTCATCATTATCAATGAGTTGTTGTTGTTGTTGGGTGGTGGGAGGGCATGACCTCAGACAGAGATAAAATCCTCCCTGACGCAGGAATAAGAGAGTCAATAATATAATTATGGACGTAGTTGATGTGTTTCAACAAGAACTCAGTGTTCATCATCGTTACCTTGTATGGTGTCTCTGCTGATGATAGAAGCCGATGAGTCGTCGATGAGTCGCCTGGGTGGGGGGAGGGCGCGTCTCCTCAGACAGAGGTAGGACACTCCCAAGCCCAGGAGTAAGAGAGTCAAGAACAGGATCGCGCAGATTATCATCAGGATGTGGGTGCCGGCCAGGGGGGCTGTGGCTGGTAAAGGACCTTTTTCTGGGGGCCTGGAAACGAAAATTAAGTTTTTAAAAAAATATCGATCAAGAAACAAAGTCATCTAACTACTTTCCATATTTTTTGTGTACCAATTCAGGCATGAAGCTTACGATACATAAACTGAATGGAAAATTAATAAAAGGATCCGAGAGCTGGTGTAATCACCAGCTCTCGGGTCCTTTAATTTCCTTGTATTAAAAAACATTTATCGTGTATTTATCGCGTACCTTTTGTTTTATTTTCCCCTACTTTTCTATCGCGTTGCAACGAGAGGGAAAATAAAACAAAAGTTACGCGATAAATACCCGATAAACTTACGTGAATATGAGTGGGTTGAAGACGGGCTTGGGCACGATGGGCGGGGGGTATCTGCAGACGATGGTGATGACCTCGTCACCGTCCATCTCCAGGCCCGGATGGAATCTCACCACGATGTTGTTCGTGAACACGCGGAGAGGATCCTGGAATGTAGACATCACTGGTTGGTATAATAAAAGTCGCTCCCCGCTGTTTGTCTGTCCATTGAATGATAAATTATTCGATGATAAAGTGTGTATTTCTCTATTCTACGCTAGACAACAATCTCCCGTGCTGATAGGGGGACTAGGGTAGACTAGACTTCAAAGTATCACGACGGTATGTTAAAACTAAGAAATAGTCGTAGAGAATAGAGAATATTAGTCTTACTTTCATATCTACACACTGCTGTAGAGACCATAAAGAATTTCCGATAATTTAAATACAAAATTGTGTCAATTTTGTTTCGCCTGTTCAAAGTTAAGCGATAATTAATATCATAGCTAAGACAAAAGCTGACAATCCTGCTGCAAATACAGCTAAAAATAGTGACTATCAAGTGATTACCTAAGAATAAAACTAAGAATAAGTACCTACTCAATGAACAAGGAAATTTTAACGAACTTGAAAACGCGCATACAATGAATTATAGAAAGGAAACCACCTTGCCAACATAACTAAGAACATGAATGTCTGTGCTGTTTTTCGTACGACCCGTAGCAGATAATATTGGGTCCAGTGTTCTGGTTGTTTTCAAAGTTGTGTATATTTTCATGTTTAGCCACTTGAACGTCCGGCCCGCGCGGCGACAACTGTAGTACCCACGAACGTTTAAGTGGTTAGTGAACCTACTAACCTAACCTAATTGTTGGCATGTTATTGATAAGACAAGTTCAGCTTTGCTTGGATCTTGACGATTTTGGGTGATTGGTCCATCTATACTAATATTATAAAGAGGAAAGATTTGATTGTTTGTTTGTTTGTATGTTTGTTTGTTTGTTTGTTTGTTTGTTTGTTTGAATTGAATAGGCTCCGAAACTACTGAACCGAGTTAAAAAATTCTTTCAACATTAGAATCCTTAATTTTCCGTGATGAACATAGGCTATATAATATTTTCAAAAAAGTTAGGGATCCGCATGAAAAATTCAATAATTGAACCGTGGACTGTATATTCAACCTCTTTTTCTATTATGGCGCGTCAGAATAGAAAAAGAGGTTGTATAGCGCACGGTGCTTGCTTTTTCTCTACGGCCAGTGTCAGTTTTGGAATGTCGAGTCAATGTCAAAAACCCCAATGCTGTTAAAAAAAGTAAAGATCCGTATGAAAACTGTAAAACTCATCGTTTTAGTGTGTATAATTTCTGAAATTTTTGTTTAATACCCGTGCGAAGCCGGGGCGGGCCGCTAGTTATTTATATCTTATTTTATTTATGATTATTTCTTTGTATAATAAGGTATTTTCTATTATAGAGGTATTAAGAAACCTCCTGCGTTACCTGCTTTGTGCCGCATCCTTTAAGCGGCAGCTCGAGCTTGTAGCTCAGGGCTCCCTTGCCGGCCACCTGGCAGGCCGAGTGCCGGTCGAAGTCTGCGTACGCGATGCCGTAGAATTTCTCGTTGAATTTCAACTCGATCTGAAAGTTTAGACTTAGGTTACGTTATGGATGAAAGATTATACGTGTAGGTAATGCAAGCTTGAGTTGGCTCATAGACGCTGAAATTTTATGTTTCTATTTAATGTATAATAAAAAATGTCTATCTATGTATAACATTAAATAAAGTATTATCCGTCATCTAGTAGGTAACCATAACACAAGCTCTGCTTAGCCTGAGGCTAGATGATGCATTGTTTAGTTTTTATCAGAGATAACATAATGTACCTATTCATAAACTTGGGTGTGTAGACTGTCAAAGTCGCCAGCTGCTCGAAAATTTGACAAAGATCTAGCATTATGTATTTAGGGCAAATTGTCCTATTCTAGCCTAAACTAGCTGGCCTTAGCTTCCCAAACCCAATATAGTGGGTTGTTGGGAAATAGAGTCTAGGCATGTATATTATACAGGGTGTCCCGAAACTCAACGTCAAGCAGAAATCGCAGGACAGGTGGGTTCATGAAGACCCAGAAAAACTCTATCTTCAATGGTTTCAGAGTTATATATACCATTATCGTCACCCCTGTGGTACATAGACCTGCACCATTAGCCAGCGTCACGTCATATGCGTATATTTATGACGCACCGAAGATTAATTAACATAATTATATTGGTTACAATATTTACCTGCATGGACCCAGCCGCACAGTTAAGGGCAGCTTTGGTCCGGTTCAAGAAGATAACTGGACTTAGGTCGTCTAGTTTCGTGACCTGAAAAAAAAGAAAAAAATCTTTGAAATACAATCAAATATCAAAGTTGTTTATATCCTTTAGACTTTACAGGACCCTAGGACACGTCAAAAATAAAAATGATATAAGTAAAACTGGGAAATGAAATCATAACTTGTATTTCTTGTTCACTTCAATATTTTTAAGGTAAATTAAAAAAGCGAACAAGAAACCGTTACCTTGGAAAGATTGTTACACGTCCCAAACTTTTTTATTGTCTAGGTAATCTTAAATTTTATAGTACCTAAGCCTTTTTGGAAAGATAATCACAGTCAGTCTTATTGTAAAGATATAGATATATTTTTAATTTAATGAAATCACTTAGAGTTTTGTTGTAGAAGCGTTTACCGTTACTGGATACATCAACAATAATCTTGTAATATCAACAACAGTTTACTGATGTTACAAGATGATTAAATTAACCGAATAATCCGCATCACTACTTATCAAGATACAGAAGATACGCATTAAATAAATATAAATAAATAAATAATGCCGGACAATCCACACAGCATCTAGCCCCAAGCTAAGCAGAGCTTGTGTTATGGGTAGGTACTAGATGACTGATATACATAATACAATATTATTACTTATATAGATATTTTTTATTATATATAGATAACCACCAGAACTCCCTGAACAAATATCTGCAGATCGTACAAATATTTGTCCTGAGGTGCGAATAGAACCTGCAACCTCTCTATATTATCTATTTAATCGTCTATATTATCTATTTAATAAACATCTATATTAATAAAAAAAGAGATTTCAGTTCATCAGCAATATCAAATTGTTACAGTAATCGAGTCGATACTACACCTGATGTAATTTGCTAAGACTGACTCTCTCAAAGTTATGGGGAACATAAAGAACCGCGCGCCTGAAGCCAAAATGTTGTAACACTATATTTAGATAAGCCGAGCCTTCACATAAATCTATATTGCTAATTATTGTCCGTGGGCAGGATCTAGCTGAGTTTTGAGTGCACGTTTCCATTGTTGCAAGTCTTATAAATACACGGGATGGTTACCCAATTATTCAAAATAGTCTGCTAACTTAAAGCTTTACTATTTCTCAGTATTTATTCTTCTATTGTTTATTTATTTAGGGATGTTATTAGGTACAAGTGATTTCGGTTCCTATCTTTTACTAATATATAAAAGCTTTTGTTACCTAATACTTTGTGTCATCCTCATAAATAATGCTGGACAACATACATAGATTTTTTTATTATATTGAAAACGACCAAAACAACCTGCAGAACTGAATCTGCAGATCACACAAATATTTGAACTGATACATTTTTAGTCTCAATAGTTCAGTAAGACGTCACAACCGAATTAAAAAGTCTCATTAAGACTTTTCAGTATCAGGCTGGAACCGAACTACTCAGAATAGAGGCACAAAACACGTAGCAAGCAATAATAATATAACAAAAAGAATTAAAGAAAATACAAACTGGCTTAAGAAGTATTAATGTATGTGCACTCAACAAAAATTAAATATTTTCAATAAATACTCGTGCGAAGCGGGGCGGCCACTTGATATTAGGTATATACGACAGTGAGTAGGTACAATTACAGTGACGTAGAAGGCGACGTTGAGATTAAACTAAAACCAATCCCGTTGGTAGGTATTTACCGTATCGTCCCGTCAATGGAAACGCGCCCTCGTCCTGTCTCCAGGATATCTATTCGTTATAACCGCTGCAATGTTCACCATATCTCATGCGCCCCCGCACCGCATGGCCAGCGATGAAAGGAATTACTTTCCTATAGACTACATACTATATATATCACTACTAACTAGCAGCCCGCCCCGGCTTCGCACGGGTATTAAACAAAAATTTCAGAAATTATACACAATAACACGATGGGTTTCACAGTTTTCATACGGATCCCTTACTTTTTCTAACAGCATTGGGATTTTTGACATTGACTCGACACTTAATAACTGACACTGGCCGTAGAGAAAAAGCAAGCACAGTGCGCAACCTCTTTTTCTATTCTGACGCGCCATAATGGAAAAAGAGGTTGAATATACAGCGCACGTTTCAATTATTGAATTTTTCATGCGGATCCCTAACTTTTTTGAAAATATTATATAGCCTATGTTCATCACGGAAAATTTAGGATTCTAATGGTGAAAGAATTTTTCGAATCGGTCCAGTAGTTTCGGAGCCTATTCAATTCAAACAAACAAACAAACAAACAAACAAACATACAAACAAACAAACAAACATACAAACAAACAAACAATCAAATCTTTCCTCTTTATAATATTATATATTAGTATAGATAACTACACGCTAACAGAATTTAAAGGCGTGAACTGGAGAATGCGTAGTTGTTCGAAATGCTTATAAAAAGGTGGACGAATGTCCGCCTAGGACGCTGGTTGCGGGTCCCCGCCTGGGGACAAATATTTGTACGATCTGCAGATATTTTTTCAGGGCGTTCTGGTCGATTTCTATGTACAGTAAAAATTTCTATTTATGTAATAATATTATATTATGTATACCTATCAGTCATCTAGTACCCATAACACAAGCTCAGCTTAGCTTGGGGCTAGATGCTGTGTGGATTGTCCGACATTATTTATTTATATCTTTAATTGCACATGATGCATAAGGACGCCTTCAATAAGCTTTACCTAAAGCTGAGAAATTAATAGTATTGTTACAATTTTAAATACTAGTTTATATTTGTTCTTTCATTTAATTCTGATCATCTTTGTTAATAAAGTAAATATCAGGGATCGGAATAGGTAGAGTTTTTAAGTACCTAATGACGTAAAAAGCCAAGGATAACATAACATGGATATGCATTTTTAATCCCTGAATCGGGAATTGATAAAATATTTTCGATATTTCAATTTCTCAAAAAAAGCTAATTAAAGCCTCGTTTTGTGACTTGGCGTGGATTCATAATTTAAGCACACTCAACGCACCGAAACAAACGGGTGAACAAAAATGTACCTATATATCCAACCTCTTTTCAAACTGGTCTTCCCCACGTCCACCCCTCACCCCGCGCTACAAGGCAGGAATATACACAATAGAAAGAGAAATAAAAAAGTCTTCGCCTACACGCTGTGTTGAGAAACAAAAACCACTATCCGACATATCGTGCAGGAATCAATCACATTTTTTTATTATATTAATACTTATAAATTATTATATTTTCAGAATAAAAATAAATGTTTCGTAATCGAAATACTTACGTAAATAAATTGAAGAATATCGGGATTTATTTAGTATATGAATTTTGAGATTATGAGACATATCCTATATAAAAAAGTCTTCGCCTACACGCTGTGTTGAGAAACAAAAACCACTATCCGACATATCGTGCAGGAATCAATCACATTTTTTTATTATATTAATACTTATAAATTATTATATTTTCAGAATAAAAATAAATGTTTCGTAATCGAAATACTTACGTAAATAAATTGAAGAATATCGGGATTTATTTAGTATATGAATTTTGAGATTATGAGACATATCCATACTAAGCTATCGTTCTAGCGTGTATGACGTCATTTTGTACTTAAAAACTCTACCTATTCCGATCCCTGGTAATTATGTAGTTGATGTGAAATGATAAGTTACAATGCTGGGATAAGGTTCACTTACAATTTAAATCTTCATTACATTCCGACAAAGAATCATGGTCAGCTGGTCAATTCAGAATAAGATGTATATATGAGTATATTTTTACTTATTTTTTACGTGCCAAAAAATATTATTTAATAATATTAGTTTAAAAAAAATTGTGTAGCTCTTTACGCACAAAAGTGTAGAGCTAGTGTGTACCTAGTGTAAAGCTTTGGGAAAAGGTCTTCACTGTAACAATCCCATGCTTACCCAACACCTGTGGTTATTTGCGAACGTAATGTGTATTTTAAGACGTCATAAATGTTTATGACCCCTCTGAAAACATCGTTAGCTCCTTTTTTGTACAGACTATAATGATGGTAGCCATAATTAAAGGAAAAGTATCTTTAAATATATTTCTGTCTAGAGTTGTATGGATACAAGTTTTTTTTACACAGAATTGGTAAATAGCTATAACCCTCTTCTGCGTCTCAGTGGCCACTGCAGCACAGAGGTCATCGACAAAGATTACACTATAGTAAAGTTTAGAGTTAGCTGCAAATTCGTTAAAAAAGAACAAAAAAAAGTTTGGAGTCGAGATGAAGAATCATAGAAATCTTACATTTATAATATCTTTTAGGTTAGTTCAATGAATCAGTGACATCTCTGATGTTAAATAACCAAAGTTTCGATGGAATAATCTGATAAATTAATTATCATGCCCAAACGGCTGATCTGATCTTAAAGTGCAAATGTTTTTTATTCCTTTCACAAAGACATTATTTTTAAGCCTCCTTTTAAGTATAGAATATTCGCTGTTCCATTAGTCAGAATTTGATATTAAGACAGAATTTTGGTCAAAAAGTAACTATTTGTATAAAGAATGTAAGTAGGTAACATCTCTAATGTTTAGCAATTTCATAGAAACCTAAGATACTAGTTTATGCCTATTATCTCGGAAAGTATATTGAAAGAACAGTTTCATACTTTATAAAATACATTGAAAAGCACTGAAAAATATAAAACTATCTACCTCCATATTCTTCCAAGAAACTCGTACCTACAATATTTGTACACATCAAAAAAATACGAAACCCTCGGCGCGCGAGTTACACTCGCATTCGACGAATCATGTTTATCTCGGAAGTTTTCACCAAAGCCGGGGTCAGAAGCTTGTAAACATGATGTTATTTCGTCTCAATAATACCTTACTCTTCCGTAGTGAGAGCGCCTACATTTCGGTCACGTCAGTGTTTTGTTTTTAACAACCTGCCGCTTGCATTCTTCGGAGAATCGATAAGATCGAGATCAAAGATATTGCGATCTTTGATTTTTACCCGACTATCAACGAAAGAGTGTTTTGGATAGTACAAGGTTCTGATGAAGACGTAATTATTATAAGGTCATACAATTGAAGACACCTTATCCTACGGTAGAGGTTTTGAGTTATTTTCTTTCCTTGAAAAAAAATATGCGATAAACAGTAAGGTATAAGAATAAGGTGAGGAAACCCTGTTTCCTAGTACATTAAGTATTTACATATTTAACTTGAAAATATCTGACGTATCCCCGTGCCCCACCGTCCTCGGAGGAAAATGAACGCTGATTTCAGTCTGAACCTCTGAACCACCACTCCACGTGACTCACCTTCCCATCCAGCACCGTCTGCTCCGGCAGCCCCTCCCCCTGGTACTCGATGTCGTTCGCTTGCGAGCCGTAGTTGGACTGCGCGCGCGCACAGGCCAACGCGCACGCTACCAGGCACCACAGCAGCGCCATCTCTGTTCTGGAACAAGGAGAGGAAGGTGATTGGTTGGTTGGTGACGTTTTCATCACACTGTTAGAATTTATAATTATAATATATTATTTGAAGGACAAAGATTTTGGATAAGTATACATTATTTAGGACGACGTTATAGGTTTATTCGGCGGGCGGAGTGATGCGCAGCGACAACGATGCGCCCTTTCGGGTCGCTTTGTCGAGCTTGGCAGTGAGCGCGTTAAGCTGTGAGAGATTTTTGAACGTAGAACGCTCCAAAAACTACTTAACGCTAGTCGGGCTGAAATGATGCGGATGAATGATGTACGCTAAGGTGCAGTTTTCGGTCTAGAATACCTAAAATTTATTCTACTTTTCATCTCGACCAACGCATTCAGGTGCAGTAAGAGTAGATTACAAGTAGATTACCAGACTGCGAGATAGCTGGAGACTGAAATGTATCATTAGTACCCACCGATGGGCCCGTTTAGCTCTAGCAGACGTAGCACAGCGGTCTTCATCTTCACAGAACAAATTCGTGATGTACTAGGTACTAGTTTGGTGGGACTTAGTCATAGACTAGACTTCTTCTGTTTTTCTGTCTGAGTTACAAATAAACATTTTTATTTCTATTTCGTTTCTACTTAACAATAAGGCCGCCGATTTTGCCACATTAGATTTAAGTAGTAGTTACTTTTTGTTTTTTTTACTGTTTTATTTGGTGCAATAAAGATATGATGATATCTATTTAGGGAGCCGTACCAACGGCTGGATGCGACAAGCTGAAGACAGGGCGCTATGGCGCTCATTAGCGGAGGCCTAATGTCCAGCAGTAGGCTAACATGGGCTGATGAAGATGATGATGAACAATTGCTTGTAAACTACCTTAATTTGTCTTCAGCGTGTGTACAGAGCTTCACCCAAAGGTAGACACCAGAAGCTCGACCCTGCAACGGTTTGGCACTTAAGCTCTCTAGTGTGTAAAAGGCTTTAGAGTTTTATGAAATTTGACGGCGTTGTGGGAGTTTTATACAAGTGCTAATTGAAGCACTCTGTAAGCTTCCAGATTTGTATTAACACAGATGAACCGTGTGAAGGTGATGTAAAATTTTCGTGAGAATATAAATTCTTGCAATACTCAGTACCTACTTATATACTTTATTAACAAAGAAAATAATAATAAAGTAGAACCAGATTAAAACTAGTATTTACAATTAAAATTGAGCTAACTGAAGACTGTTTCAAACATTCAACAAGTAGCTTAACTGATTCATACAGCCGGAAGCGTTCCCAAGATTTTTTTTCGAATGGACTATTACGCTTTGGACCGCAGATGGCCATGACAGCGTTACCGGACTTTAGTTCCCAAGACGATGGCTCCATTCTAGTATTATGGCGCTGCGCATCAGCCTCGCTGTATGGCAACGCAGCGCCATACACTCAACGACGCTCGCTTCATTAGGGCGCTCAAAAATTTTTTTTAGGCCCGCAAAACCTCTGTACCCCACGGACACGGGATCTCGACCCCGAGGGGAGACTAAAAAATCACTTTCCTGTCGTATATTTTTTACCAGAATTTGCACAACTTGTAGAAATTTCATGCATAATGAGAATCTTCAAATTCAAACTCGACGCTAAACAAAAATTTAGTTTTGAGTTTTGGTTTTGTAAAATGTTATTTTGTAGAATGTGGACAAAGATTGTCTAAAAAAAACTATACTCAAACCACTTTCAAGCTACATGCTGCAAGCTTAAAAGTGGTTTGAGTATAGTTACTGAATTGTGAATTGCAGAAGAACTAAAACACAAATTGATGTGATATCGCCGTATGTGGTAAACAGGCGCCATAAAATACCCTAAAAGTATTGCCATTACGAAAATTATCTCGAACAATATTATTTGCATAAAAAGCAGGTTCGATGCCCCGGACTGGACTGTTTTATTTGTACATAAATTTGAGAGTTAATGCATTTTTGAGATATCATTTTGGCAAGATTTGGTGGTTTTACTTATTTAAAAGAAGATCAACATTTTTTTGGGTTTAAAGAAAGACATAAAACTTTTTCGTAAATGACGTAATCGGGCGGGAAGAGTATTTGGAGAGGGATTGACCGTCTCATACTTCTATGCCCTCGAAGGATCAATCAATAAAATAAATGCGTCTTTTGCTAGAAAATTTATAATATTTAAAAAAACAGATGCGATAAACTGATTACCTTCTTTCTCTCTGTGTTGTAGGAGGTATTAAGCTTGTACCGCCAAATATCTCCCTTGAAAATACAAAATTGCACAACAGTTAGTTAGCTTATCAAGTACTAGAGGTCTTTAAGGCAGTATTTAACAAAAATGTAATTTTTCATGCGGATCCCTAACATTTTAAAAATATTCTATAGCCAAAAATTTTGGCTATAGAATATAATTTCAATCTAATGGTGAAAGAATTTTCCAAATAGGTCCAGTAGTTTCGGAGCCTATTCAATTCAAACAATAAAATCTTTCCTCAGTATAATATTAGTATAGATATAAATATCAGGAAACTTTGTGAAAAGAATTAGGTCATTAAAATTGCCGATCAGAAAAGATATTGATATCCCCTTCACAGATAGATCACTAAAATGCTCAAGAAGTTATCTTGTAACCACTCCCTCAGCATTCAGCATTGAGAAACTCTCGATACCCTAAAATTAAATATAAGCGTAACTTATGATACCCAGTATTACACTTCGGATAAATATAAGCTTCAAAATGATCGGTATCAGAACGGGAAATACGGGTGTGAATTCAATTATTCAAGTTCAAAAGTTACTTGAACTGTTAATTCGTTGCATCAGTCTGCAGTTAGCTCAATTGTTTTAACAGTTGTTTTAATACTGATTCTATTTTTCTATTCTCAATTGTTTATTATTATTATTATTTCTATTCTCAATTGTTTTAATACTGATTCTATTAATAAATTTTAATTTTCTTTGTTAATGCTTTTTATTTATTTGTTGTAAAACTCTATGTAAAAAAGACCCGTGTTAGTTTTATCCGGATAAAATAAATAATGCTAGTCAGCTGATCCCAAAGTAAAAAGCAGAGCTTATGGGTAAGGACTGTAGAGTACCTACATTTAGTTATTTATTACTCAAAAATGAACACGTAGAAATTATACTAGACAGTGGCGGATTTACAAATTTGCCGCTAGAAGGCTATTCAATTTTTGCCGCCCCTACTGACTTTTGAAATTCAATAAGTTACATTTATTCAGAAATTGCAACTTTATGATTTTTGTTCTATCGTCCTCGTTACATCGGCTTTCTCCCGTTATTAGTATGATTGTGAACTAGGTGATATTTCTGTCAGTTACTAGATTATTTTTGCAACCCGCTATGTAGTGACGAGTACACTGGTACCCAGGGCTGTAGCCAGAAATACTTTTCGGGGGGGTCGAGCCTTAGACCCAATATGCAACATCTTCATAATACTTATGCTAGTTATGATATTACCCGGAGTGGTTTTCAACCAAGCACTTTAAAAAAAACCGATTGAAAAATAATAACCATGAGTAACGGCGAGCGGAGCGAGCCGCAATTTTTTTGACATTTTTCCGATGTTCTGTAAAAAAGTATGCAAAAGTGTGACAAAAAGAGAGACATTTCTAGCTCTCATAAATTTCAAAAACTGCGGTGGAAATTTTGGAGATTGGTTTGGTATGCCAGCAACAAAGAAAAAAATGTGAGAAACACAAAAAAGACGAAAAAAGAAATAACTTCGAGCATTACATTTTGAAGATTAAGAAAATAACTACTACTACAGAATGGATGGCGAGCGAAGCGAGCCGCCAAATTTTTGACATATTTTCGGAAGGCTGATAAAAATTAACAAAAGACTACAGAATTAACGGCGAGCGAAGCGAGCCGCAATTTTTTTTTTTTTTGCGACTTCTGAGCTTCTGTAAAATAGAATCAAGAGTGACATAAGATTATGATTAGCAAACCCTGAAACTTTTAGAGCCTTTGCGGTGGTAATTTTGGAGTTTGGTGAAGTAAAAAAGATAAAAAGACATTTTTTTTATTACTTTTTCGGATGGTCACGTGGTAGTATAATACAAATTATAACAGTGAGCGGAATGAGCGCCGATATTTTGTTGTGTTTGCGGCCGCAGAAAATGGTTGAGAAATTGTGACATTTTCGCAAGGTTGTTAATAATCTTAGAATAATTCAGAATTAACGGCGTGCGGAGCGAGGCGCGAAATTTTTTGTGACTTTTTCGGTCGTTACCAAATGGTTTAGAAAAGTATGTTATAAATAAGTAAAGACATAACAGTAAACGGAGGGAGCAATTCAATTACGGAAAAACAAGAAAATAGGTCTATTGATTAAGTGCTTATTTTGTAAGCCTAAAGAAATAAAGTTATTGAATCTGAAACTGAATTTACGAAATTAAAAGTAATGTCGTGATCTGCCTGCCTAGCTGGAATCGGCCGTAAATGAATGCGATGCGTGCACCCGAAGAAAAGTTTGAGTTTTCAAGAGAGAATAATTTAAAGAAATATTTAAGTGCTGCGTGCTTACATACAATACAATGTTTGTAGATACACAATAGGAATCGCATGGCACGGAGCGCGAGCGCACCCCGTCCGCCACCGACGACTCAGAGCGCGCTGTCGTTAATCGGAGAAGAAATTAGACGAAAAAATTTTTGTAAAGTTTAAAACAATACGAACAATTTCTATTAAATAACATGTTAACAATCCGGTTAATGGTAACAATGAGATCAAATAAGTTTTACATTAAGTATCTTTTTGCGAGATTTTAAATTCGCAAAATTATTTATCTCGTCGTATGAAATCTTGTTCATTAGTTCTGACTTTAAGCAAAAGAGATAAAGCGTTAATAAAAAAAAATAAAGCGCTTTTCTCGCGCGCGGCAACCCGATCGCGACGCGGAGCGGACGCGTTCGTGACACGTGCTCGTGCTGTCAATTCGTCCAGACACTCTAAGCGAACAGTCATGTAAAGTATGTCATTCGTTCCCTTCCCGCGCCGCAACTCAAAAACTACTACGCAAATACATACGTACCTAGTAGAAAATAAATATTTAAATGTTGAAACATAACAAGTATATTTTACAGTGCGTTTAGTAATCTTTTTTAAACAGATTACGAACGTAATGTGTTGTGTATACATATACTCGTAATTATAAGTTTTTTTTTATTATTTGGGCTAAATTTGCCGCCCCTCTAAATCTGCCGCCCTAGGCTCCAGCCTACTTAGCCTATTGGTAAATCCGCCACTGATACTAGATGATGCTGTGTGGATTGTCCAGCATTATTTATTTATTTATTTATACTATACCAACACCGAGACCTGACCGATTTGTAAAAATGTAAGTATCTCTACAATATTGTAATACAAACGTGTATGATGATGTGCATACATCAATATACCAATGGCTTTAGCAATCCACGGCTGATTATCCCTCCCTTGATAATGGCCTTACTGTGTCAAAAATGCATCAGTCATAATAAAATTTCAGAAGATCCAATTGAAAACTAATTCGAAGAAAGAAGTCCCAAAAATCTTGGTTTTATTGTAGAGGTAGTATATTGTATACTACAATAAAACCAAGATTTGGTGAGTATTAGCGCATCAGCATTCCATACGGCTAGGCAATTCAACCAGCGTCGGACACACTTCCGATTTGTATTGATATTTATATCAGTTGAGCTACTTGTGGATTGTTCGCAACGTGTTAATTATTGTCCTACCTAAATACAATTGTCTTGATTTGACTCTGTTATCCGGCGACGGATGAATTACCCATACAAACGTAATATTAAAATAGGATAATATAATATCATAATTCTTTATTCTCGAAACTTATGACTAAGACAAAATAAAACTAAAAGTTAACGGAATTGGCGGCCTTATCGCTTAAAACGATTTCTTCCAGGCAACCAAAATTATATGTGAAAATGAAAATCATTTGTGTTTTGAGCATATTTTCACCGTAATCTACTATTATTAAGTATGCATGCTATATTGTAACAGAAAAACTGAAATAAAAATAATCGCCATTTTCTTTTTACTAAAGATTATGCTACTTATAACCATAACACTTGAAAAGGACAGAAGACAGAAGGTTCAAATAACTCCATAAATTAGTATTCTAGGCCCGCAGAACTGGTTGGAGGAGCATGGGAAATCATGGTGTACTGTTATGGTAACCGTAGCGCTGTGAATGTGTGATCTATGTGAGAATTGCCCGATGCTAGCTTTTACGACCTATGTGAAGGTAGAGGTAGTAAAAGATATAGGTATCTATTGTGTTATGAATACAGGCGTTTATAGTCTGGATGTAGAATTCATTACATGTGTTTATACAACTATGTGAATTGAATGTCTTTTATTGATTCCACTGCATTTACACAATCCTTCAAAAACTAAGTAAAATACGAAACTATTTTGTGTTGGAAGAACACCCAACGATCTAAAGTTCTGGCATAGGTACTGAGCAATGTGAACTGTTTGTCATTTTATAATTTTTTCATTTAAATATGAATCAATTTAATTTTATACCCAGGATATTATTATATTATTTTATAAACATTTATTAATAATTTTAACAAAACGAGAAGATTTTTTGTGAGAACTGCTGTATTTTCCTCAAAAGCTGTCAAAAATTCGTCTTTTCTCACTCGCTGTCCCCTAAAAACTAAGCCTCTGGGTTACCCTCGAAGATTCCGAGGGCTTTGCTGATGATAATAGTTTCTGCCCACTTGACATGCCACTTGGTCCTGTGGGCGGCGCCTACAGCTCATTGTTCAGCTAAATATTAAGTATGCAGGTTGTCTGTTTGTCCTTTATTAATGTATATTGTGATTTTATGGTAATATGGACGGGAGCTGTACGTCTTGTGTGTTGAACGTCTCGGAGGCTAGAGGTCAGAGACTTCGCAGGGTTGTTGTTTTGAGTTATGGACAATTTGCCTGCAAGACATGGCCACACAAATAATATTAGGTAGCCGTCCCGGTTGGCGCGATTTTAAAACCTTGCATAATATCAGTAATATAATATTAGGTCCTTACATATGAAATTGGCGTTTTGTATGGGAGGAACAAAAAGTCGAATATTTTTTAATATAATATATTTAATTAATCAAAGTATGAACCATTATTTTCTATGCACTTTTGCCATCTTATAGGTAGTTCATTGATCCCTTTACTAAAAAAAACAGTCGGACGGGAATCAATAAAATCTTTGAAGGCGATTTGGACTGCCCCATCGGAGTTGAATTTTTTCCCTTGCAAGAAGTTATCCAAATTTCGAAAAAAATGGTAATCTGTTGGAGCAAGGTCCGGGGAGTACGGAGGATGTCTTAGACTTTCCAATTGAAGCTCTTCTAATTTAGTAGCCGTCTGTTGCGCAGTGTGTGGTCTAGCGTTGTCGTGAAGCAGCAGTGGCGTGGAGCGATTGACCAGCCTAGGTTGTTTAGCCGCTAGCTTTTCCATCATGGTTTGCAATTGCTGACAATAGACATCAGCCGTAATAGTCTGGCCAGATTTGAGAAAACTGTAATGAACAATACCGGCACTAGTCCACCAAACGCTTACAAGTAACTTTTTTGGGGTTAATTTTCGCTTGGGGCAGGATTTGGCTGGCTGGCCAGGATCCAACCATTGCGCTGAGCGCTTCCGATTATCGTAAAGAACCCATTTTTCATCACAGGTAATGATTCGGTTTAAAATACCTTCATTATTGTGCCGGTTTAGTAATGTAACGCAGCAGTCGACGCGCGTTTGCCGGTTTGCTTCAGTCAATTCGTGAGGTACCCACCTTTCAAGCTTTTTAATCTTCCCAATTTGCTTCAAGTGAATTAAAACAGTTTTATCACTAACACCGCAGCCTGCAGCTAACTCGGACGTGGTTTGCGATGGATCCGCTTCCAAAGAGGAGAAATTTGTGATTAAAGTGGCCAGTACGAAAAACGCCAATTTCATATGTAAGGACCTAATATATACAGGGTCTCTAATCGAACTCTTATGTTGCTTGTTTTATACGAAGCCTAATATAGATATCTCTATATTCTACTTTAATTGAGAAAGAAGATAACTTGAAAATAAAGCAATATTATACGACTTAATTAAAAGCTCGACGATTCACATAGCATTTAAATAAAATGGCTATCTAAATCACTGTGTTAAATGAACTTGTAATATTGTATAGTATAAATATGAATGTTTAGATGAATGGATGAGGCCGTGTGGTGCCGACATAGAATTTCACCACCCCATCTCTTCCCGTGGGTGTCGTAAGAGGCGACTAAGGGAAACACACCGGGGGGCGGGCAGCAGCGCCTTCTGCAGAACAACTCCACCGAACTGCGATCCCCAACCCGCATGCCCAGCGTGGGGATTATGGGCATTAAACCTCAAATGATAATGCCATTTTTGGCGCTCATTAGGGGAGGCGTATGTCCAGCAGTGGACTATTATAGGCTGGTGATGTTGATGTGAGATGAATGGATATTTGTTACTTCTTCACTGCAAAACTACTGAACAGATAAGGCTGAAATTTTATAACGATGTAGCTCTAATCCTGAAACCAAACATAAAACCATTGCTATGGCATAAAAATAACCCTTAAACGTTTCTATGTAAACAACGCGTGCAAAGCTGCGGGCGGACACTAATTAACTACATATTATAATATTCTTCCATTTGAAAAGAATTAATATAAAGGTAGCAATAATAACTTCCATAATATTGTTTATCCGATTTAGTTAAAACTTTATATAAGTTCAGTAAACGCTAACGGTCCACTCGTGATAGATTATATCATCGAGACCAAAACCGGAATTCTAGGTTTGTTTATAGCATAGGTACTTCCATTCCGTCATCCATTCTTATATTTAGAAAAATAATATAAGGAGACCAGCGTTGGTTAATATGACAGAGGCATTGGAAGATTACTAAATACGCACTATTAAATACTAATAATTTATTTTATGTTATGATTTTGTACCTAATTATTATATTTATGTATACTGAATTGTGATTGTGACGTTAAGTAATTATTTTTAAATATTCTATGGATTTAATCTGAAATAAATGAGTTAATAATAAATACGCAAATAAATTATACGAATTCTTATTATATATATAACTTATAGTCCCTTTGCACAGGTTTTTAACATACATATAAATAACATTTATTCTTAATTTTACAAATCGTTATATGAGAACCCAATGTTCATTTTCGAGTAATATTGAAAAAACCCTAACTTTATTAACTGCGGATGTGAGTGGGTGAACTACGAGCCATATTTGTGTTGGAGGAATACTGACGTTTCATCCCTTATACGGTACTCGCGCACTGCAGAATTTCCTCGATACCTTTAGAACAAGTATTAAGTTATCTGTGCTTTTAGTATGATTTTATTATTAGAGATTGCAGATTTATTTTAAATTATCATGTAATTTTGTGCGTCTATCTATTTCTCCGTCAGCTATGGACCGATTTTGATGATTTTTTCGCTATTGTACAGAAATAGTCACTGTAAAAAATAAGTAAATCTCCCGCGAAACTTTAAAAACAGTCTAATAACTATGAAATCGGTTTTTTAAACAGTCATATTATAGTAATTTAATAGGGCATCAACCCTACCCACACCACAGAAAAGCTGATTCGAAGCTGTCAATCACCAAAGGTCCTGCTCCGGTACTTCAAGAAGCTGGGCTGGTTAGGTTAGGTTTGCCTGTTTAGGCAGGGGGATAATGCACAATACACTCCCATGCGAGATGTCAGTGCAGATCTTAGTTCCCCTCGGAATTATATTGTAGTAATAATTCTTTATTGCACAATAAAAAAAAGGCGAGCTTAACCCTAAAAAGAGGCAGTCTTTAAGCTTTAGTTAAGCTGGCCTTCTGTTTCATAAGAGACTACAGGGTAATAAAATAACTATGCTATATTGCTCAATTTTTTTGAGCAATCGCATCTCATATATTTAAATTTATTGAGATAATTGATATATCACCTGTGCACACATTGTTTCGGTCCGTTTATTACGCAAACATTTACGCACATGCCTGTACTTGTATGTAAATAAATGTACTTGCACTGACAAAAGTGAAAGTAGGCACAGCCAAAAACGTATGAGGTCGTCCGGTGTTACATCATAAAGACTTCAATCAACTCTATTACTTGTATGTAGAGTTCAATTTACTTTGCTAGTTTGAAATATACTGGACAGATCTGTGAGGTTTTTGCAATAAGTTCTGTTTAAGTACAAAGGTATTCGGTGTGTTTCTTGCAAGATTTCAGGTTCACTTTTGTTGGAATGGACCGGTTTTTTAAATAAATAAATCAGCTTAAAGCTTTTAGATGGAAAAGTTTCAATATTTTGTAGTATGAACCACTTAAGTAATAATTATTCATTTATTCATTGCATACATATACATTATAACAAAGATTTAGCTTAGGTTGTAACTAGCTTAGAAGTAAGTACATGTACCCTGTAAGGGCGCAGCAATATTAATTTATAAATTATAATTCGAAATAAGTAATTGCAACAACAACAATAATCAATTTATACAAAGACTTGGGGACATGCAGATATTGTAAGGTATATGTTATGATTTAGATATTTTATCATTTGATAAAGAAAATTAATAAAGAAAATTACAACTAAAAATAGAAGCAAAATAAAACTACTATCTAGGTATTTAAAACGAAAATAGTTGTGCTAAAAACAGACTGTTGCAGTATAGAGGTAGCTGAATATTGTAATAAAAAAAAATATGATACTTGGATAGTATCATTTAAGAAAAACAATTTCAATACTTTTCAGACGGTTTTTATAAAACACTTTAGCTGAATTCAAATATTTCGGCTTTTGGTTAAAATGACCCTGTATAGAGCATTTGTATAGCACCTCGAATACCTTGACATTTCGTCAGATGACTAAAGACGATCTTTGTCTGTGCGAGTGTAGGCGTCACTTCACTTGCCACTTGCTGTCACTAGGTCGAAGCTATGTCGAACTAACATCTATTATTGTAACCGCTATGTTATGTCAGACTCAATAAGCTATACCTATTATAACTATCTACAAATCTATATCAGCTGGCAAATCTCCAAACTACTCACTTTTGTTTTATTTTTTGTTTGATTTTTTTGAATATACCACTTATATAATAACTTTAGCCACAACGCCACCTCTCCATAAGTCCTTTGAAATTTTCATTTCATAGGATACTCTTCTGCCAGTATCCAGATACTTGCAGAAGACTGGTAAACCCAACAGACTCAATAGCAAAGAAAGTTTATTTAGTTACTGCATTAAATATTTGTTGTTATTTTTTTTTGTGGTATGATGTTTTACCAGCGCCCCATGAGCGCTCTGTCAATACCTCGATACCCTCATTCGTACCTCTATAATCACCACCATTTCATAAATTTTAACAAACCAATGGTCTATTTTTCAATTTCCCAACCAAGGGACTATTTTTCATTTTCCGTATCAGCCAATCAGTGCACTCTAATGCACCGGATTAGAGTAACAATTTGAATACAACAAATTGAAACAATCGGTTGCATATTTTAGAGCATTTGAACAGGGCCTCTGAGCCGTGGCCTACCAGTAAAGCACTATCGCCCACATCTCAGCCTTGCTGCTTACTGGCCCACTTCGGACCGACCGTTCACTTGTGCACTACCACATTTTTGTGGGCGGATTGATCTGATCAAGTTTTGATTCAACTGTAGTTTAATTTTTGTGGGGCTTTGTTTTTTTTTCATGTTTCTGCAAAAAGTTTTTATGCAATTCCGATCGAAAGTAAGCTTTTGCGATTTGTTGATATATTAAAAACTATTTTATCAGGTAGGTATTTATCGCGCTCACTGCGCGCTGCATATTTGAAACAAAAAACAGTGAAGTAGGTAACCGAGATTAGTGAAAATCTTCAAACCCCCTTTCTTACTCTTTTATGACCAGCTAGGGTACCTTATCAATGCTGGCGTTACACCAAAAAGCCTCACGTAAGCTCCTTACTAGAAGAGTAACACAGTAGGTACGTACGTTCCCATAGATACCTACCTTATTATTCAACTGTCTCCCTCTAAACACAAAACAAGCACGTATCGTTGTCTCGAAAGCGTTCATAAAAACGTCTTACAAAAGTCGTTGACATTTCCAAAAGCCAAAATGCCGACACTAAACGCATAAACATTTTACATAAATAAAAAGTCCCAAAACCAATAAGAAAGACTTCGAAATGACATCACCTCGCTGGAACCAAAGCTTTCAAGGTCGCCCAGGTACCCCTATCAGGCTTGTCAGGTTATTTGAGTTCATTAGTGGACCCCAATTTGGACATACCACAGACAATAAAAAACTTTGGAAGGAGTAAATAAACTTTACTCCTTCCAAACTCGAAAAGTTGGCCTGTCTATACCAAGCGCTATGGTAAAAGAAAAAAGTTTTGACTTGTGAACAAAATATTCTTAATCGAACTGTCAATTTTTTGAAATTCGTATGGTGTACATTTGACAGAACGTTATTGGTTTTCAAAACAAAAAGAGGTTGCTTGTTATTATGACACTTTTAAAATTGGAACATGTTCCGAAACGAACACTGATGATAGCTTTTGTTTAAAATCAAAACAAAGAAATAATCGATTTATCTCCTTCATTATATTTATTGAATGCCTTAACTAATAAAAACCTAGGTTTTCGAAAGGTTACTCACAATTATAAGTTATGTGAATTATGTAGGTTACAAAATGTATCGTTTATCTGCACAGTGACTCAAGACTTTGTAACACCCATTGCAATAGTTGATCAGATAGAGTTGTCTATATAGCTGAAACTAGTTTGTGAACTGGTATATCCTGATTATTAGCATTTAAGGCTCTGCCTCGCATTGCTATGCGCCAGTCGCTGATTTTATAATGAATATTACTAATATTAATCGTCATAAATGTTTATGGGGTTGCCAGCTCACGTTTATGGTTACCAACTTTATCCTTTTATTTATGTAAGTTCTCGTCTCCTTTTTATGCATTATGTAAAAGTCGTGTTTTCTTCTGTTGACATGAATCCGAGTGAATTTTCAGGGTTTTTATAGAGGTTTACGTACGTTTATTTTATAGGACAAATTTATATAAATTTTGACGATCAATCGAGACTCTCAACAGCACACAAAAGAAAATTTATTGCGGCAGTTGGAAACATTTAACCTTTACTAGAGACATTTGTTTCCTATAAATGACAATAAGACTTCGTCATAAATTATTACATTATTATTCCTACAACATGACACTTAGTTACCCGGAAACTTTATCCCACTATAAGGCAAAGTTATGTCCCATAACTATATTTTAGCAGAACGTCTGCTTACTTTATAGAGACGAAATCATCTTAGTGTAATTATTGTAACCGATACAACTTGTGGTAATTTCAATTCTGCACTGTGAGACCACGTTACATTATGCACTTTAATATGATTATATTTAATATTATGGCTCCGCTCGTTAGGGAACCCTAATTATGTATGGCTGGTTGCATCAATGAGGGCTGGTGCCTGAATCAATTTATTTTTTGAAATTTTTATAATATAAAACTTAATTCATACTTTTTAATGAGATAAATAAGGTAAAACATGTGTCTTGTCTGCTCACAAAAATAACTTGGTACATGTTCATAAAATAAGTGCGTACGCATATTTACGCGTTCGTTTTTAATTTTTCAGAAAACCCCGTGTTTTGGAAAAACAAGGTTTAAAATACGTTAAATACTTGTAAGTCTACATGATAAAAAGGAAATGTACTTTAGTGTTTTTTTCTAATTTTATTAAAAAAACACGTAAGCGCGGTGTTTTCACACTCGACGTATTGAGGAGCGAGGTTCTGAACACTAAAATCTGAGGATTCGATTATAATTTAACAATCGATAATATCGATACATAATTAATTTATAAATCAAACTAAAAATTATATGCTAGACTTATCCACTCAAAAATATGAGTTAAAAATAGAGGCAGTGGTTTTTAATTCAATAAATTTACCGCACAAAACTACAAAACTAGCAAAAACTAATAACTACTAGTATATTATACTAAGAATAGAAAATAATAAACGCCAATTATACGTTATTTATCTTCGATGAAACCTACGTCTGTTACTTTTTATCCCTGTCAATTATACAGACGCAAAAGAATTTTAACAACGAATGCAGTGGATATTTTTATTGGATACTCTTTTTACGGCGACGTAAACTTATGTATTCTTATCAAATACCAGAGCCTGGTCTATTGAAGTGTCTGCTGCGCTGGCTGTAACGAGCTGATGGTAGATAATGCCAGAAAGGATGTCGAGTGTACGGCTTTTGGATTGCTGCTCCACAATTGTTTTGTTAGTCTATAGGGGATGTTTTTATACGTTTTTGAACGCGAGAGCAAAGAGCATTGTATTGGCAATATTGAATATACGTCCTAATATTATCTTCCTAGGATTGTATACAATATACATATGTATATGTGCTGTATGTACTACATACGATAGTAAAGGTAAGGTTATTTATTATATATTTTTTTTTATTATGTTTGTTTAATCATGATTATTTTCATTTAAGTATGTCTGTTGCCTGACTTAGTTATAGCTTTTAGGTTTGCTAAAAGAAAACTCTTTACAGGGTTAAGCTCGCAGAGGTACATTACATACTATATTTGTCTAAGTTATACTATTAATGTTTTGAAACTTACGCGATCTAAACACATAATGATTAGTAATTAACGAGTATTTATCGCGTTTTTTTTTTCTCGACGTTTCAACAGGTTTGCACTCTGTCGTGGTCACGAAATGACACTAATACGAGATAAAAAAAAACGCGGTAAATACCCTTTCATTAATAAATAATCATTAAGTTATACTATGTTCTGTTGATTGTACAATAAATAATACCTAATGAAAACATTTCATTTTTTAAAACAAAAACCAGCTTCTAATGATCTTTGGGAATATTTTTAATGGGATCACCTCGGGATCATTTTATAACCATCAACAAAGGCTATCAAAAACCAGATAAATTTAGTCCGACTTTTCATACCTACCCTAATATTTGGAACTAATTCTTTTCTCTATAAAAATGCGAATCGAAAACTCCGTTTAAGACAAAAGGCTATTTTCTACATCTTACCTTGTTTGTGGAGTGTCGATCAAGATGGGTCAGTTGCGCGCCGCGTCACCTCTCATCTCGGGCCGCTAAAACAAAGAACTCGAGTTGATTACATCGGTATTATGTAGTACAGTCAACTACAAAAGCGATTATTCTTACTATATGCGTACAAAAAAAGTTCAAAGAACATACGGTTAGATGTACCTACGAGTACAAATGGATCCTATCATATTACGTATTTTCTTCATGTTTATATGACTTGAAATAAAATAAAAGATAAAAGTTACAAAACCTAATTATTGACACTGTGTAAAGAGGAGCAAAACACACTATGCTGTATTTTTCAAATTTATTAATCTCCTTGCGAACTTAACCGAACTTAACTTAAGCAAGATATACTGAATATTGATTGTATTTTAGTGCGTTTGGTAAGTTTGTTGATTCTGGCAATACCAACAAATTTAATTTAATACTAAGCCATTGAAGAGATGCCAGAGAAATCCTCACCAAAAGCTGAGCAGCTAACGTCCTCCAGTCGATCAATCAAAATCAATCCACCAGTTAAATGGTTATTAGCACTACGATAAAAATATTGGATAAAAACTAACACCCTACGACACACAAGGAGTTTTTTGAGTGATCAATTAAATTATTTCTATCTATCTATTTACCAGATAAGAAAATGAAATGAATGATTTGTTAATAGCATGAATACTTTCTTAATAGATCATTGTTTCTTCTTTTCTTGTCAAACAGACCTATGTATTAAGATATGTACCTATCTGATTATACAACATCAACATCACCAGCCTATAATAGTCCACTGCTGGACATAGGCCTCCCCTAATGAGCACCATAGATGGCATCATTATGTGGGGGTTATTGCCCATAATCCCCACGCTGGGCATGCGGGTTGGGATCGCAGTTCGGTGTAGTTGTTCTGCAGAAGGCGCTGCTGCCCGCCCCCCGGTGTGTTTCCCTTAGTCGCCTCTTACGACACCCACGGGAAGAGTTGGGGTGGTGAAATTCTATGCCAGCACCACACGGCAAACCTGATTATAGCGCCAGATAAAATAATCTTTCTTTCTTGTTTCACGACTAAACTTTAAATTTCTACCTAGGCAGTCAATAAGTTTTTGTCATTTTTCATTTTTTAGCTAGATTCTTTAATAAATGTTCACCTATAATATCGTTGTCTTCGACTGTACGTACTTAAATTAATTCGTCCTTTGCAAGCAGTAATGTGGAACGGGTAGGTATAATGTTATCTGTGGAGTTTACCGGCTATCCTTGTGTCGAGATTCAAGATAATAATATAAAGAAACAATTACATTCGCTCATACGTAATTAAAAATGATAACGTGCTCAGTAAATGATAAGTAAGCATATTACAGTATGGTTAAAACACACACAGACACACTATAAAAATTTTCGTAGTTTGGGATTCATTAAAAAGCTAGGGACATAGTTTGTGTTGGAACCTTCTTGTATTGGAACCTTGTTTGTGTTAAATCCTAGTTTGTGTTGAAATTTAGTTTGTGTTGAAATTTAGTTTGTGTAGAAACCTATATTGTCCGTAGTTGACCCGCTAGCAACATTCATAATGATTTACGATAACTAATGTAGGTGAAGACAACGATTTAAAAAGTTTGAGGATTATGTGTGGATTTCTTCAATTTAGTAATAATACACTACTTATTTACGTAGGTACTTAGTAAAATCTAGTTCTAAAACCGTACTTGGGAAAATTAAAATCTAGGTGTAAACTTAACAAAGAAACTTAACTTAAAATTTTTAGCCTTAGAAACAGTAAAGTCATGTCTATTCGACCTCTTTTTTTAATTAAAAAACAGCTATTGCCAGATCTCTATCAAACACCAATAAAAAATAGACAGTAGACAAAATGAAACAAAAAATAACCTCCGGTTAAAAAAGATAGAGTAGATACAACAACATCTTTCTCTACAAAAAACGCTCCATTTCAATACAGGTAGCGTTCGTGACAGGCTCACATAACTGATATATTGTAGAACTGTCGTCACATCTGCATACTAATGGAGTAGGCTTTTGTGAAGGTCATGGCTCACAAAACATGTACTACATGTCTGCGGGTTCGATTCCCGCCTCGGGACAAATATTTGTGCGATCTGCAAATGCTGTTCAGTGTTCTGGTCGTTTTCTTTGTATAGTAAAAATTATTTAGATAGATAGATTATTTATTTATTCATTTTCTAAAAATACATACTTTGTTAGCAGTACCTTAAAGCCTATGTTAGGTTTACCAAAGCACTGGGTTCTCACATAGATACTGTCATTAATTACAGTTAACACAAATTATAATACATATTTCTAATAAATAAATCTAGAATATAATTAGGTACATTTTAAACAAAAGATCGATTTACGCATGACCATTGGCAACACTCACAACTTGGTTTTATCTATCAACGCACTGAATAACAAATTATCTTTCTATGTTCGCGTATGTATATCAGTTATCTAGCACCCATAACACAAGCTCTGCTTACTCTGGAGCTAGGGTGATCGTGTGTAAAATGCCCACCCAGCATTACTTTACAGCATTTTTTTGCTGGTATTTGTTGACATAATTTGCACCATCTAAACACTACCACAAGATTTATATACGAAGAAACAAATCTTCTTAATAATCTCGATTCGTATTGATATCAATCAGATGAGCTACCTGTAGATTGTTGGCCGTTAGCTCAGTATTTAGTTACTTAATATTAAAGAAGTCTAAAATTAAATAACCAAAGTTGATCTGGTATTGAAACAATTTAGCTAACTGCATACTGTTGCAAACAAACAGGTAGCTCAACTGTTATTGAATTGTAATTTACTAAATAAATAGATATAAGACATGACTCATGCAAATGACAGTACTGTCAAGCATGCCTGTGGCAATAGCTGATGAGTACAACGCAATAATAATGATCATGACATGAATCATGGATGACTAGGTAAGTGCCGTGTATAGGAAATAAGTTATAAATAAGTTGGGATTAAAGTACAAATGCGAGGCGTCTGTCACTGAGGGGCTTATTGCTATTAAATAGCTAAATAATTTCTTATTGATTTTGGCTTTCTTGACGTTTTGACCGGGCTGTGGATACTGGAAGACTACACAGTAAATTGTTAAATTATACCCAATCTGTTTTGATCACGTAAGAGATTTATTTTTGTGTTATTATAATATACGTTTGAATGCAATGCGAATTAATTAAAGACGTATTTAGTATTAATTTTATATTTAAAGAACTAATCTCCAAACTCTATACAAACAATCTGACATTTATTATGTTACTGAAGTGCCCCATTGAACGTCGAGTTAACTCGACAACACCCATATCGCAGATACTCAGGCATTCTCTACAGTTCTATCACTCACGGAATGAGTTTTTATTCCGATACCATGATTGCTGTCATAAACAAGTGAACCGTATGCCAGGATATTGCTAAAACCGTGAACAAAAACATCGGAAGTTAGTAAAACAATCAATTTCCGTCTAATCGACTATCGTAGGAAAGTCGTTGATTCAATCGATTATGTTTCACAAGACCCCGCTTCGCGATGCTAACCAGAAAATAAAATAGATTTATATCGAAAAAAATAACAATACAATAACCAAAAAATATTTAAACTAGTATTGACAATTGAGATGACTGCAGACTATTGCAAACAATCTACAGGTAGCTCAACTAAGCGACAACACCCAGTTGTTATGTAATCAAGAAACCCACAACCCACAAGATGTTAGTAAGAAATAACAATAATTAAAAACAAATGTCTAAAAAGAATAAGACAACTAATTTTTCTCTAAAACCCGTCTGACTTGAATAACGTTAATTCTGTGGCAAAGCCATTATCTATTGTTGTCTGAAATAAAGTTTATGTATACATTGTATTGTATATACTATTTGCAATATGTAGTACTTATGTATTCTTAGTAAAATACCAAACTAACAGTCACTCACACGGAATCATTTGAATTCCGAATGCGTCGGGGCCGTCCGTCATAAGCATGCGTATCGGCTGCGCATGAGTCGACAAAGTGCTGCTGTTGACTTGGTGATGGATCAATGATAAAACATTCTCGTACCTTTTGCCACGCCCTGCTTGGCTACCATTGTGTCTCTTATACATACATTACTTAGAAACGTAGATCTACAAATGTAAGTACAGAATGATTGCAATAAATATGTATTTATTACAAAGAAATACATATTACTATATATACTTTATACTTTTGTTTGTTTGTCCACCACTTACTTCTATTGCTCTTATATAATTACTTCTTTTCTATTGCTCTTATATAATAGGTATTTGTGAAAACTTTTAATTGGCCGTCCTTAGGTACTTATATTTTATTTCTTTGTGTTTAGCTGTGAGTTTTCCTAAAATAAATAAATACATTCAGACGAATGAAATAAAACGTCTGTTTTGGTAAATTTTGTTTTTTCCTAATCTATACCGCACAGATGGGCAAAATAAATAAAATGCCGTTATTTAAAACTCGGTTCTACTCATATTGTTCAAACAATACTCATTGGTCTGTGAAAACTTTGATATAAAAAAATGCTACCCATTTGTGCAATAATGTTTGTGACAAAAATAATAACGCGTGAAGCATTTTTGAAAATATATTCTCTCTCCGTAAAAATATTATCAAGCGAGAAATACTACTAAACTTATTTTATTATGTAACTAAGTTACACACGAGCCACAAGATGGCGTGGGAGTTTCCTTAATAAACTTCCGAATAGCTCTTATAATTATAAAGTAGTGTTACGGTCGGTTTATAACTACAAAAATTGAAACGGAGTTATGTAAATATAACCAATAGTATGGTGGCATAAAGGTAGGTACCTAAATTCAGTTCAGCTAAGCTACTCCTCATCTAGCAAATTTAAAAACTGAACTCAGCCAAACGACGCGGCAACGGAGATAATTATTTTTTAGTATGATTTTTTAGTTACGAAACACATTTGTTTGTGCATTAAAGAACAATGGCAGGTCTCCATACTAAGAATTGTCTGGGATCAAATTGAAGCGTACCGTAATGAAAAAAATGTTAAAAGATTTGGCGTTAGCTCCAGAATCTATAAATGAGACTATTTTCTTTGGGGAAAGCCGGAAAAAAAAGATTTCAGTGTTTGAATTTTTTGGTTATGAATGAACGTCAAACAATAATTATTGTCCATAAAATATCGCAGATTGAAATCATATCATAAAGAAATGGATAATGTGGTTTGGTCTTATCTATTAGACCACGCCCGCCACCTTAAATATTCGAAATGAGAAATGATAAACAAAATGAGCAAAACAAATTCTAAAGTTCTTGTATGTTTACGAAAGCTGAGCGTGTATTAAAAAAATCTACGTACTTGCCCCGTAAACACAAAAAAATAAGCTAAGCAGAGGTTGTGTTATGTTATGAGTTCCTACTAGATAACTTATTTACTAAAAATGATATATATAGGTATACCTACATTAATAGATATTTTTTTATTTTACATAGAAAATGCCCAGAACACCCAAAACAACAATATCGGAGTCCTAAGGGCACGCACTAGCCAGACACAGGGCAGTATCAATTAGTCCATAAACAGTCCAGGTCGGGTGTTACATACGTCGCCTGTGGGTAAAAATAAATAGAAAACCAAAATATAAACACAAAACACAGCAGAGATGAAAAACGCCGAAGTCTCGGAAGGATTCTGTCAAAGAGAATAAAACTACTACGTTCTAGATTCTGTGGTGTCTTGACAGACAACTGCTGACAACATGACTGACACCATGACTGACACTATCAAAGACAAATCAAAGACAAATGATACATTGCATTCAATAATTGTACCCGCACCACTAATAAAATGGTAACATTTCGAATGTACCTAATTCGAATATCATTTGATAAGCTTTTTAATATCATAAAATAACTCCGGCCTTTACGAGAAGGAGTGAATAATTGAAAAATCGTAGAAAATTTATTAAATTTGATTCATATACATCAGATCCATGGACGCAAAAAAAAGTCCAGACCAAATTCTGCCATTGTTCGGATGGAATATTTATGTGTAGGTATCGACCTCCATGAAATGGCGTGGATGATTATTTTGTACAATTAATCCAAGGTGCTGCCAGCTCTCTCCCATAAAAAGGTCATTACAAGTACGGGCCCGAGTGTCACGGCCATTAGACCACCCTTTCGATTTCACATTCTGTGACCGCTTGTAGAGTTAGTTTAATTTTTATGATGGTGCCTTTACCTTTTATGTGTATTCTATAGTTTATCTATCTAACTATACACACACTTTTAATGTAAGCCTTTCGGTAGCATCATTCGATTTGGTGTTGTGATCTTAATCTTAAGAACATTAACTTGCTATTGAAGTTAAGTTTTGTTAGTATTCATTGATAATGTGTTTTATAAGGAACTTTCTCGATGAAATATATCCATTATTATATTTGCCATCTTCGTACAATAAAATCTAACTGGCCATTTGAGCCTCACTGTTGGACAAAACACTCCATTCCATCCTACCATAAATCCATAGTGTTTAAATTATGTTTTCCTCTATGTTTTTTGTAATACTCAGTAATGTTTCCTCTATCAAGAAACACAGCTAATCTTAAAAGCCCTGCCATATTGGACAGCGTTTACAAGAACAGCTAAAAGCAACCATTGACAGGTTCTAGGAACGTCGCGGGTGCCCCCTACACGCTGTCATGTCCAAGTGATACGCGGTTCGCAAGCAAGTGGTCAAGATTGGTTTTATTAGTTTTGTTTATGTCTACTAGCCTCGATCAATTGATTGCTAACCTGCATACTTCTGCTTTACTATTTTATTTTATTAATATTGTAGGTATTTATTCATTTAGTATCGTCACGTGATGATAAGCCTTCATGATAAATAAATAAAAACTGTGACTCGAGAGCAGATTAGTATCTGACGAAGCTAATATGGATCAGTTCAGCTACATGTAGACTGTTTGCAACAATCTCCAGTTAGCAATCGTTTCAATTTTAAATACAGTCCAAACTCCCCATTGCTCTTCGTAGGTACTATAAAACGATAGTTAATAATCTTTAGTAAAACGATAAAGTTTCTGATTAAAACATTTAAATTAATTTTATGGGCCTCGATCGAAAATAAAGAATGGCGTCCGCACCAGCAATTGTAGCCGCTTTTAAATTAATTGAACTCGAATAGGAGTAACTTTCCAACACTTAGTGGTCGGGTTTTAGTTTTATTAGTCATTTATTTTATTGGTACGTCTAGTAAATTGCAAGCTTAATTATTGTTAGAGGAGTAGGGTTCCATTGTTTCAAGATTCGTTTAAGGTAGAATTTTATTACTCTCTTTTACAGGGATATAACTTCGGTAACAAAAAAAATTACAACTCAGCGAGTATTTACAATTGAAACAATTTCCTTTTACTACTCTAATACACGTAATTGGCGCTCATTAGGGAAAGCCTATGTCCAGCAGTGGATTAACATAAGCTGATGATGATGATGGTGACTCTAATACACAATAATTTATTTGGAACTAGCTTTTGCCGGCGACTTCATCCGCGTAGAAATCTAAAATGGTTTAAATAATATTTTCTTTGATTATTAATGTTATTAAATTTGTTATTACAAAAATAATATAATAAAATAGTATTCGGTTATATAGGGTGTCCCTGTACTAGCCCAAGGAAAATGACATCGGGATAAAAAGTATCAGACATACGTCTGTGCCAAAATTCAACAAAATTCAATAGGTTAGACGTGAAAGATGGACAGACAGACGGAGCTACTTTCACATTTCTAATATATAGTAAGGATAAGGTACTTAATATATAAAAGTTACAAATAACGAAGAGGCAGCAAAAGTTAAAATCTGTGGAGCAGCCTCACCGCGCCGCGCTGGCACAACTTATTTAAATTATAAGATCATAAATACAAATTTCTTCATTTATAGTTAGCGTTATTCCATGTTAAATTAGTATTTTAGAGTCAGAAGGGTTACCACATATCCACCCGGCTAGGCCTCCGCACTCGATAGATTTGAATAAGCCTTGCACGAAGACTTAATCTCCGATAGTGAATTAAAATGGTTACTGTCCACTTAAAAACTTTGGTAGGTTGTTCACTAAAGCTGTCATGTCACAGACCTGTCCAAGACAAAAAATCTCGCCTATCCATACATATCCAAGGCCAACCATTAAAATATACAATCGTATCCACGAGCGAAACTGACTCATTATATGACGCCATGTTGTGGAAAAATAACTTAAATAGATAAGTCTCTTGAGTTTTCTGAGAAAAATGTCAGAGGTTTGTGTTGAATCACAAATTGCCAACGAAACAAGATGGATGTGTTGGTTAATGCATACGGCATGGAGTGTGGGGTGAGGCAGGGTGGTATAACATCTCCTCTGTTATTCAACCCCTATGTTAATGATTTCATAGACGACCGCAGCAGTACCCATACGGGTTGTTTTGTAGATGAAGTCCCCGCGAACAACTTCAGATACGCGGATGACATGGTAGAGCTATGTGGTCGGTGAGACTGTTCGCCAACTGGTAATATCTGTATAAGTAGTGTAGTATTGTAACGTAGTGTAATAATGTATAAGCATTAGGCCAGTCCATGTTCCGATTAATATGCAGAATGATG
This sequence comes from Eupithecia pulchellata, assembly GCA_963931895.1. Taxonomy (NCBI): domain Eukaryota; kingdom Metazoa; phylum Arthropoda; class Insecta; order Lepidoptera; family Geometridae; genus Eupithecia; species Eupithecia pulchellata. The sequence continues at coordinate 13,646,859 of OZ007522.1, forward strand.
CGGCTTTGCTGATTGTTAGTAATTTTAAATACCTGGAGCATGTTGTGGATTTGAGGACCTTACGGATGATGAAGATATGAGGGAACGCAGAGCGCTGGGGCGCTTCGATCCAGCAGTCGGCGTTCCTTGCAGCTCACTTTCTCGAGCTGCGTCTAAATACAGTAGACTGTACAACTCTACTCTACTGAGTAGAGTTTTAACATCGCCTTGTCTAATTGTATAATTTTATATGACTGTTTATTTGCTGATATCTATCAAATTTATTGTGCTGAATGTAGTTTTAAGTACATATGTTTTGAATATAACATTTGTATTATTTTTTATTGCAAATCAAACTAGACCCTTTTTTCATGTTGATGATAATTTAATGCCCTATTTTTATATTAATGTTATTATGATTACGTTTAGTGTTACATTATGCAACTAGTTTTACGAACTTAAATTTTAGGTCTATATTGATGGATAAATAATATCTACTTCTCATACCGACTATAACAGATTATGTTTATCTTAATACATTATCTTTTAGGTACGCCTAAAGAATTAATTTCGTAAAAAAATAATTGGTTTCAGACTTATAAAGATCTAACCTCAAAATTTCATTAAAAATCTAATCAGAATCACGACACAAAAGGCGTTCATTTTAATTCATTTTAACCAACCTATCTATAGTCCATTTAAGGGGAAACGCCACGGGTATCTTGCCAATTTGGTATTTTATTAATGTTTTATAGGTTTTTCTTAGTATTTTCGGATGATGCATCAATTAGATTTTATAGATAATTTGATTGTTTTGATGAAAACAAAAAAAATACTTCAGGTTCCTAAATTTTACGCAGTATTTGAGTTTTGTGGAATAAATGCTATAAAAACTTCCCGAAGACAGGAATAAAGTTTTTATGGAAAAAAAACATACACAGCCGATCTTCTTTTATCGAGGTCGGCTAAAAACCAACTTTTATCCGGCTTTTTATGGCATAAAAAGTAGCTTATGTTAATCTCAATCCAGCCCTTAATACTTCCTCTTCTTTAAGCTTGTCTATTTGTAATGTTCTTTCTTTGTATAGTAAAGTATTTTCTATATATCTCAATCTTGAAAAACTATACTAAATTTCAGCCGGTCCGTAAAGTAGTTTTAAACGTGAAGTAATAATTTTCATTTTAGTTTAACACATCCTAAGGTTGACTGCTCAAGCAGCCTTGCTCAGACCTTCGAGGATACAAGTCAAGGTCACACCTATTCGAGGTATCGATATCATCTTTACGGACGTCCACGTTATCACAGAATTCAAAATTCAAAACGGGTATAACATTGCTTGGTGGAACCAAGCAATGTTATACCCGTTTTGAATTCTAGCTAAAACATATCATTGTTTTAAATAATTTTTGATAAAAGACCAACAATAAAAACTATAAATCTCTTTTCAGGGTTAAGCTCGCCTATGTACATAACCTTTTAATTAAAGTTCATTCTATGTTTTACTGCGTGTACAATAAAGAATAAAGAACAATCTCCTTATTTCAGAACATCTAGAGGTAATCTAATTGACTACAATTAGACATAATTATACCTACCGCTCTAGGAAATGCGTAATCTTCAAACTTACGAATCTCCAATACATAATATTGATATTCGTAAATAAAAATTAAGTTTTAAAATCCATCAATACAAACTCTGATACAAAAGATTTCAATGCGCTCTGACCTACAAAGTGCTACGCTTTAAAAAATTCGATGTTTGTTCAATGTATGGATTGAATATAACAGACAGAATAAATAATTTATTAATGCTATAACATTATATTAATGCATCGTCTAGCAATAAAACCTGTGTTTTTCAACAATTACAGTTGATGAAACTGTAATTGTTGAAAAAACACCAATATTTATAAGTCAACCTTTTCAAATCGATTGTATCGATCGAGAATGAACAATTTCTCTTTCATATTTGTTTCTTTGTTTGTGTTTAATTAGACCTAGCATTTGCGTACCAAAGAACTCGTTTTTCTTTTAAAAAACTAGTATTGGAATGTTGAATCAACAAATCGAATGCTAACATTTGCTCTGCTGGCGTCGAAACTACAAAAAACTGTCGAGAGTTAACAAAGAATGAACGTTTTCATAGTGATCGGGTTCCGTAATTGGATAAACCAACTTTATCACAATACCTGAACTGGCTCGTGATGGACAAGAAGAAGTATACCATCTTTCCAATGCCCATTTATTCCAACTTAATTTTATTTATTGTTATTCACGAAAACAAACAATTACACTCAAGTCCTACTTGTTTATTTGTTTGTTAAAATTAAATACCATACACCGTCTATATTGTTCCTTCATCTCCAGTCCATCCCTAGATTGCCTGGAAGAGATCGCTTGTAGTGATAAGGCCGCCCTTTATACTTCGCATGTCTGTTTGTAATGTTTTTCTTTCTTTGTGTGGTATAGTCAAGTACTTTCTACCTATTTATTAAAATTTACCTAAGTATTCTTACGTGTGCAGACTTTATGTATAATCATCAGCCTCGTTGTCAACTTTTAATTGTAAAAACTCGTTTATATCGGTAGATAGCTTACGTACCAACACCAGTAAGAGCTTTCTTGGAATATTTTTACATCAATTTATAATCGGTTTTTATGTAGAACATATTAGGTTCTGCTCACCTATTTATTTTCACGGCTGATAAACGATCAAATACTTTCACACTTGTTAAACAGAACCCTAAAACCGATAGGTGCAACAAACTTTACGCCGCTATGGCTAATTGTCTCGGAGCGCGACGATTCCACAGACAACAGAAAAACCTGTAACATCGTAGAAATAACTTTGAAGTAACTGATTCTCAACAAAGTGCGCCAGATAAGAATGCGTTGACGTTTTTATGGTTGTATCTTTATTAACTTGAAACAATAAATAATAACGACTCTACGGTTCAACATTTTGCTATAAGGTCGTTAAACATCTCAGAATAATTGAGTGAACAATTTATTTTGCGTAAAACGAAATAATAAAGAAATGGGAAAAAAAACTATTATGGCTGTTTTACACAACTATCAACTTCACCTAAATCATTTTAATTTTAATTTGTTTGAATTTTCTTTTATTTTTCTTCGGTAATAAATTAAAAAAACAGCAATAGAACAATCGCTGAAAAACATTTAACGTTAGTTACTCGTAGGTAGGTATTTATTTTTAAGAACTTGGAGCAACGGTTTTATAAAAAAGTATTTCTTCGTATTTTTTCTTTTTAAAATACAAGTTTGTTAAACGTACGCCATCTTGTTCTCTATATACAATCTACATTATTCCCTGCTAGTTATGTATAGGCATAGACGAAATATTAGGTACGTATAGGTAGATGAAGCTCAGTTATGTAAACGAGTTGGTGAGGTTAGGTCCCGTTATTCCACTTCTATGAATGCTTTCGACCATTTTGACCATGCTAAGAAAATTACGTCATTGTAAGCTTTGAATTCATAGCAGGTCCATGGAATGTATGGAGGTTAATAGCTTTGGAATTCATATTTAAGTTTAGTTTTATATAACTAAGGTACATAAAGAGTAATTATTGTACATAAAAGCCGTTATCACTTATTTATTTGCTGTTTTGAACATGCATGAAGCACGACTATGAAGTTCCCTAATTTTTGACAGGTGACTGAATAAAAACTAAATGATAGAATGTAGTATTTTATAGACTCAGTGACTTTTGGATACCTATAGAGATTCGAGCTGTTGACTAGCAATTATGGGGACTTATGAAAATTTCGATTATAACGTACTTATCGAGCCAACAATTACCTATAACGTTGCAAAGACATATTAGGTACCTATTCTAGAAGATGCACCTAGTGACAAAATTAACAAAATTATAGTTACCACACTGTTACTTAATGTGTCTTTTTTATTTCAGAAAAACGCGTACAATGACACTTGCAGAAGTAAAACAAATAATAAAGATACAAAATCGAATCGGTACTGTATAAGGACATGACTATTTGAATGACTCCTTTATTTGCGTAGTTTGACTGAACTACCAAACAACAAATAAGAGAGTATAGAATAGGAACTCCTGCACCATTACTACGTTATGTATATATTAACCATTATTCCACAAAACCCTTAGACATTCAGCAATAAAAAATTATCAAGCGTTTTATTGTCATGATTTTTATCGACGCGGATTTTCCTTTCTTTGTTTGTTTTTAAATCCTTTAAGTGTCGTGTCCTGCTACTATTCATAAAAATACAAAATTATAAGAGTATTCAGCATCAGAAGTTATGAATAAATAATAAAACCCGTGTCATAAAGTTGCGCATTCTGCTCAATAAAACTGCAGGAGATCGGCTATTGTCATCGCCATAGACATTGAATATCAAATTCGACTAGAGTAAAATAAGCTGTAGCAAGCTTAAAATAGAGTCAAAAACTAAGGCTCTATAATCGCTCAGTATTCGAAAAATGAGAGCCAGAGACATATAGAATGGGCGGCCATGTTTGTTGTCTATGGTGGCGAATTTATAGCGTGGGGTTGTGTTTTCATGTTCCATTTTTCAAATGTATATGACTTTTTCATTTTTACATATGAACTTGAAGTAGGTAGTTTTTAACATCGCTCAAAGAAATATAGTGTAATAGATGTATACATAGATGTGTAGATCCGGTGTATGAATGAACCTTAAAATCCTTTAGGGTTTATTCATACACTATAAACCCTAAAACCCCTCAGAGTTCATTCAAATATATACAGTGTAATATGTGTGTATAAATGTTTAATAGATCCGTTTCTACGGATTCGATGCTATTGGAAACAATGATTCACTTCATCCAGAATAGTGTCGAGTTTGTGATCCTTTGTAAACGACACCGTAGGTGTGTACATATTTACTTTTTTGTTTTTTGATTCCTCGTGGCTGAGTGGTAGAGTCCGCCGTACAAATGAGTGTTTTATAAAATGTTTTTTATGACTCACTTAGTACCTACTGCATACGAATCCTCTTTTATGGAATTCCCGCAATCAAGGTATTCATAAACATTTCTGCCATATCTCCATAATTCTGCAATCTATGAATAGTTTCCATGTTTTTGTGTAAACGCTCAAGCGTGCCGACCGCGCGCAAAAACGTAATGAGCACCAAGTGAGCACAAAATGAGCACGTGTAATTGTGCGCTGGCGCATGTGCAGGGTTTGTGGCAGATTTGTTGTCTATTTTTGTATCTGTGATGTATACCTACAATGGCACCTTTTTCTAAGGTAGATTTTTTATGAGTGCGCGAAAAATAGGTTGGATGTGTATCTTATCTTTCAATTTAAGCACGTTGCTGAATCATTGTAACCACAAGTAGTTTTCCATTAAAATTGTACCCAAATTACACCAACGAGGTGGCATCGCGTGTACCGATGCAAGTTCACCAATGTACGATAATTCGACGCAACGGCGGCGTAATACCCTGTAATACTATAATTATAGCGTAATTTGTGGATAGGGTTCGACACGGTCGGAAATTTAGCTCGATTAGCCATTGCATGCTATATTGGCCAGTAAAAGGATGGTAGGTACTACACTACTTGTCCGATTTATCAAACGCAAATCTGATTTAAGCTAGTCTCACTCAACTGATGAATTTTTGTCACATATTCATTAAAAACTATCAAACCCTCACTACTTTAGACGTGGTTTTCATTGCACCTCATTGCTGGTCTACTAGAGATGTCTCTTTAGTTTCTTCAAAATGAAACGTTTCGATAACACAATCGTGGCAAGCCTACATCGTGTCATCGTTTCATCATTTGTATTAGAATAGACTCGCCTACAAATCAAACCTCTACAGTTATTCGAGTGGTTTGGACCGGCCTTTCAACCGTGTATTCAGCAACACGGCTGTAACACGGGTAATAACGCCTCCTGTAAGATGACTGACACAGTAAGAGACGTTGGGTTTGACAGTGATTGGGGAAAATATGATTCCGTGTGATTGTAATTGTCCAAACAGTCACGACACAGTGATTGTAAGAAAAAGTTGTAAAGGCGAGTCTGTTTTAATGATCATAGGTAGATGTATTATATTTTATTTTTAACAGCATGTTACTGGCGAGGAATAAAAAGGGTTCTATGTTCCACTGTATATTTTTTTTGTGTGTTTGTTTGTCGATGTCTCCGTCAATTATGAACAGATTTTGAAAATTCTGTCGATAATGTAACGATGGTGATCCTAAGATAGTCTTCTAAAAAAATCTCAAGATAAATATTTGTCTTAAAAACTAACGAAAAAAACCGTTAAACCGAAAAAAGAAAGGAATTTGAAGTCAATTTTTTGTATTTTTAATAATAAAATTATCTTTAGTACGTACTTTTGTTTATAACCCCTTCACCAATATTTACCGATTTTGATAATTATTTCCTTTTAGTAAATTGTAAAAGGTACCGCTATAAAAAAAAATATTTCGGTACGGAAAAGTAGTTTTCGTTCCGTTTGATGATTTTCTAAAGACATCTAAGTTAATGAACATGCTACACAAGTCCAGTCTACAGAGTTTTCTATAGAATCTGAAGACTGAATTACGGAAACACAAAGAAAATAATAGAGCAAATAAAACCTTGGTCGTTACGACGTCGGATATACAGACCTTGAATAAAATCTTCTTTTATTTCTGACGTTCGAAATCTGAAAACGAAACAATTGAATTATACAGATGTAGAAAAAACTGTTATTAGCGAAGCCTCTCTGACAATTTAAAACAAGTAGGTACGTAAAGTTAATTAATTGAAGTTAGAGTATTTGTGGTCTGAAAAAAGGAAAAGCTTTTTCCCTTAGCGCTGTACCTCCTTAGTAAGAGTTAATCTATCCTACCAGATCCTACCCAGCATAAGGTTGCCTGGAATTGATCACTCTTAGCATATGTCTGCTGACTGTGTTTTACCAGTTATAAGATTTTTTAATTATAAGTAGGTACATCATGGTTATTAACACTAAAGTAATTCATGACGGGATATTTACCATGATTAGAGTTTTCCAATATTAGCACCGTTTCATGCGCCATGATCACGGAACAACTGAAGGTCACATGACTGTGAGTTAGATTTTATTTGCAGATATACCGATCTACCCCCTCCTTTAGAAAACTCAAAACTCAAATCATGGTAAATATCGCGTTATAAATGACTTTAGTGACAATTAAATAACCAAATTAGAACTAGTATTTACAATTGATCTAACTGCAGACTGTTGCAATTAAGAAGGTACCTACAGTGAATTTCTTATCTGTCAACTACTGCACCCAAAATTAACCTAATACTAACATAGCCAAGCAAGTCTTTCGCAACCGGTCAAGCGATCTTTCTTGCCCCAAAATACCTGTTCTCAAAGGTCTTCGGGGTGACCTTTTTGACACTGAAATCCGGTTACAAACCTATCCTGTACAAAATTGGGACGTATACAATTAAAGAGAAGGTTCATTTTTATTTATTAAGCCTTGGGTGCATCTTGAGAGGGAAAGTGAGTCTGACCTTGGGGTTTTATTTTGTTTTTGTGGCATTGTGTTGTTAATCAATCTTGTTTAAATACTTGTGCACAGTGGAATTTTCTTTTCATGCTCAAAGATGTACCCTCTGTGGTACGATGGTCAAAGGTCCGCCGGTCCGACACAGTTTGGCTGCATTTATTTGTTCAGGGTGCGTAAATCAAATATCTATATATTTATTATTATATTAAATATATCAGTCATCTAGTAGCCATAACACAAGCTCTGCTTTTCTTGGGGCTAAGTGATGCTGTGTAATCGTCACAAATTATTAGAGCCATAGTGCATGCAAATTATTAGAGCCATAGTGATGATTGTTGAAAAAGAAATTGTCAAAGAAGAAATCAAAGAAATTGTATGAGATCTCTTAGAGCAAGTCTCCATGGTCAACATTTTCAAAAGTATACTTCGCAGTCAAGGTGTGTAATATTTTTCTTTTTATGATCAAGCTCAAGTTTTACAGACGGCCAGACTACTAGAATTCGAATCAGCAAAATATTCAAATTCAAAATCTAAAACCACTAGAGCAAAATTGTGTAATAAAATGACTCAATGAAATATCCGTTAAAATGATACCAAAAAGGTCAGCTTATCCAATCAAAATACCCACTTACTTCCAAAATGGTCTGAAGTGATCTATTACGAAAGCATTCGTCCCAAATATGGCAGTGGTCTTGCCGAGGATTTGACACAGATTAACTAGGTAGGTAACAAATATTCTTCGTGTTTGGTCAACTCGTCCCACGTCTCATTATATATAAAAATCTATTATGTACTACTAACTCCTGCTCGCACGTATTTTTCAAGATAAAAATAAGCTTATCCTTGTCTAGGACAACCACTATGTATGTATGCGAAAATATATACATATATACCACTATGTATGCGAAAATTTACTTGTAGGACCTTAGAAGCAAGCTTTCAACAATATCCTTACAGTATACAATATACTTAACTTCTAGTTAGTAGAAAGAAAAGAAAAAGAAGTAAGTTTTTAAAACCAACGCGATTCGATCACATTGTAAGTGTGGGTAGTTGCAAAAGTCAGAGTGTAAACCTATTGAAACGTCGGAAAAAACAGGTAAATTATAATAATAATAATGCTGGACAATCCACACAGCATCATCTAGCCCCAAGCTAAGAAAAGTAAAACAAAAAAAAAATAAATTGAATGATGAATAGCGGTGAATATTTTATAATAACTCACTTCTATTAAAATTAAAACCTGATCTTAAATTGCTTCAGTCTACTTCTTCTACGTACAGAATTAATTAAAAATTCACTTGGGAGTATGAGACACAAATCTTTTGTGTTTCTGTTTTTGCTACGCCGATTCAGCGTAGCTCGTGCTACAAAGGTCTACGATAATATGTTTGTTTCTATTGGGTAGGTAGGTTTAGATTTAAGGAAATTAAGGTAGAAATAAAGAGCAAAGAGGAATTTAGTTCATAGTAGAGTGGGTGCGCGTTGAAATCTTTTGTATGCTCCGCAGATATTACGGGGCGTAGCCGAGGCATCGAAGCTCTAGAATTAAATGGCAGCAGCGTGGTAGACGAAAGATGTGACGAAAGTGAGATACATCATAGAAAAGATGGCAAAATCACCTACACAATGCTCGTATCCGCAATTCTACGACTTTTTTCTTCAAATGTTCTGTTATTTATTCGTGCCATTTTGTATATTTTTACTTGCTCGTGTCAAATGAACACTGAAATGTCTTCTTGCGCAACTAGCAAAGAACCACTACCTACCTATATAGTTCTGCGATAATTTAAATAGGTAGTTCTACGTTAATTTATAGGAAAAGTCACCAACCAACGACTGTGATCCTGAGTCCGGTTGACAATAGTTTAGTATACGAGGTGTGTTCGTAACATCTTTTTCTATGGGATTTGGTACAACGCAGCGCCTCTGTCGTGCGGACAGGGAACTACGCCCATCACATACAAAACTATCATCATTCAAAACTATCGAGATTCAGAGCTCAGAAGATACAAATGAATAACATACCTACGTATTACCTAAATATCAACCTCCGACCCCCTAGAACAGGGATTTTTCTCTGGGGTAGAAAGGACAATGATGGTGACATCGCACCGCTTACACTTTGCAATGTATGCAGAGATGCAGAGTCAGAGAGAAGTTTAGGGAATAAATTTCAAATTATTTACACATTCGATGACAAACAAGGTGATGTATTTCTTCTTCTCTATTATATATCTACTACAGGATAGATCCTAGACAATACCTAATAGCCTTGCTAGAAGCTGAAGTCTGACCATAGGTACCTATTTTAAATTAAAGTAGGTACGTATTGTTACCAGACGGGCGGTGAAAATAACTCTTGTCATAAAATCATCCGCAATTCAAAAGTAAAATGTAACAATAGAAAGCTGCACTCATCGGGTTATGAAATCTGTTCCCATGAGAGTGCTCGTAACTCACTGTGAACGTCGGTTTAATTTCTTTGCACTTATTGTGCCGTTTTTATAAGAAAGTTGCCGGTATTCAAGAGAATCGAAGGCTTTCTCACGTCAAAAATTTCTCAATACAGACATAGGTAATGTTCAATCCTACGAATCCTATCCTAGTACAATAATGCGAAGTATTTGCCGCTGTGAAGATATTTATCCGAAGACAACGACATAATTATGTGTGCACACAGATGAAAATGCTCATGTAATCTGTGTTATTTTCATCTTGTTTCATGTTGTGTTTTGTCGTCGTCTTCGCAAAAACATCTTGTTTTTGTGACTTCTTATTTGCTAGGTAGGTACTTCTCACTGTGAAAGATTTTTATTAAAGATTTTTATTATCAATCTCAAGTTTAGAGATATAACCACGAATTCAAGTTCAGGCAGCCAGAGTTCGCCAAATTCAATAACCAATAAGCCAAAAAGTTCAAAAAACCTAGAGCCAGAAACGCTTTTATCATTGTGTCTGAAATAGAGCTATTTTGAAATTTATGCTGTTAAAAATTTTGATTATGTATTGCCAACTGTCTAAATTGGAAATCCCAGTACGTAGGTAGGTACATAAGGAAGAGAATCCAGGAATGGTAGCACCTGAATACAAAAGTGGACGGTTTCTAATGTCCACTTAGTGAACACACGGATCAGGAAGCCTAACTCGTCAGACTAGTTTTCAATCTGGTCTAGGAATGTGTGAGTATCTACAGGTGGCTCGGAAATCCTTTAAAACTCCTTGGTCTCAAGATATGAGTCAATTGAAACTCCTTGACTTCAAATTCTTTTTTATGAGTCAATTGGGTGGGCCAAAACATGTTCTCCATTTCTCTTGCCAAAGTACCTAATGCTCTACCTATTTGTGCAGTTGGGCTTTGTTCGCTGAATATCAATTGTACGAAATGATATAAAACAAATATACATCACAGAAAGTTTCTAAGAAATCTGTTAGTATACTACATCAAAAGATAACATTATGTTACTTTCCATACTACACAATAAAGCATTATTTTAAAGGAATTTTATATTTTCATACTTGTAACTTACCTATTTCATGAAATTACACTTCAAAACGAAGAAACATTTACGAGCTCTAAAATTTGACTTTGCAGTGTGAAATAAGAGCAAAAAAATTGTTTCTTATTATTTTCCCCTCTACATTTCGCAGCATGCTGTATTCCCCACAGGTCGTAAATAGAACACTGGTTTTGTAACGCCACGCGGTAGGAAGTTACCATGTAGGTATGAAAGATTTTTTAGGAGTTCCTAGGTCTCACGGATTGGCAAAAACTTAATGAAAGTGAGTAGAATAAAGACTTGTTACACCAAGGAAAGTACTTTTATCACATTTAACTTGGGACTTAGGCAAACCAAACACTGTATTAGACACTTGTCTAGTACAGTGTGTAAAGTGTGGGTAGGTCCCATTTGTTCTATGGAACATGACGTCATAGTACAAATTGACACATTTTCGTCCCTATTTTTTCCATGGAACTACATACTACCTTTTCACCCGAGTTTCATGTCATAGAACAAAATGAGAATCAGTTTTTCCCAAAACCTTCCATGATGAGATATACAGGGTGTTTGGTGGAGGGTTAGACAAACTCGGTGGGTGAGTAGGTGGACCTATTTGTGAAATACAAATTGAAGGAAAAGATCCTAACTGCTTAAATTTTTTTTAATACTGTTTTTTGTATTTTTTTAAGATTTTCCGAAATTTTACGTCTCTACCCCTAGAACTTTTTTTTGGAACATGTTTTCTGGTAAATTTTTTACTTGCTTTTGATTTCAGATATATCCTTCGTCTTTTGAAGGCATTTTTTATTTGAAAAAACGTGTAAATAATTAGTTATAAGCTCTCAAAGTTAAAAATAGTAAAAAAAATTGTCAAGAAGGACATTTTGCATCGTTTTAAAAAAAACTAACAGCGATCGAGGAGTTTACATTATAATTTTTGTTAGTGAGTAACCATCTAATCAAAAATGTCACTAAGACAAGTGGTAGCAAATCATTCTCGAGTGGCCAGTTTACATATCAACTTCAAGAAGTTTATATACCTATGTACTTAGTTTGTTCTATGGAACAATTTGAGACAAAAATTACAAACTGTTCTATAGTACAAATAGGGACAATATTTTCTCAAATTGTTCTATTACGTCATGTTCCATAGAACAAATGGGACCTACCCTAAAGTGTTATAAACGTAGTATATTTTCTTTTTCATTTCTTCCGCAAGTGGACAAAGATTGAAGTGAAGATAAAGTCAATAACATGGTATTTCTAATTCAATAATTATTTACTCTATGAAATTTGAATTGTCTAAGTGCTTATTTTGTAATTCTAAAGAAATAACGTTATTGAAATCTGAAATTAGTTTCAACTTCTAGTCAGCCTAATTTTGTGGTTCAAAATACAAAATAACAACCAAATAAATGCAAGAAACCAATTAAATGGTTTTACAACGAATTGAGCTAACTGAATACTGTTGCAAACAATTTAGAGGTTCTCAACTGATTCACGATTAAGGATCTGTATAAATAAAACAGCTAGTACTTACAAATTCTTATAATTAGCAAATAAATTAGGTCAATTGCTAGATAAACTATTTCATACAAACAACCAACGGTAACTTAATTAAACACTAAAGATAAGATGAAATTACTCTAAAAGTACAATTATGTACTTGTATGAAAAAAACACAGCAATTTAATTTCATATCTTAGATTTACTAACTGGGATAGTCATATTACTATTTTTTACAATAGGTCCCTTGTTCCATATTATTTTTCCTGATTTATTTATTATTTATATATTTTCTATTGATATATATCTCATTGCACTACAATTATAAATGCAAAACCATTATGTATAAATGCGAAAGTTCATAAAACTTCTTCACGCCTAAAATAATAAATTAAACCGATTGAATTTTGCATACAGGTATATCTAGGCCTGGAATAAAACATAGGCTAATTTTTATTCCAGAAATCACTTCCGATGGGATAGAAATAACCTTTATTTAAAGAACTTTCAACTCTTTTTAAATAGACGGGACACCATATCAAGAGCATTTACAAGGACTAAGATCTACAGGCATCAGCTTAAGAGTTGTCTATGTATTATGAATAATAATAATAATATCGATGGAAACAACAACTAACGTGCGGTAGCTACGATTATATAATACAATTCAAAAATACACCAGACAAAGAACACAACAAAGGACATTATTATATTACATAAGACAAGTACAATGGGCGGCCTTATCGCTTAACAGCGATCTCTTCCAGGTAGCCTTTGGATGGAAATAATTATTTGCATTTAAGAAAAGCTGGCTATTAATATAATATATAACACACGTATATACAATTATTTGTTTATTGTTCTATATTTTTGAAACTGTCTGTCGTGTTGTGATTTGGTATTAAACGAATTTCAGAAAAAATGCGTGCGAAGCCGCGCGCAGAATCTAATTTTAAATCAATTTTTCACACAGAACGGAACAGTGTTGCCAGATCAAACTCCTTCATATTCACAAGACCGGTGTGGCCATTTATCATGCAGTAGTATTCGGCCCCGACTATGTAGGACAACACCATAGCTCCGACCAGTCCTCCAAGTTTTGTAGACCGAGGTAGGAGCACCCCGGCCGCCACGATAAGGCCTATGTATGTCAGGTACCTGTGAAAGGGGGTTTTGTTAGATGTTTTTGAACTGACTCGATCAGAATATAACCACCGGGAGTTAATTTACCTTCAAAAATATAGAAAATCTAATTAAAAAAAGAATCTCGCAAGCCATTTTTTTTTTGTATTTTTATATTTTCTGAATGATCATTAGATGCAACTAGCAGTAAAACCTACCAAAGCTACAAATCATGAACCATTTTCTGTGAACTCATACTAAAATGTATAGTATTATATTATCTGTGCTAAAACTAACCGGGATTAAATAGGCCAACTTGAAACCATGGTTAATAAATGGGAGAAATACTCGTGAATCGTTTAATTATAATCAACAGTGTAGTTTAATCACCTCAAAACTTGATGTCATTTCAAATGATAATAATGTTAGTTATGAATTCTACGAGGTACATAGTTAGTAGGGTATATACCAGGGATGTTACGAAGCTTCGACTCCGACTCCGATATGTCGGAACCTCCGATTGATATTACACCTCCGGTTCCGACTTCTGTTCCGAAACTTTCAATCGGATGTTTAAATCGGAGGTCGAAGCATAGCGGATAGCGGGCGATGACGCGCGGCGGCTGCGGTCAGCAAGAGTTTAGAGTTTACTTAATAATAATAGAGAAAAAAGCATCCACATAAATGATGATTCATTACTGTGGTGGAAAGTTAATGGAAATACAAAATTCCAACCCCTTCAATCGATTGCCCGCCAGGCTTAGTAGCAAGCAAATAACTTTTTAGTGGGGCTGGCCTAATCTATGACCCGCTAAGAAATAGATTAGACGGAGACAAAGCTGCAAAGCTTTTGTTTATTAAATACTAGCTGACCCCCTCGCAATTTCATTTGCGTGGACTATAGGGTAAAAAATCTTGACGAAATCAGTTAATACCCTATTTTAAGAGTCGGAAATTCCTGAAACCCGCTTTAAATATTATGTAGGTATCCCGTTATAAGGGTTTTATTTAAATAATAACGATTTACTGTAGGTATTTTTTTCATAGTGAATGATAATGACACGATGAACTTCAAACATTCTACTTTATTTAAAGAATATTTATCGGGTATTTATCGCGTACCTTTTGTTTTTATTTTCCCCTACGTTTTCATCGCGTTGCAGCGATCGTGATCACGGGGCGACTGGATGTTCTGCGAGTTACTGCCAAGAATTGACGGCAGTATCCACGACTAACCTCAATCCGTCTTCTGAATCAAGAATGTCCACGTTCACAGTACGACACACTACACTGACCGTGTCCGAATGCTACTTTAGCCCATCTTAAACTTGAATATCAGTTTTTATCCCATTTTCAGGATTATTTTGAAAAATCCTAAAATACGTATTCAATATTTTTGTTTGTGTAGTTTTCTCTGTAAATTTAAAGCCAATAGGCTCAATGGTTGATAAATTTCACCACAATAACCTCAATAGTTCGACTTCCTTTTCATACTTATGTTGTGACATTCTTTAAAATCCTGAAACACGTGTTTTAATTTATAGTTTTTTCAGTACATACTGAAAGCTTCAAGTCATTAGTATGCTATATTAAAAAGTTATAGACATTTCAATACGGAGCCAAACAACGAATCTCAAACTTGATTCACCCAATTTTCAGGAATATTTTGAAAAATCTTGAAACATGTGTTAAATATTTTTGTATGTTTAGTATTTCCTGTAAATTTCAAGTGAATCGGGCCACCGGTTACAGAGTTAGAAAAAGGACCAAAAAAACTTCCACCCCCCCCCCCCTTTCACCCCTTTAGAGGTTGAATTTCCAAAAATCCCTTCTTAGCGGGTGCTTGTGTTATAAAAGGAACCCTCCTTCCAAATTTCAGCTTTCTAGCTTCAGCGGTTTAGGCTGGGCGTTGTCGCCAGAAAATCGCTCGTTCCTTTATATATTAAGAAGATAATTTGCTACTTTTAGTCCTTTTAGAGTCCATTCATTTGATTTAATTTTCTAACTGCTGTTAATTTTTAACGACTAACCATTGAAAAACCATGAATATTGCTATTTGACGAATAAAGGCTATCTGACTGTTTATCTGACGATTGAAAAATCGGCCCTAAGTATGTTATTTAAGTTTATAATTTTAAGTAAATTAAAGAGAATGATTAAATAATGTTTGTATTTGTTCTATATAATATTTGATTAATCCTCCCCTTAACACTCTGCTCTTAATCTCTCTTCTGCCACCACCTTCGACTCCGCCTCCGCCTCCGACTCCGACTCCGCCTCCGCCTCCGACTCCGATAAACCAAAATTTAAAACTCCGACTCCGACTTCGGTTCCGTTAAACCACCTCCGTAACATCCCTAGTATATACCACAATTGAAATGAAAAAAAAAACCCCTGTTATTAGGTATATGAAAAGGCTGATGTGAGATCAATGAGTAATTTTATATAAGCTATTATGAAGAGATAACCAATAACACCTTATTTCTTATTTTACAATAATACCTGTATGAAATTTGACTTGTCTATGTGCTTATTTTGTAAGCAAAGAAATAAAGTATTGAAATATGAAATATGTTATCCTGTCACCATGACATTGTGTTGAAAGGTTGGATTAATCTATACATATAATAAAAATCTAACGGAACCCTGTCTGTACATGGAAGATATTTTAGAAAAAATAGTATAGGGACCTCTATTAACGCTAATAGGACCCAAAACAATGATTTTTAGAATTTTTGTCTGTTTGTCTGTTTATCTGTTTGTCTGTGCGTTTGTGCGCGCTAATCTCAGAAACGGCTTTTCCGATTTAGATGGGGTTTTCAAAAATATGTTATGGTAAGCTTCAATTAACATTTAGTGTTTGTTTCAAGTAAATCGGTTCATAAATAAAAAAGTTATCTATACTTATAATAAAACTGTAACAGGACCAATTCTGTACATTCTGTACATTGAAGATATTTTGAAAATTTTTATTGGAGAGCAGTCTATTATCGATACTGAAGACAAAACTGTATTTTTTTTTCATTCATGTCTGCCTGTCTGTCTGTCTGTCTGTTTCTTAAACGCGCATCACGCCGAAACTGCTTGATGTATTCAAATGAAACTTTGTGCGATTTGAGTTCATACCACGAGGAAGGACATAGGATACTTTTTATCCTGGAATTCAGTGTGGTTCCCCTGGGAGAGGGGATGAAAGCAAAATTATTTATACGTGCATTACGCCGAAACTGCTGGATGCATTCGAATCAAACTTGGCGTGATTGAGGTCATTCTACAAGGAAGAACATAGGATACATTTTATCCTGAAATTCAGTAAGGTTCCCCTGGGAGAGGGGATGAAAGCAAAATTCTTTAACCTAGCATCATGCCGAAACTACTGAATGCATTCGATTGAAACTTGCCACAATCTGAGTCCATACTATGGGGGAGGACATATAATGTATTTTATCCTGGAACTCAGTAAGGTTCCCGTGGGAGAGCAAAAGTAAACTTCCTTGACCGCGCATCACACCGAAACCGCTTAGGTACGTATTCGAATGAAGCTTGACACGATTTGAGTTCATGCTACGAGTACGGACATACATTTAATCATACATATTATTGTGTTTCATGTTTTATATAGGTTTTATTTTTACCGAGGGTCCGGTTAGACTAAATCCTGACCTTCTCACTTGCGCTTCGGCTAGGAGTCCAAAGAGTAGTAATAGACAGGAATTTTTTCACGATGGCGTGACATTTTGCCTTTTTCTTGAGCTTTTTCTCCACGACAACGAGTCAAAGTGACAATCTATTTTCTGTTTTTTGATCAATGAAGACATAAAAACTGGCAGAAATCCTTCTGTTATATAATTATAAATTGTAAAATATTCTCCCAAGAACGTTACGGAAGGGCATAATGGTTGAATATGTGTTGTGCATATTATCCTACAGGTAAGTACCGCTCTATGATGTATTTATTTTCTTTAATTTTGCACCCTACTTCGCCTGAATAGGTACCTAATAGTTAAAACTTATTACTTAGGTACTTCCTATTAACTTTTCAGGCGAAGTAAAATGTAAGTATGATCCATTCAATCTTCATAATCATAGAAAAGAAACTACAGTTGCACTGAGAGATATAAATGCAAGGTGTAAGTACCAACAATTTTAAGCATAAGTCGTCGAACATTTAGCACATAACTCCTTACTTTTCGATAACTTTCACGGTTCCACGGGGTTCCACGCTTCTCCCTTAGTAGATCAAAAAAACTCAGCTCTATATCATGATGGTTTAAAATTAGACACTTGACGCGAGTCCCTGGTCATTTGTAGTTTCTTTCATCGAAGGAAACCTCATTCTTTCCTGTCTCTATTTGAACGGAACCACGAAAAAGAAACTAAACTAATCATGTTTTTATTTTTTGCAGTAAAACATGTATGGACACTGACACTGGGTGATGTGTCCAAAAGTCCTGTAAGGTCTAAAGGAAATATTGATTTAGATTTTTGGGTGTTCTACAAGTAAGTTCTTAATCTATGATCTATTTTCAAGTAGAACCTTTAGATCAAAAATACTTATGATATTGCGTGCGCTGCTCTCACCGCACCGACTTTTGAGACGCAGCTCTCCATCTTTATCTGTAGATTTCCGCTGCTGGAAAAATACTCAAACGTATCGTGTGATTATGTGACGATACCAGAGGCATAATGATGTGATTAGTTCAGTAGAAAAGGGGCCCCAGTCGAACGTCTCGAAACCAAACCGTAAATAAGAGCAAGTAAATATTTTTTCCATAACGCATTTACTGCCCTGCTTCATTAACTGCCCCGTTACACCGGGGCAGGAGGAAAACGTCTGCGGCTTTGAAAGTTAAAGTTAAGAAGGCTCATGGGGGCTTAAAAAGTCAAGTCAAGCAAAGAAAGCTTAGAGCAGACTATCTATAAACAAGTACGACAAGTGCGAGTGTAACTCGCGCGCCGAGGGTTTTGAACTTTTGTCGTTTAGGTAGGTACGTATATTGACAACCTGTTAGGCGCGGTGGGCTTACAACGCAGGAGGTTTTGGTTAGATTCCCGCCTCGGGACTAATATTTGTAAGATCTTCAGATTATTTGTTCGAGTGTTCAAGTCCTTTTCTACGTACACAAAAATAAATCATCTAATGTGATACTTATACTTTATTAAGTATAACAGCTATCGTAGTAGTACCAATTACACAAGCTTTGCTTAGCTTGTGGCTAAATAAGTGCTTATTTTGTAAGCCTAAAGAAATAAAGTTATTGAATCTGAATCTGAAATGATGCTGTGTGGATTATCCAGGATATATTACTCTTCCCATATTTTTTTGGAGCACGGTGGAATTAATTAATTCAATAATCTTCGTATCTAAAATTTAGATAATTATTCTTCGAGCGCAGTGGAATACATAGACTTTCAAATTTGGAGAACAACGGTTTTGTGGCGCTATGGAACTACTATTACAGTTACCTACAATTCTTTTTTCGACTTTTTTCAACGTATTTCACTAAGTTTGAAACTTAGACGATTTTCAAAACCTGTTTTGAATTGTCGAAATCTATACCTTTGATTTGATATTGCTCTCAATGAATACCATAGGGGCTACCCCTATGGTATGAAAATTAGTTTTTTGACCATATTTCAAAAAGTGTTGTTTTTACAGACTTCTCTATATTTTTCCTGTAAAAATAGATCGATATCTACAAACGCATAGCACATTTTACATCGATCACTCTGCAATCTTCGGAGATAGGGGGGGGGGGGGGGGGAAATGGTCAATTTTTCGACCTTTTTCAAAATATTTCGAAAACTGTAAAACCTATCGAAATTTTAAAAACTGCATTGGAATGTACAAACCTATACCTTTCATTTGATACCCAACTCGGTGGGGTAGTCACCCCTTTAGAAATTTTTCCCGCCCTTTTTTGACCATATTTCAAAAAGTATTATTTTTACAGATTTCTCTATATTTTTCCTGTAAAATATAGATCAATACCTACAAACACTTGCTACATATCACATCGATCGCTCTGCAATCTTCGGAGATAGAGGGGGGTACCGGTCAATTTTTCGACCATTTTCAAAATATATCGAAAAGTATAAAATCTTTCGAAATTTCAAAAACTGTATTGGAATGTACAAACTAATACCTTTCATTTCATACCCAACTCAGTGGGGTAGTCACCCCTTTAGAAAATTTTCCCGCCCTTTTTTGACCATATTTCAAAAAATATTATTTTTACAGGCTTCTCTATATTTTTCCTGTAAAATATAAATCAATACCTACAAACACTTGCTACATATCAAATCGATCGCTCTGCAATCTTCAGAGATAAGGGGGGGGGGAACGGTCATTTTTTTAACCTTTTTCAAAATATTTTAAAAAGTATAAAATCTAGCAAAATTTCAAAAACTATTTTGAAATCTACAAACGAGTACCTTTCATTTGATACCACTTTCGACTTTGTAGGTCCCATTTCAAATTTCGATTTCAAAATTTGTATGGAAAATCTTCATTTTGATTTTTCATTTATTTTCATTTATTTTTCTAAAAATATGTGCGGGCGCACAAAATGTATTATTATTTTAAATTTAAAGTCAATAGCTGCAGTAGTTTTCGAGATATTAAGGATTCAAAACACGAAACAGACCCAAAGCTCCCATAGGGGATAGATCCCATAAGGGTTTTGCAACCGATGTCAAAACCCTAAAAATAGGTACATATTTTTTCAATTATGCTTTATAACATCTTTCGCTCCCCAGCAAGACAGGAGAGGAGACGGCGGCGACGGCTGCAGTGATGTCGCGCGGTGCCTGTGGGCGAGCTACTCATCTGACGTGTCCAAATTCTAAACTATACTGTCCAGTGTCCAGTCCACCCGGTCATCAAATGCTTTATGTATTATCTTTCTGTCATTGATTGCTTTTTCTATTTTATTGTTTGTTATTTGTGTTGTTAAGTTGGTTTAAATTATTAAATGTTTTGTAAAATTTTATTTAAAATAACTATTTTTTTATTTGTTTATTACTACTTTGCGATAATATATAAAAATCAAGAGTAATTTCCAAACAAATCAAGTATGACTGTATCCTAAAAATCACGAGTACTATGGTAGGTATGTTTTTTCAATAAGTTATATTTTCAAATTATAACAGCATTTAAAAACATTTAATTGTTTTTACATTTCTTCCATTATAAGTCGTGTACAGAATGTTGATGAAGATAACTGCGGCACAGTATAGGTACTGTCCCACGTAGATCAATATTTGATTTTATTCCTATCCTATCCATACAGTTCTTTTATAAAATTTTGCTATTTACCTAAATATATTTATGTAAATACATTAAAAGTGTAACAAGACAAATACAGCACATTGAAGTTTTGTTTTTATTTAATAGTAGAAAAACTGTAACTGATGGCAATCGCGGACGAAGTCGCGGGTACAGCTAGTAGGTAAATAAATGCGATAAATACCCATTTAAATAGTACTAGTAATAATATGATACTGATGAATAAGTACCCCATCACCAAAACAATAAAAGAATTACCAATTTGAACATATCCAGGAAACTAACTCACTAACTAGATTATAACTCTTCCTTTCTGAAAAAAAATCATTATTCTATTAAATTATAAAGAACATGCAGATTGTTTAAATTGTTGAATTTCAACCAATCATTTGCAAAAATGTTTTGCAAGGAGATTAAACAATCATTTTTTAGTTGTAGATTTTTTGTAAGTGTGAAAAAAATAATATGGCTTTATTAACATGATTCAAACTGTACAGAACTGACCTTGTCATGGTAAGCTTCTCCGATGATTCAATAAAGTCCCCTTCTCGGTCCGGCACACAGAACTCGCCCTTCAGAGAATAGCCCTCAGCACATTTTCTACAGTTATCTGGTCCATCCCCATGACAGCCATCACAAGCATTATGGCAGCTAAAGCACGCATATGATCCTATCGAGTTCATACAAAACTGGTCCTTCTTACATTTAGTCAACTCGTCACACTCATTAATGTCTAGGCAGCCTTCATCAGAGTCAAAAGCAAAACCTGGCTTGCAAGCTGCGCAGTCTTTCAGAGAACCTGCCCGACAACCACCCATACAAGACATGTGGCATGGAGAGCATAGGAACTTATTATCATCAGCATAAGATTCATAGTACCCGAGTGCGCATTTCTCGCAGTTTTCTCCATCATAGCCAGGATCACAGAGGCATGTGCCATTTCCCTTGCGCGATCCATCTCCTCGGCATTTCCCATTGCCAGAGCAGAGTTTGTTGTGGTCTCCAGGGCATGGGGTGCAGTCTTTGCCGAAGTGGTGTACAGGACAGCATACTTTAAGCTTATCAATGCAGATGTAAGCATACAAGTCTTCAGATTCATCAGGATCCTGTGCCCACCATTTTTCTATGAATTCCTCTGCTTTTTCCGCAAGATGGTGGCACTGAACTGAGTGTTTGGAGACATCTTTGCAAATACTGTCTTGAATATCAATAAGACGCATTTCACTGCGTTTGTAAGACGTTTTTAGTTTTTCTTCCTCCCATGCTGTGTCGCCGCCTTCGTATTTGCCTCTAGAAGTGCGCTCAAGGCCTTTTTTGAAAGAATTTATGAATAGTTTACAGCTTTGACAGTCTCCTAGGGTCTTGGCCTGCGTCAGAATACTGGGATTTATAATATTTGATGGCTGCACCCCCAAAACCGCGGGCAGAAAAATAAAAGCGAAACTCAATCGGAATGTTGTCATTTTGAGATACCTCATCGCAGAGAGTCCTGTAATATATTAAATCATGTGAATATATCAGCAGAACTTCATTTTTCATTCAGAAATCTAATTCTAAACAAAATATTAATCGAAAAACAAAAACTGCTGCCTAAAATGCTAATACCTACCTTTATCGATCGCGTTAGCCTCACGAAATAAATGGAATCGAGCCACTCACGTTTTCACGGCCACTAAAAACTAATCGGTAGCACAATTATAATACGTATTTTTAGGGCAAAAAGGATTAGAAATTAAAGCTTCCGGCGTTAAATTATAAAGCAAAACTGACGTGGTCTATTCCCACTCGTAATTCACAGATTTACGACTGACGTTTGGCTTGGCTAAAATCAGCTGCTCCGTTTGACGTTTCGGTGACATGACGAGCGTTTGGCATTTTGCGTTCCGCTCTACGCACATGCGACCAAAATCGTCTAGGCGTTGCTCAAGTCATGTGCCGTTGGTGCTAATCTTGTGCCGATCACCAAATCGAAGGGTTGCTCACAATTTTGACATACTTTAAGTTACTATTACCTCTATTACACGTAGAAACGTAATTCATTCGCCTATAGATATTTTGACTGAGACAAAATTTTAAATTTCGAAATATATGACTCCAGTAGAGCTTTTTCCCTAACCTAGGTACTACGAAATTATTTATAAATTTACAGATAATCCGTTTTTGAAGCAAACACGAAAAAATTGCATTAATTGCTTAATTACAGCACACTACCGTCGGCGGCAGCATTATCTTGCATAACGGCTTCCTGCTTTCACTTCAACTTCAACAAAGACATTTCCTCCACAGTTGCAAGCCTTATAACTTAAAGCTGTCACAGTACCGGTAATACTAACTACAGGAATAATATTTACACCAACATGAACCTATTGCCGTGTGGTGCCGGCATAGAATTTCACCAACCCAACTCTTCCCGTGTGTGTCGTAAGAGGCGACTAAGGGAAACACAGCGGGGGGCGGGCAGCAGCGCCTTCTGCAGAACAACTACACCGAACTGCGATCCCCAACCCGCATACCCAGCGTGGGGATTATGGGCAATAACCCCCAAATAATGATGCCATCTATGGCGCTCACTATGGGAGGCCTATGTCCAGCAGTGGACTATTATAGGCTGGTGATGATGATGATGATGATGATGATGATGATGAAGCTATGAATACTTTTCAAAGGTTCATGCACATACCTACTATGTACCGACAATAATACTTACAGCCCAGCATAAAACTAAAAGTTTTGTTCTTTTTTACATACCTAGTCGCACAGATGGTAAAATAAAGAATACTTTTTGATCACTATCTGCGATCGGAGAGGTTGAAATAATGGTAGTACGTAACATACATTTACCAGCTCCATTTTTATTTATCTCACGCCATTCACACCGCAAAAAGTAATACAAATAAAACACAAGACGGCCCATAGAGTAATATGGCGTAGACCCTCAGTAGACCTGACAACTTATTAACTCTACCTTAAACGTAATGTAGGTATACATTGTATAAGTAAGTATAACATCATCATCATCATCATCTACCTGTCCTTTACCCACTCAAGGTGGGATCGGCACAGCAAGCATTTTTCTTCCACTTAGGTTACCTACCTTTAGAAACCTTTTTTTACCTTTTTTTTTTAATTTTTACACAACAACCCAAAATTTCTTACTGATTCCATTGATTGACCTAATAACTAATACTGACGTATTGTAGCACAAGTAGATAGTTTACGTATAATTTAAATTACTTATAATTATTGTATGTTGTTATTGTTAGATAACTGTATTTTGTTTTTGTTTATTTTTAGTAGTGTACTGTATACATAATTGTTGTATATTGTACGAGTGTGTCTGCAGTTTCAAATAGTCTCTTTATTTTCGAATCTTTCTAAAACCTACTTCATAATTTTATTTATAAAAATAATTTGAGGTGTAGGGTACTGGATAACAATAAAAAGGTTCAAGCTTGTTTGCCTGGCGTGCTTGAAAGATAAAATGCGAGATAGCCAGATCATCTTCAGTGAAGATTCTTATGTCAGTTGTCGTAGGTACTGCAGGCTTGAGATCTAAGATACGATATCGAGATTCTGGCCTTTGTCCCTTTGTCCCTTTCAGCATCGTCATCTTAAAGGAATCACTTCGAAATGATCAAACGCTGATGCTGATAAAAGATTATTGCGTTTATAAATACCAAAGAAAATACCTGGAGGCTTTTGCGATAGGGTAGGTAGGTAGGGTAGGGTAGGTATGGTATAGGAATTCATTTTGAACTTTATGAACTACCTACTATTAGGTACATTGAATTTAGTAGATAGGTATAATTTTCTTCTATTGTATACAGCACACCTAATACGACGGTTTACTATAATAATCAAGGTACATATACAAATCTATTGAAGATTGGTGAAATCTTAACCTACGTATTATAAAAAAACAAGTTGCCTGTCAGATTTCATTATTTACACGTTAGCAAAAGAATTTAATGTTAGTGTAAAGGAAAAAAGGGCACATCTAGCATTTCTTTTTCAGATTTGAGTTAAGTAAGTATATAAATATAAGAATAACTGACATTTTATATTGTAATTAGCATCGCACTTACGCTTCCAGTCATCCGCATGATTTTTCCGACATCGTAAAAATTATTACGAGTATGTAAATTTTAAGCCAATTTCACAGAACACACAAAATATAAACAAAAATTTTATCCATCAAATTATATAAAAATTGAACATGTCGTAGAGAGCTGAAACCACGGTTGTTTTAATAAAACAGATATACTTTTCATTGACACATTTTTAGTAAAAAAAAACCTATCGATAATACAAATTTGTATTATCGACTTTGTATTTGTGTACGAAAACAGAAAACAGCACCTTTTGTACCTTTTAAATAACATACAAAAAGTATGTTTATTGAAATAAATTGTAGGCTTTAGTCACCAACATGACGTCAGTCTTGCAAGTGCCAACCGGCTGGACGGAGACCTTGCGACAGCCTACCTACAGAATAAATTACAGCTATAACGATACGAATTGCAAATCTATGAATTTGCTATCAGGAGCTAGTATACTTGAGTTCATAGTTTGTTTTTATTTTCCAATGCTCCTGCTCAATTTTGTGTCTTATAAAGAACCTACTTATTTGCCTAAGTGCTTATCTTGTACCTAAGCTTAGAGAAGTAAAGTTATTGAATCTGAATTTGAGCGATCAACCACAATTGGTCAAATAATTGAAATGATTCAAGTTCACCCAATCCAACTTAGTTTATAACACCATTCACAACTTGTTTGGTACTTATGTACCTAGGTACAACATTAAAGAATATGAAAAAACACTAAGCAACTACAAGCATGAAATAACACTCCAGGCAAACGTTACAATAAAACCTACTTATTAAACTCAAAAACAAACACGAGTATACACTTTATGATCTTGGACGACTTTATTTTACCGGTGTGAAATATAAATATAACTTTACAGTATGAACATGAACACTTGTAAGTTAATAGTAGTAATTCCCATCTCAGTCTTTTGATTGCTTTTTAAAAATATAGATGGGATTAAAAATATAACGTCTGTATAATATTTTTAATGCCATATAGATCCTAAAGGATTTGATTGATGTAAAATGTGTTTTATGTCTAATTCTATTAAAGTAGACAGGTTAAGGCTAAAATTTTTTCTTTTTTTCCGTCAGTAACCTTTCAATTTCTGGAGGTTGCAGAGTGGGTGCGCCCGCGCCCAAATTCACAACGAAGCCTTTGTCAATTCATTACGAAACATGCAGTTATACTGTATGGACAAGTTTGAAAGATATCCAAATACGATTTCATAAAAAAAAATCGTACATTCTCATGCTGAAATTACTTTGGCGGCAGCCTTTCAAACTTCTTGCCCCAATAACTTGACACTGACATAATGCAATCACGATAAAAAATCGATCGATCGGTCCTTGATGAGTTTTTTCCTGTGACACTCACGAAAAAGTGTTCATTAATTTTTTCGCTAACTCATATCGAATGGTTAAGGGATCCATCCAAGATAATAAATAAGTCACGTACCAACCAACGTCCTGCTCGATGCGTTGTTCTCCATAAAAAACTACACGGCTAATCGACGGTCATCGCACTCTAGATCTTTCTTACATAAAGAAATATTTTTATATGAAATGACTGCTAGACGCTTACGGGAAAGACGAGTTCCATGTTAGGTAGTATCGCTTAGAGTGGACACAAGTGCTCGTAAGTCTTGTACAATGCTGTGTTATTGCCTAAATTGGAATAGTAACATTCAGTATCCTGGACGAACAAAGAGGTTTTGTTAAAAAATTAAACCTTACTTTACTTTGCCATGAGGCTATCTTTGCAAACAAATCAAGGCTTCGACGTACAGGGACCGTGTTATTTGCCTAAGTGGTTCAGCGTAGGATAACAAGTTGAAAGGAGAGCCGTAGGCCAGGCCCTTTTGTCCGGACTCTAAACTACACTTAAGCCATGACACCTCGAGGCTATTCTAGAACGTGATGTAATCTACTTTTAGCAAAATAACCTTAATGTATGCTATACAATACATAACTTACATGCATTACCTATTTTAGCTTCAGGGATGTATTACAATTACAACCCAAGCTGCAATGATGTAAAAAAGGGTGTTCACTGACCATAAAACCAAAATGTATCCCTCAAACATGTAGCGCCAATACACGTAACATCCAACCACGTTTTTTGTTACCTTGTAATGACTGGTAGAGCAGGTGTATATTACTTCTTACAAAAGAAATATAAAAGCACATCTCTACACTTTGAGCGGTCTGAGTAAATAGTTTGTGGTGCTAAATAAACTTGTAAGATTAGACTATTCCAAATGACCTTGGATCACCTACTTTTTTTTTTTAAATTAAATTAAAGTGAAGAGAAATCAATAACCAATTGTTTCTTATTTTAATAATTGTCTGTTTGAAATTTGACTTGTCTAAGTGCTTATTTTGTAAGCCTAAAGAAATAAAGTTATTGAATCTGAATCTTTTTATATAATAATGTACCTAAAGGTAGGTGCGCTATACATAGCGCATATAATACATGTATTATTTCAATATACCTAATACATGTATTATATTGAAATAATTTACTTAGTTTCGGTAATCAATTTGAAGGATAAATAAAATTTGAATGAAACCTAATGATGTGCTTTTTCGGATAGGATTCCCGCCATTCCCGAGTTAGCCGAAGCCTGAGAGGCGGAACTCAAGTAATGGCGCATTCCGCGGCGGCGAGCCTGTGAATGCGCTGCACTTAGAACGTTTGAATGGTTTAGGCGAGTGGCTCCCAATGTTTCAAACTAAATCATATGATGTTGGTATAGCCAAATGTGATTATGATTTACGAAACTAACGATGTATGACAAAATAAGCTTAAAAGTAAAATAGAAGAGTTATCTTTATTAGGTAGGTAACTATTAATATGTACTTATTATTAGGTACCTACTAAATTTTCCTCTTTTAATTGAAAATAATTTGCATTCTTGCAAAAACATCCTAGTTTTTACCCTTTTGCTTATCGGTAGGGACTGCGTGCTTTCCGGTAGGCCAAGAAAAAATCAGCTGTTGATTCTATATTCTGCCAAACAACGTCTTAGTAAAAACATTCAGTCGCCCCGCACAGTGCAGTCTATACTTCTACACTAATATTATAAAGACGTAAGATTTGACTGTTTGTTTGAATTGAATAGGTTTCGAAACTACTTGACCGATTGAAAAATTCTGTCACCATTGGAATCCTAAATTTTCCGTGATGAACTTAAACTATAGAATATTTTCAAAAAAGTTAGGGTTTCGCATGAAAAATTAATTTTTTGTTAAATACCCGTGCGAAGCCGGGGTGGACCGCTAGTTATGTATAATTAATCTATTTTCAGTACAACGTCCAAATCATGGTTGATAGTCTGTGGAACCTATAAGATTACAGTATTTATGTCAGTAAAATCAAAGATCCATAAAAAGAATCTATAAAAAGCAATGTTTGAGAAACAGTGGTCTGTGAAACCATTAACGGCCGTGCCTGTGCCGTGGATGGGGCAACTTTACCTCACCTTTGTTTACCACTGTGCCGATATGATTGGAACTTGGAAGTGATATTTAGCCTAATCTGCTTCAGGGCAACAAACCGAAATTGTTAAGCGACTTAGAATAATAAGGTTTTTTAGAACAGCAGAAAAATAATTACCTATTTATTTAGGTAATTATTTTTCTAATTCGGTAAAAAAATCAAACTATGGAGCGGCTCCCGCCCAATACTGTGCCCAAATTTATTATTAAATAGGCCATTATAGGCCTCCGGGGACGGATGAGTTTCTCATACAAACTTATCACCAAAATGATTTGTAATTTACGCATTATTTTCACTATGGTCTGCTATTTTTATACCTATTAAAAAGTAGGTATTTATCTTTCCTGCCGTAAACTTTGTTCAAAATACTTTTCTGAATTTAAATTTAATTTAATTGCATTTTTCAATAAAAAAGACATGTCTTCTTATTTGAGTTGATAATTATTTAGAAAAAGGTTGTGGTACGAAAAAATCTAATTTCAAACCATGCTGAAAATATTTTTAATTTGGTAATCATTTTGGTACTACGTTTGTACAGGAAATTCACCCGTCGCCGGAGCCTTAAAGGCTTCTTTTCGTTAGCTTGTTGTTAAAGTTAGCGATGACGTGATTTTACTTTTGGGCAATTTTTTACTAAAGTTATTTTGTAAGATATAATTTAATATTTTTTTTACCTACCCTTTATGGGCATTACTGCTAGGTATGTCATGAAAAATTGTATTATGTAGGTATTTAAGTACATCAGTCATCTAGAAACCACTCATAACGCAACGGCTTAGCTTGGGGCTAGATGCTGTGTGGATTGTCCAGCATTACATTGTATAATAATTTATTATATTGAATTTTTAATTTATTTATGAGCGTATAAAGTATTTATTTGTTGATATTTTACGCAGCCATGGCTAAGTTTTTTCTTGGCTTTGTCAAACAGTTTGTTTTTCGCTTCAAATATATGAAATAAATATGCACTAAGCATAAAAAGAAAAAACTTAAAGTGGTGTCTTAACGAGGTGCTTTTATTGTAAGTGAGCATCTCAGGATAAACACATCTTATCCACCTGCCTTTCGACTCTGGTTTTACGAGAAAACCTAGTTTAACTCAAGTCGAAGTTTAATAACCTATCCGGAACCGAGCTGCCGCCATAAATTCTTATTAGATTTATTGCACATAAAAATAATTAGAAAACAGGATCCACAGAAGTATCTTGGCTGGTTGATGGTAAGTACCTAAGGCAATGCTGAGACAGGGACCTATTTGGACCCCTTGTTTGTTTCTGTTTTGTTTTGTGTTTAGTTATTACATAAGTAGGTATCTACTCTATGTACCTATGTACAATTAAATTAAGACCTGCATGCCATAGACAAACATTTTGACTCAAATAAAAAACTATTTATCACCTTTGTACAACCATGTTTTGCAAATAAATGACTTCTTGTGTTGTTGTTTTTTTAACCATAATCTAAATTATTGTATGTACCTATTTATCTATTGTGTTACTGGGTTTCAAATAAATACCTTTTCTTTCTCTCTTTCTCCCTAAAAAACGACAAAGATTTATCTGTCTTCTCGCCTAAGTATTCTTGTTACCGTGAAACCAGTTAAGTACATCACAAAATACTACCTACTATTACCATCTGATAGGTACCTAACCGTGCCATGTTAAGTTATGCAAGAGAATCGTTTTCACATAATACTACACGCTGACCTACCCACCCAAGCTAAAGCGACGACACACGAGATTTTTGTTCGATAAACAGCGGCTCATGGTAGAGCTAGCCCTATTACGGGTCAATAATCAATGGATAGAATAAATTTATTGACCTTTTAAAGGTGCATGGGTAAGATAACATGCATTCATTAACTGTAATCCTACAGGTATTGTGATCCTTTTTTGTAATCAGAAAATTAGATTTCATTAAATACAATACCTTCACAACCAACGTCATTAATTTCGGTTTCAAGCCTTATCTAAGTGACTTAAGTTTTGAGTAGGTACCTATCATATTTTTCTTAATATATTTCAAAAAAACAGTGACGTGACTGCGAGGAGCGAGGTCGTACATCGTAATTCTTGCAAAGATCGTACCTACCGTAACATCTAATGAATGGCTTACAAAACGATGCAAATCAAACCAACCAATTGGCTGCAGCCATTTATCGATGTAAACTATCGACTAGACCACAATAAAGAAGTCAATGGAAGTTAAACCTAGATATACCTAGGTACTTATTAAAAACATAAACAAACCTGAAGCCGTGTCTGTGCACTGAGGGTTCTATTCTTCACAGAAACTAGCACTGTTATAAAACACTAGTAACGGGCACACAACTTTACGACACAATTCGTTTCGATCGAGAGTGACGGGTTGCAGCGACGTGCGCCTGCGCCGTTCGTTCCGCACTGACTGCTTTGAGTCTGTTGGTTGGGTCGGTGAGGCGGCGGCGGCGGCGGTGCCGGTGAACGTAGCATGACCTTCCTGCCCACAAAGCCTGCTAGAGCCTCCGCTCCGCTCCTATTAAGTCATGCCAAAAAAATTCGCATAATACCTAGTAGGTATTTAAGTTGCAATAACAGACCAAAAAGAAGCGACCAGAAGAGCAACCTATAAAATGGTTCTTTGTGTTCGACTTTGGCTCTCGTCAGATTTTATTAAAGGTTTTTGCATTGTACGAATCGATACTCTAAAGTCAAAATTTTAAACAGAAGGTTGGTAGGTTCTTGCGAAGGACTACGGGTAGTTGCCATTGCCACCCGTAGTTCCATCGGTTTAGCGATTTGAAATTCGCGCTCTAGAAACTGATTGCGAAATGAAACGTCTTTAGTGTTGCCATCTATTTACACTAAGGTTTTCAAGTACCAAAACCTCAGAAAAACGATTGTCTATGGAAGTGCCCTAAGCATGTACTTTCCTTGGATACCTATGTAAACAAATCGGTAGAACAACATGGCGGATTAGGGATGTTCACTTGTTCGTCTAGTCGATAACATTATATCGATGGACGAGCTGGTCTTTTTAATCGACATCAAAAAAGGAAAGGTTCTATGTTCAACTGTATATTTTTTTGTATCAATGAGGGCTACCGTTTTTGTACTCACCAGTTAGCGCCACTGTAAAGTAAGGTCAGAACGAACTTACTTATAGGCGACGGGAAAATAAATTTAAATTTTTCAGCGATTCAGCGACCCCGGCTTTGCACGGAAACCTCTTAAATTGTCAGTGTTCCTCTACTATATTATGCATGTATTATACATGTAAACCTACCTCTTGAATCACTCTATCTATTTCAAACAACCGCATCCAAATCCGTTGCGTAGTTTTAATGATTTAAGCATACATAGGGAAGGACAGACAGACAGCGGGATGCGACTTTGTTTTATACTATTGTCGTGACTTTTGGTACATGGCCAATAATTATAGGCACCTGTCATCGTTTTTGAAGTTGTCAAGTATTACTTCAGTTAGTTTGGTAACACTAATAGCGCCTGGCAACACCATTTTTGTAAAACACGATTGGACGAGACTCGCTAGCCAATAAGAGGCACGTCCAATCGCGTGGAAGTTGCGATATTTGCCGCCAACGAGCTATGATGGAAAATCACCAGCTAAAAAGCGGCCACTTCGGTCCCGAGCGTAAAACTGGCAAGTTGTCTCAAGCTTTAGTAGTACTGCTAAAATTAAATTAATATCAAGTGCATAGTGATTCTCGATACTATGTTATGAAGAGCGCATTTCTGAGGTGTTCCCATTGGAACCAAGTCAGGATCTGATGGTGGGATCCCGGAGAAATCGAAGGAAACCCTCATTTTCGGAATTGGAGCTGGATCCGAGAGTTTACTGGAGGTGAAGCAGGAGCAGGATATGTAATAAAACACTGTATTAACTGTATTGATCGCATATATTTTGTATTTTGTTATAACCTGACGTTTTGGAAGCTTTTATGATTTGAATGCACTCTCTTCAAAGTGCGATGTGCAAACATGAATGTCTTGAGTTCCTGGCCGGATATTTTCTAAGCCAATATTTTCTTACGATTCCCTCCGCCGGCTTTCGTTTCTTGGTAAACTAAAACAAGAAAAAATACGTAACTTATTAAGGTCAACACATCATCAGTGGTTTTGTGTCCGGTGGTCTTGTGTGGAGAGGTTCAAGTCCGTTAAGATGGACTTGCACCTCTAAGGTCAACACGGGGCAGTGTGTCATATTTTTGTCAAAGTTTATTTTGAATCCAAAAATGGTTTTCAAATGGTTTTCGTAATAAAAAAGTCCTCTACACTTGCCCAATAGTTACACTTAGGTACCCATACTGACCTTACTTAATTTATCGATAACGTTCGATGTTCGATGATGTTCAACACTAGCACCGGTTTTTATGTCTGCGATGTGAATGAAATATTGAGAATATTGCGGGTTTCTACAGCTCACAATAAAGATGATTCAAAATAATAGGTTTTTACACACTTTATATCAAAATACAATGTAATAGACACCAATTTAACGAAATGTTAGCCACTTACCGGTGTAAGGTTAGATTCGGCCTGTTTTTGCTTTGGCATAGGCCTCAGCCTGCTACAGAACACTTCATGGTACCTCTTCTATATGATTTTCAATTTATATTACAGTTTTGCTCAATAAATAAGTCGAAAACACGGGCAAAACATAAAAATCTCACAATGACTTCTCCTGACATGTAAACAAACTCGTTGAATAGAATGGGCATCCGTGACAATGAAACCAGGAAGAGGGCGCTGATAAAAAGAGTGTGTATTGATTTTTCCTAACGTTAAACCACTATTGTGAGAAAGAGACTGCTAATCCAATATTGCTTCCGTGTCAAATTCGACATTTACAACAGTTCCATATGATCGTTTTTCAGAGACCAAAACATGTTTACGTCTGTTTACGTCCGCCGTCACTACCATCAATGTCAACCAGACAGGCAAAAAAATAGTAACTGTCAAAGTCAACACAAAATTATCAAAACAAAAACCAAAATTTTAAAAAATTCGACAAAAATTATTTCTACTTTTGTAGCCAATTCTTTGTGAAAAGACTCGTTGAGTTTATTAAACATGCAAAATTTACGGAGCCTCATCGGTTGGTTTTCAGATAATTGTTTGGTGTCTATTATTTATCCAAATACTATTTCTCTTTTTCATAACCTGTTTGTGTTTATTTCAGTAGCAAAGGATTGGCGAAGTTGTTTCAGGCAAACTATTACTCAGAAATCCAAGCGATGTTTATGCACAATAGAATACCCGCCTGCTGTGTCGCCTGTCACGAGCCCCACCATCCCTGAAGGCGTCTACGGTCAACCTACTTGCTATACTCATCCTCATATGATTCCGAAAGGCCAACTAACGTGTGGAATAACACAGGCTGAATATAAGGAGAGGAGGGAGACCCTTGTCAATAAACTAGTATCTGAAGTCGAGAATAACTACAAAAACCATATTGTGAGTGAGTAAGTTAGTACCAGTTGTCTATTATTTTATTAGACAGACAGACTGGCAGACAGGGCACTACGGCGCTCGTTAGGTGAGGCCTATGTCCAGCTGTGGACTAATATGGGCCCATGATGATGCTTGTGAAGTTAGTGCCAGTACCTGTTTATAGCTGATCTCTTATATTCTTCAATCTACTCTGAATTCTTCTCAGCTAAAAAGCAAGGGATCTAGCTGTATCCAATGCATGTGGAACAATAAACTACTTTTTTCCAGGTGGTCATACCAGCAGCACGCAAGCAGTTCATGTCAGATAAGATCCCGTATGTGTTCAGACAGAACTCTGATTTCTTCTACCTGACCGGCTGCCTGGAACCCTCTGCTATTCTTGTTATGGTGAAACCTGCACAAACTGAAAGTTTTAAGGTATCTATCTATACTAATATTATAAATAAAGATTTCATTATTTGAATAGGCTCCGAAACTACTGGACCGATTTGAAAAATTCTTTAAGTTAGAATCCTAAATATTCCCTGATGAACATAAGCTATAGAATATTTTAAAAAAGTAAGGGATCCACATGAAAAATTCAATTTTTGTTAAATGCATTGTGTCATTATGTCAATCTATTACAATGTGTTGGCATGTTGCTGTAGTTTATTTATTTGTTTGTTATAGAATACAGGTGATCCTAAATTACATCTACTTCTAATAACTACATAATAAATAACATAGCAAAGTTTTGTGAGAATGGTATGAATAGTCAAACAAAAGTTGTTGCTGGTTCAATTCATTTATTCATGCCATGGGCTTATAGGGAAGAGGACACTTAGTTAAGACTTGTATAATATATGTGGTCAAGTCATTTAACTCTATTTAGATTAATTACACTTCAAAAGACAACCTTAGAAAATAAATAAACAACAAAAAATTTGGTAAATCTGCAATCCTTATTGCACAGAAACCAATGCTGTGAAATATAGGAGATTATCAGATATTACAGAGCCATAATAACACATGCCAGGATAAAAGATTCTGTGTGGATTGTCTAGCATTAGACATAGACATTCATTTATTTTCTGGTCTCACAGTACAAAAAATAAGATTTATAAATGCATTTTGTGAAAAAACAAATAACAAACATTTAACTTATAATACAAGGAAACAAAAAAAAGAGATACATAAACACTAACTTATAAATTAATACAAAGAAAACAAAAGCACCAAATATTTTCAAAAAAGAGAGCTCTGAGCTCTCTCGTTATGAATTAATTACTACATTATGAAGAAGTTAAACTATATGATCTATTTCCCAGAGCACACTGTTTGTGTCTGAGAAGGACCCACACAAGGAGCTGTGGGAAGGCCCGCGTACCGGCGTCGGCGACGCGCCGCGCCTGTTCGCAGTGGACGAAGCGCGACCGCTGGCGCACTTCGACTGTTTTCTTACTCAGTAAGTTTTCTAAGTTTTCAGAAATTTTCTTTTTATATTTCTATTTTATGGGTTTGGTTTCTTACACAACACCCTTATATATTTGCAAAATAAAAATACCTTAATGCCACTGACATAAAGCTACCAGTGAAGAGTGCAGCTCGAAGAACATTGATTTAAGTTCACGGCACATCGTATTCTCGATGTTAATGGTACACTATCCCGTAACACCCGTTGGTACCTTGCTTTAACTTTATCGGATTATATTGACATCTCGCACGAGACTCATGGTAGCATTATCATCATTGAATTAAAAGCGTGTGCGTGCCTAACTACCGTTTTTGTTCCACATATTATTATTATTACATCGTGTCTAGTCGTAAAATATTTTGTGGATTCCAATAAAGATTTTTAGTTATGTGGTTGTAGCATAAAAGAGCTGTGCTGTGCAAAGTTGTGTAATAGAAACATACCTACTTACCATATTAGTATAGGCATGTGGCCCAAATCCTATCACTGCTCCACACCACAGGTAGGTACTGGGTTTTACTCACACTTTGATTCAATTAATGTTTTGAAACTTACGCGATCTGAACACATAATGATTAGTAATTAACGGGTATTTATCGCGTTTCTTCTTCTTCCTTTCTCGACGTTTCAACAGGTTTGCACTCTGTCGTGGTCACGAGATGACGAGTCATCTCGTGACCACGACTCAAATATTCTATACGATTCAAATATTCTATATCTATTATAATCATTTACTGCAGGCAACATTAGTTTAAAATAAAATGTAAAATAATAATTAATAATATATCATCATCATCATCAGCCCTATTAACTAACTACCACGTAATATTGGCGATATTCATTTATTTTTAATTCCCTAACGTTATAACCCTTGCCCCCAGGCACGCAGAAAATCCGTCAGTCCTCTGGTACCAGAACGAAGAGCCCGCTAACCCGGACCTACAGTTGTCAATCCGCTCGCTGCTCTACCCGAACAGTCAAGTGACGCTCGCCAGCCCGCAGACTGCGCTTCACTTCATGCGAGTCGTGAAGTCTCCGGCCGAGGTGGCCCTTATGCGAGACGCCTGTTACACTGGCGCGCAGTCCGTTAATACGGCTATGGCGGTCACTAAACCTGGTATGGAGGTCGTCGAGTAATATGGATAGGGCTGTCACTAAACCTGGTATGGAGGTCGTCGAGTAATATGGATAGGGCTGTCACTAAACCTGGTATGGAGGTCGTCGAGTAATATGGATAGGGCAGTCACTAAACCTGGTATGGAGGTCGTCGAGTAATATGGATAGGGCTGTCACTAAACCTGGTCAATCTTATTATTGCTGTAGGCTTTGACGCTCCGGTTATTATGTTTTACCGAGGATTTTAATGGAGGTTTCGCCCCATCCCTTAATATGCCATCAGTTGTGTTGAGTCGGATAATCCCTAGTTTTGTTTAAAGTTCCAATAATAATAATGGACAATTCACACAGCATAATCTACCTCAAGCTAGCAGAGCTTGTGGTACTGTACGAAGACTTACCAGGTATCTAATTTACTGAAACGGCATATTTGCGCCCAGTGTTCTACTGACCGCGACGCGATAAAGAAGGATCGTTTACTACTGTGTTTGTTTTCATAAGTGATTTTTAACCTGCACTCAATCTTACTTAACTTTTACTCTAATATACGATACGTACAGGTACTAGATGGCTATATAACTAATTGTCCTATTTTAGAACTCTCTCTCTCTCTCTCTCTCTAACAGGTGTATCGGAGCACGCGATAAGCGCCGTCCTCGAGTACAGCGCGCGGCAGGCGGGCGCCGAGCACGCGGCGTTCCCGCCCGTGGTCGGCGGCGGCGCGCGCGCCACGCACATACACTACGTGGCCAACAACCAGCTGCTACGCGGCCACGAGATGCTGCTAGTGGACTCAGGTGCGCTGGACTAGCTATTGATTCAATCAATCAAATCATTTGTTTAACGAATACATTATTATAGGTACAGTGCGCGTCACATATAAGTACCCCCATCTTAATGTATGTGGGACACAATAGTTGTTATTTTTTGTAATATCAGACTTTATGTATTATGGTGGGTGGTTCGATCCTGAGCGGCGGCATGATAAATATTTGCATGTGAAAATTTGTGATAAGTTACAAGGGAATTCGAAGTAGTCGTAAATATTATGTAGACAAGGGGGGTACTTAATTCTGACGCGCACTGTACATAATCAGATCTTATAACTAGAGTAGTGTCAATGTATTCAACCCCAAGCCAACAACGGGCTGCTACACGAGTACGAGATGCTGCTAGTCATAGACAGTCAGTGGGTTCCGTACCGTAAAATCGAACAAAACTATGTCGGTATGAACCAAAAAAACTGATACGGGTGTTCTTTCACTACACTAATATTTTCGTATCATAGTTGTATTCATAGTATTGAACCTCATTATGAATGTAAGCGGGTTAACTACGAATCTATTATATGTTGTAAGAAGACCAACGTTTCATCCCTTAACGAGGGACTTCATCAGGGTGAGTGCGGCTCACGTCTCACGTCGCGCCCGTACCGCCTCTATGCGCTCACTCGCTCAACCCGCTTACATTCATAATGAATTCATCAAACTACGATAGTTTTTATAGTAAAATAGTATTGAACCTGTTGATTGTTTAGTTAATAAATCGTGACTCGCTTATCTCGGCAGGTTGCCAGCGCGCGATGTACAATTCGGACATCTCCCGAGTGTGGCCAGTCTCAGGAAAGTTCTCGAATTACCACCGAGTGCTGTATGAAATCGTTTTATCAGTGCAAGTAAGATCCATTATAATTACAAATATATACCATTACATACTACAAGCTTGAAGAATTAATTCTTTACCTACGGGGGCCTTGTTCTATAAGACATCTGCGATTCCTTTCCCAAACCCTGTGACGTCACAACGTGTTATAAACGTTTGCAATTAGAACTTACTACAAATCTTAAGAATTTATTTATTTATTTTATATTTATTTGGAAGACTAGAAAAGAACTAGAACACCCGAATAAATAATCTGCAGATCGTACAACTATTAGTCCCAAAGCGGGAATTGAACCCGCATCCTCCTCCCTGGATCTTTGCCCACCGTGCCACAGAGGTCGTCGACAGTACATAGTTATATAAAGAGATACAGTAAGGACTTTCTTAGACCAGAAATTTATGTTATAGCTATTGGGGCCTTTATGCTCTATGACATAGATGACTTTTGACTTTGCTCAAACCGTGTGACGTCACAATGTTAAAAAGAAGCGATTCCTGAACGTGCATTGGTGGGAATTTAAAAATTGCATGGACTTTTATTAGTTGTTTAGCTAGCGCGATTATTTGACAGTGCCCGAATCGCAATGTGTCGCGGTTGGGAATGACAATTATGGTATAATACGGTTTCTGGTAAAATATATAATAAGTGTCAATTTTCCAGAACCTCATAAAGATTTTATAAAATTTCTGCTAAATCCCAAGAAGAAATTGCAGACGCTTTTCATAATCTTCAATTCATTATTCTGACGTCTTCTTGCATGAAATTTGATTTCTATGTATGCCACATTAACAAAATACATTTTATGCGGAAACTGAGTATAAACAAAAAAATATTGAATTTAATTTTAATACTGTTTTATGATTTTTTTTTATTATTCAGAATAATGTCTGATTACAGAAAATAAAAATAAAAACAGATCATTAAAACAAAAATAGGTAACAAAAGTCAGTTTATATAGCTTCATCATCATCATAACCAGGCTATAACAGTCCACTGCTGGACATAGGCCTCCCCCAATGAACGCCATACATGGCACTATTCATTATGCTTATAGCTCCACAATCGAGTAGAAAGTTATTCATCTACAAATCAATACATCTATTTCCAGAAACGTCTAATAACAATACTGGGCGAGCACAGACCGCCGCTGGACCGTCTGTTTGAACACATGTGTCGCCTGCTCGGCTCCACGCTACAGGCCGAGGGGATTCTCGACAGGAGTCTCGACTCGGACAGGATTGTGGCTGTACGTTACTCGGAAACTACTTATTAAAGCGCTATCCACACATTTCCGGGAACTCGTCCCGGCCGTGTTCCGTCAGGGACGGGGAAAAAATCGGTTACGTACAAATTGTATGAACTTGTTCACACAGCTCCGTGTCAGGCGTCAGGGAATTGTATGAACTTGTTCACACAACTCGGAACACGGATAGCCCTGACCCGGAACTGACCCGGAAATGTGTGGATAGCGCTTTAATCTGTATCACGTAAAGAGTCCTGTAAACTATGCCGCGAGGGACCTTCGCGTCTACATCACAAGTTTAATAAACTTAGTTAGAGCGAGTTCAACTTTATGGTAAACTAGGTCATCATCATCAGCCTATGTTAGTCCACTGTTGGACATAGGCCTCCCCTAATGAGCGCCATAGCGCCCTGTCTTCGGCTTGTCGCATCCAGCATCTGCCAGCAGTCTTTCGCAGATCGTCATCCCACCTGGCCGGAGGGCGTCCTACACTAAATTTGCCAAGTCGCGGTCTCCACTCGTTTATCGCTGATTCCTTAATTCCAGGAGGCGTACCGGCTATGCCCGCACCACGTGTCGCACTACCTCGGTATAGACGTGCACGACGCGGCGCTCGTACGGCGCGCCATCCCCTTGCAAGAGAATATGATCGTCACTGTTGAACCAGGTGAGTGAAGCAATATCACTTTACTTGTGGTTATAGTGAAATGTCGACTTATGCCATATTCGTCCCTAGGAAGTTCGGCCCACTTCAAAAAATCTCCTGTCGTCTCACTTTGTATACCATATTCGTCCCTTTACACACACATTACCAGCCTATAATTAGTCCACTGCTGGACTTACGGCTCTCCTAATGAGCACCATAGACGACATTATTTATAATTTGGGGCTAATTTCCCATAACCCCTACGCTGGGCCTGCGGGTTGGGGATCGCAGTTCAGTTGAGTTGTTCTACAGAGGGCGCTGCTGCCCGCCCCCCGGTGCGTCTCCCTTAGTCGCCTCTTACAACCCACGGGAAGAGTGGGGGTAGTGAAATTCTATGCCGGCACCATACGCCAAAAAAAGAATATATCCAGTATTTTATTTTTATTCCAGGGCTGTACATCCAAGCCGACGACGACACTATCGCGCGTGAGTTCCGCGGCGTCGGCATCCGAATCGAGGACGACGTGTTGGTAACCGAGCGCGGCGTCGACGTGCTCACCGACACCTGTGTCAAAGAGGTCTCTGACATTGAGGCCATCGTGGGGAAACATGCGCTGTAATGTCCTCTCACTTCTAGAAAAAAGCTTTGTAATTCTCGGTTTGGAATCCTTGACGAATGTCCTGTCACTTCTAAAAAAACTTTGTAATTCTATATCGGTTTGCCTCCATTCCATGACTAAGACATTTCCATGAACTAGACACTGGCAGAAAAGTGGCAAATCTGACACACATTGCATATAGAGCTCTGTAATTCTTTATTGGTTTGGATTCCTTGATATTTTTTAGAGAGTTAATATGGTTATTGTAGTATTTGGCTATGTTACCTATTGGCTCTTAGTAATAAGGTACATAATGTCCTGTACATTATGTACCTATTAATAGTGGTTTGAACCATTTTCCACAGAGATGCTTCAAATCTACCAATAGATAGTCGTTAAAAGTCTGTTTTGTGGCTTTTGCTACTATTTGCAGTGAATAAACTCACAAATATTTTACATTTCTATGATAATCATAGATTGAACTAGATACTAGTTGCTACTTTGTTTA
Organism: Eupithecia pulchellata; assembly: GCA_963931895.1. Lineage (NCBI taxonomy): Eukaryota > Metazoa > Arthropoda > Insecta > Lepidoptera > Geometridae > Eupithecia > Eupithecia pulchellata. The sequence continues at coordinate 13,688,055 of OZ007522.1, forward strand.
TCTATACAGGAAACTACATTTATTATCCCCTTATTAAATGGCCAGACATTAAATAGTGGGATTGGGTACACACTGGTAAAAAGATTGTAAAATAGAATTTTGGATTGTAGATTGTTCTATTATCTTATCTTATTATGCTGTTCTTTCTTTATCATTGGTTATTTTTTTCAGTAACACTCGAAACCTAGACTGACTGAACTAAACATGAACAAAAATTACCTGAAGATCATTGTCAAATCGATAAAAAAAATATTTTGTCAAGTAAATTTAAGAAATTTGAAATAAAATCTTCTCCATTACAAAAACAGTTGATACTTTAAATTTTAAACAACACAGATATTGGTATTGTATTTTTATAAAAAATATTAGATTTTAAGAAGTTATTGTAAATAGAGGTAGATATTTCTAATAGTTTTCGTTGTAAATATACTGTTGTTTACCAAACTTGTACATTCTTAATACTAATCTCTTATTCAAGAAAAAAAACTGCAACAATTTGTAAATAAATTGATTTTATTTAAGTAATATAGTTTGTATATTGGCACTTACAAAGTTTCGGTAAAACCGGAAAATATTCGAGACATATACGTGATTCTCATAAAAATACAACAAAAATATTCGATAGGAAACATTCTAATCTAACCCAACATATACCAACAATATCATCCGCAGATAATTAGGTAAAAACTGTTGGAATTGATTTAAAACTAAGAAATATAAAATTACATCTTAAAAGATCAATCAACATTCGATACTTAAGGCACTATTTGAGATACACTTCATAATTAAAAGTAAATTACCTTCTTTCAAACCTTAAACATCATAACTTCCTTTAATTAGTATTGTAGAGAATGGTAGACATAATCGTTATAAGATAATTTAGCCAGCCAAGTTAAATCAAGGTGAACATGGAGACTTACAAAACTCAACTTTATTGCATCGTAAAAGAAAGTTAAAAATCAAGCCTCTAATTTGATTTCTAGCTGTACGCTTAGGTAGTTGAAAATTGCCCGAAATAAAACCTTAAAACTAGGTTCCCTATCTGATAGTCGTAACCAGCACGACGAAGTGCGAATTCTTAGAAATATTTACTAAAACAGTTGTTTCTATTCTAATATAAATCATAACTATTTATCTATTCGAGGAATGTCTAAAAGGAAAACCATATGTAAGAACTTTGCTATGAGGTATAGCAATGTTCTTACATAATGAAATAATAAAAATAATTGGCGCTCAGACATTGTTCAGGCCACAAAGTTGGTCCCTTATCCTATTATTTATAAAAAAGGCTATTGACGCCTAATGCATAAATAAGGTGCTATGTTTTTTGCGAAACCCTGCATGAGTTTGAATTACTGCTTTCCTTGTGTGATTTTATGAAAGGTCTAATTCTATAAAAGGGCTCCTCCAAGCAGAACTAAAGCATTCATAAATAACAAATAAATCATTGAATAGCATGCAGAGGAAATGTAAGAGCCATTATGAGCAGTTTTTTGGTGATGGTGCTAGTTTCGCCCAGGGTACCTTCTCAATATAATTCTATTGTAAGTATTAATATGATTGTACATAATATGTATTTAGATGTAAGTTTCCTGAGGGCACCAGCTTGAGCGATCCGTCGCGAGTGTCATCGGGCAAAGTGTGAGTTATGTGGCCGGGTTAAGGTCTGATTTTCAACAGCTAAACTTGTTTCGGTGGAAAATTATTGTCTTTGATTTGGCTGAATTCTATGCAAATATTACAAACTCTATTTATCAAGCTGACCTTATAGCGCGACTGGCGCAGCCAAAAGGATTTTTAATACACTAAGATTTCGTCAGAATTCAACCAAATCACAGCTAACTTCAGAGTGCAGCGATCCGATCGCGTTCCGAGCCCGCAGACGCGACAGACCGCTCATATCCCGCCGCGTGCGTTCACCAGTCGTCCTCGGGCAGTCCCCCGGGATAGTCGCCGGTTAGACACGCGGTGCAGTGCCCGCCGACGCCGTCGCTCGGTGTTGTCTTCATGTTGTAGTGGATCGCGCTCACGAGCCCTTCCACGCTTAGGTATTCTAGGGTGTCCGCACCTGAGAAAAGAACAGTGAGTTAAAAACTTGCCAAGATACGCATAGATTGGCGCAGGACAGAAGCAAGTGACTTAGAGGCAGGTCTATGACTACTAGCAGTCGGTTGTATTCGGTTAATAATGGTTGAATTGTACAAGCTTCCACAAAATATGGGTACTAAGTATGATAAGATGGCGTGATTCTGGATTCCGGGAAGATCAATGTAGCCATGAGGATTATGAAAGTTGCTGAACGACTGTTAGTAATTCAAAGTAGACTTACCAACATGCTCGGCTAGCTGACACGAGTCCATTTTGTTGGCGATCAGCTCTTCCTTCGTCGGGATGTTGATGCCCATGTAGCAGGGGAACTTTAGAGGCGGCGATGCTATTCTGATGTGGACCTGTAAAAAACATACGCAGACTCTAGTAAACAATTTATAGAAAAGTTTCTTAAAAGCATAAAAAACGCCGTTATTCCCGATGTTATAAATTTGAAATATTAGGAGGCAATACAGAACAAAAAAATTATATCATACTCGTAGGCGGGATGGTCGCAAGAATTGTTAAGTCTGTAAAATAGTTATAGACCATACTAACGTTTATACCTTTTTAAATATCATATCTTGTTTGCGATAGGCTCATAAGTATTTTGTACATTTTGTAAATAAATATATACCTATTGTAAAATATTTTAACAGTAAAGCCTTACCTCTGCCGCCCCGGCGTCTCTCAAAAGCTTGATGATCGGTCCGATAGTATTTCCCCTCACAATGGAGTCGTCGATCAGCACAATTCTCTTCCCCTTCACATTTTCGCTCAGAGCGCCGAATTTCTTCGCGACGCCTAACTGGCGCAGTCGCGTGGATGGCTGGATGAACGTGCGGCCGACGTAGCGGTTCTTACAGAGGACCTCCATGAACGGGATTCCCGACTGGAAGAGAGTTCTAAGCTAAGTTTGATGGTTTTGATTGAAGCTGTTATTTGGCTGTGAATTTAATAGCGACTTATTACAGGTACGGCGTATTTGAATAAATGTCAGGCAAATAAATATTTTTTTTCTTCGATTTATACAGAATCCTTTGTTTTTTTTATCAGTTATATAAAAAAAATATTTCTAGAAATCACTAACAAATATGTACTACCTAAACACTGCTATTCTGTGCAAAAGCTAGTCCAGATTATAAGTAACACGCTGCGTTATTAATGTTTTACCTGTCTAGCATAACCGTGTGCGGCGGCGGTGCCCGACTCGGGAACCGAAGACACGATGTCTGCGTCCACAGGTGACTCGCGCGCCAACATGCGGCCGCATTGCATGCGCGCTGAGTACACCATCTGACCTGGGTTTATAAATAAATATTAATATAAGAATATGGTAGATAACAAAATTGAGAGCTTTCGTGACGATTCCCCGTGCAATTTTATTCGCATAAAAAAGTACTGAATGTTTTTAATTGTGTACAAAACCTAAGTATTGTAAACAATTTCAAACATGTTACTCAAATATTGAAAATCAAAAAGCATATTAGCTTTAAATCTGTTTGTGGCGAACAAGCGCTGTCACGCAATTTTTATTTATTATTATTATACCAATCAACTAGATCACTATAAACACTCGAGCATACGTAAAGCCAAAACCTAGACGACGGCGCCGTTTGTTTATCAACAAAAATTCAAGCCAACTGGCGCAGTCGTTAGGATTTATACGCAAGCCCTACCTTCAAAGATACTGTCCGCCCGCGCGAAGTAGACATACTCGAAGATGCAGAACGCTTGGTGGCGGGTCGCGGGCCGTTCCACCACGTCGACTGTGCGGATGCCGGCCTTAGACATCTCTATAATTTCACCGGGTAACACTTCGCGGACGTAGCGGGCGCCTGGGAATAAAGAGATATAATATATATAAATGACATGTTTATTTATTTGTAACTAGCGGCCCGCCCCGGCTTCGCACGGGTATTAAACAAAAATTTCAGAAATTATACACACGAACACGATGGGTTTCACAGTTTTCATACGGATCTTTACTTTTTTTAACAGCATTGGGGTTTTTGACATTGACTCAACATTCCAAAACTGACACTGGCCATAGAGAAAAAGCAAGCACCGTGCGCTATACAAACTCTTTTTCTATTCTGACGCGCCATAATAGAAAAAGAGGTTGAATATACAGCCCACGGTTCAATTATTGAATTTTTCATGCGGATCCCTAACTTTTTTGAAAATATTATATAGCCTATGTTCATCACGGAAAATTAAGGATTCTAATGGTGAAAGAATTTTTTAACTCGGTCCAGTAGTTTCGGAGCCTATTCAATTCAAACAAACAAACAAACAAAGATACAAACAATCAAATCTTTCCTCTTTATAATATTAGTATAGACATTATTGATAGCTGGGCCCGTGATTTCGCCTGTTAGAATATAAAATTTTATTTTTACAGGTTACTTTATAAATATAAAATAATTATTTTCATTATTTTTTTTATAATTCTTTGAAAAGGGAGCTACTCTCTGATCGTTAAATTATAGTTTCGTTCGAGGATTAATAAACTTACCAATAGACAGAAAACCACAAGACTCGGACGACACGACCCAGCCTTCAGCCTTCTCGTTCATACCATTCTTGCCGCAGCCGTTTGTCAGAACTGGAACACAACACTCGTTCTAAACTATAATTCACAACAATACTTACAATAATAAATAAATAAAAAACTATTTTTGACCAAAACCAATGAAAATTATTTGCGCCAAACAAAATATTGTGTTGTTTTTCAAATGATTGTACTCTAATATACCGAATTAGAATTACAATTTGCACAAAACAACGTAACCAAACAATCTTATGGGTATTTTGGAGAAATAAAGTAGGGCCTCGGTGCCAAAATGGAGACTTACAGAACAATTGAGTGAAAACTATTATGCTTGTGTTACATTTTTATAGCAAAATGTGTAAGGTCCTTTAGTTTGGTGTATGTTTGGATTCCACATGAGATTATGAAATGGATTGTCATGCATTGATAATGTCAACCTTTTGGTAATGAATCAATATGCATTACGTTTGAACTTTTTTTTAATGGTTTAAAATTTAAATTATGAGGTGTGTTTAACATTCTATAACTTACACAAACCCAACACATTATGATCAGTACTATTTTATCGCATATACGCGATAAAAACCCGTTAAAAAACTACTAATAATAATGAGTGTAACATCTTTTGCCACTAGAAGATATTAAAATGTATCAAAAGGGATGGCCTAAAGCTACATTAATCTCAAACATGTGGATTCCACCAAGCTTCAAAATCAAGATTGCAATACTGACTGAGATCAAGTCTCAAGACTGTTAGTCCTTCGTTAGATGAACAATGAGTGAGAAAGTGCAAAGATGGGTTACCCGTGGCATGCCGCTCTGATGATTTTTTGTAGACATCTGAAAACATTGCAATAATTAGATACAACCCGCGGAACATGAGTTTTAGGTGAGCCAAGAGAAAATTTACAATCCAATGACAATTGTATGGTTTCACCCTACATTATCGATTTTGCGCACGCGGCGACTTAGGTAATCTGTGTCGCACGCGATAGTTATTTACCTAAATTACATATTTTAACATCAGTACGTGAACTACTCCCGCGAGAGTGACATTCAAGGAAAGATTTGCCTCCTAAAGTAACTGTGTTAACCAACTTTAATAAACTTCTTTTCAGTGACTCTTGTGTTTAGTTTACGTGCTCAACAAACTATCCAAACTTTACTACGTCACCAACGGTGACATCACAAAGTGAGGTGCTATAGGTAAACTACCTACAACTACAACCTTTACATGTAAAGGCCTTAACTTAAAACAATATTGGCAGACTTAATCTAGAGATAGGTAGGTATGAAACCCATGACGTTGTCTGTACACATTCTTATTCAACAATAAGTATATGAATAGGTAGTTAAAATTAGACAGATCTAATAGCGATTATAACAACGTGAAGTTAGAGACAGAAACATACCATCTCATTCTAATTGATAAAACTGAGATGAGAAGGATTACTGCTGTTTTCAGCTAACTTCACATCATTAGATCAGTTAATAATTCATGTAATAGAAATATGGATGTCATGTGGTGGTCCCTTTATTTAAATCCTTTCAAATGATTGCGCTGTATATTGAGTAAAATGAAAATATATGTATATCCCGAGGTGTTCCCAAAACTTAGGGAGTTAGAGGAGGGGGGGCGGGGAGGTTAGTATGTATTCCACTAAAAGTCGAAACAGTGCAAAAAGAAGGATTCCAAGTAGGTTTTAGTTTTTTACAAATTATGTATGTAGTTATTACATTATTGACGCTTATGAAATGAGTATATTGTGATCTATTGTGATTGATAGATTGAATACGTACACGAGGATCCCATAGGCAGGATCTTGCCGAGGCAAAGCGGCCGGTTCCCGTACGGATCCCGGACGGCGTATATCTTGTCCTTTAGCATTATGACTAGCGAGTAACTAAGAGGAGCCAGCCTGAAAACAATCAGATATCATCACTTAGTATTGCATCGAATTTATTATTTCTACAGTACACAAACACTAAAACTTGCACTAGGTACTTTTTACTTTTTTTTATAACCTCTGTGGTTCGGTGGGCGAAATTCAGGAGGACAATAGGTTGCGGGTTTGATTCCCGCCTCGGAACAAAAGTTTGTAGGATCTGTAGGGGTGTTCTAGTCGTTTTCTAATTGTATTATGTATATCAGTCATCTAGTGCCCATAATACAAGCTCTGCTTAGCTTGCAGCTAGATGATGCTGTGTGATTGTCCAACATTATTATTTTTTTTTTATCCATATTTAATTTCCTTAAACCTAACGGACTTATAGAATATCAAAATATTTACATAAGAATGATTTCGTTAGCGCTGGATCACTGACCTCATGAGATGGTTGATCCTGGCGGGCCAGTCCGGGCCGTTGGTCTCCCCTTCCGGGGGGTTGAGGCAGAGGGCTTGGGTTATCAGCTCCGAGTCCGAGTGGGTCGACAGGCCTACGCCTCGGCCTAGCACCTGGAATAAATTACTTGGATATAACCACCAAATTTGGTTATATGATATAACGCTAGTAGTAGAATTTGGTAATGTGATATAACGCTAGTGGTAGAATTTGGTAATATGATATAACGGTAGTAGGTAGAATTTGGTAATATGATATAACGGTAGTAGGTAGAATTTGGTAATATGATATAACGGTAGTAGGTAGAATTTGGTAATATGATATAACGCTAGTTGTAGAATTTATTAATGTAATCGGTAAGTATTTGATGGAGTAATGTTAGACTAGACAAAATGTTGAAAATTTTCAGGGGAGCATTTATACATCCTTTTTATGAAGTTGACAAAAGACGACGCTAAAGCAAACTAATCTGTAGCGATATTTGTCAAGCGCCCATCGTGCGTGTCCAATAAGTTCGATTATGATAATATGATGAGTTATTTCGACCCGCCCGAAATAACTCATCATATTATCATAATCGAGAAAGCTGACGACCATGATGATACCAGCATGAATTTTCCTGCGGCCAAGCAGTTGTGTTCCTCTTTCGGTTGGTTAACAAGCCGTTTATCCATGCTTTACTTTGATGGCCTCAAGGGAGTTCACAAAATGGCGTATTTCTAGGATACATATGCTAAGATAGCATCAGCATCATCACCAGCCTATAATAGTCCACAGCTGGACATAGGCCTCCCCTAATGAGCGCCATAGATGGCATCATTATTTGGGGGTTATTGCCCATAATCCCCACGCTGGGCATGCGAGATAGCGCTTTTCTATAATACAAGTCACAATATCTCTCAAGGGATACGCCTTGTAACAAAAGCTAATAATACGCGAGGCTTGAGAGCTATCATTATTAGTATTATAGAAAGGCCTCCCTACTTTTGTAAATGGGACAGAGCACTCACCATCTTCCTGAGACTACTGCAGTTGACCAACTCTCCGTTGTGAGCCACGGCCAGCGCGCCGTGAGCCGTGTGGACCACAAACGGCTGGCAGTTCACCTCCTCTGATGCAGCGGATGTGGAATATCTGAAGTATGTGAACCCCAAATACTCATGAATCAGCTGGTCTCAAATCAAGATTTTTTACAATTTTCAGTGAAAAGTTTGTCAAAAAATCCCCTCCTTCCACTTAGATCCACAGTCTTGATCCACATATAGATCCGAGGATACTTTTTTTTCCTCTTTAATCCACTGGTGGATCATTAGATACTTTTGTTTCCCCTTAAATCCACTGGTGGATCATTGGATACTTTGGTTTCCTCTTAAATCTACTGGTGGATCATTGGATACTTTTGTTTCCTCTTAAATCCACTGGTGGATCATTGGATACTTTTCCCCCTAATTAAAATAATAAATAAATAATGCTGGACAATTCACACAGCATTATCTAGCCCCAAGCTAAGCAGAGCTTGTGTTATGGGTGCTAGATAACTGATATACATAATATAATACAATACATAGATAGATATTTTTTATTATACATATAAACGACCAGAACACCCTGAACAAATGTCTGCAGATCGTACACACATTTGTCCCGAGGCGGGAATCGAACCCGCAACCTCCTGCGACGCAGGCGGACCTTCGTCCACCGCGCCACGGAGGTCGTCTAATTCTTATTCCCAATAATAAAAACCTTCGAGCACTGGTTTAATGCTCGAAGATAAAAACGGTTGGAAGTAGGTATATTATATCTTTACATTTTTCTATTTTATCTAATGAGTTCTTATACTCATAATAATGATCAATCCTTCTTTCTACTCGACGACAATCTGTAGTGCTACTACTTGAAGTTGCTTGTCATATTGACACAGTCTTTGTCAATTTGGTCTTAAAATTGATTTATTTTAATAAAAATATTAAAATATACATATATATTAACTTAAAAATGAATGAAATTAAATATATTAATAACAGAGGAGTGGTTATGCTGCATTCTGGATATCAGTACCATAAAAAAAGGAGTTTTAAAAATGGTTCAGTAATATGGCGATGTTCAAAATGGAGAAAATTTAAATGCAATGGAACATTGAATCTCAAAGTAAGTCATATCACTCATTGATACTTATCTCGTACCTACTCGTTTTGAGAAATAAATAGTTTATTATTATTAATTACATTTACAGGATGGCGCCATTATTAAACAAACAAAACACGTATCACACTGCACTGAAAACCAGAATGAGATCGAGAAAAAAATTATATTACACGAGCTAAGAGAAAAAGTTATAAATGAAGAATGTCGTCCTATACCCAGCATTTATCAAGAATGTCTAACAAACGCCGAAGACAAAGGGATAAATTTAGTTTGCACTTTACCAAAACTTGATTCTATTAAATCAGGGTTATATAAATTACGAAACAAAAAATGGAATGTTAATAAGACATGTTTTACGAACATTTCAGAAGTTGAAATACCACCATCTTTGTCGGATTTTGTTCTTGCAGATTATTTCTGCAACGATAATCGTATAATAATCTTTTGTTTGCCAGAAACTTTAACTATCCTACCTAAAATGAAACACATTTTCTGTGACGGAACATTTATGAGTTGCCCTCCGCCCTTCGGACAATTGTATGTATTATGTTCTGATATAGATAGCACTACAGATACAAATAATGTCGTTCCGCTATTATTTGCGTTAATGACGAACAAAAAAAAGGATTCATATTTCACTTTATTTGAAATGATTAAAAGCCAAGTACCTCTATTTAAACCAAATAAATTCACTTTAGATTTTGAACAAGCAACTATCACAGCAATAAGTGAAGTCTTTCCTTGTGCCGAAATAAAAGGTTGCTATTACCATTTTGTTAAAAATATATGGAAACATGGAAAAGAGATGAAACTTTTGAAAACAAAACGTGGAAAACGAATAGTTGCACTCTGTGCCTCCTTACCACTAACACCAGAATCTTATCTAGCTGACGGATGGATATATATATGTACAGAAATCGCAAGAAATGATTGCCCAAAACTCATACAATTTCAAAAGTATATGAAAAGGTTTTGGTTCAAAAGCAAATTTTTCACACAGATGTGGGCAATCGCAAAAGAACGGCATCGTACCAATAACTGTATCGAAGGTTTTAATAGAAAACTAAACAAGAAATTGGGAAAAAAATATTGTAACTTAGTAAATTTTTTATGCATATTAAAACAGGAGGCAAAATATAACTTTTTGCGCATAAAAGAAAATATTGTAAATAAGAGAAAAAAATCAAACATTGATAATGATAATTTTATTTTAGAATGTCAAAACCAGTTAATATCAGGAGAAATCACAGTTGCACACTTCTTAGAACAAGTGAAGTAAAAATATTTTTTTTTGTTTATTTTTGTTGATTAATGATTTTTTTTCATTTTTATTTAACAGAAGAATTATTATTTATTTTAAAATTTTAATACAAAATTACACTTCTGTTTATCAAGTACGGAATTAAAAGTTGTGTATTTTGGTCTATTCATATATCTAAGCTTTGTCAGGATAAACTTAACAGTGAAAATTTCGTTTATCTATTTTTATTTTTATTTAACAATTAAGTTGTTTACATTTAAGTGAAGAGAAGAGAACTTTACGTTTATTTTTGTAATTTATAATTTTAATAATTAAATTTTTTTGTTTGATTTATGTTTAATTTTTTCGCTCCTTGCCCGTGGTCCAGTTGAGCTGGTCCCGTTGACTGGACCACGGAAAAATATTTTTTCGGTGGTCCAGTCAACTGTACCACGGGCAAGGAGCGAATTTTTTAATGAACAATATATTTTTTTTATTCTTTTTTAGCCCTCCTTCCACCTAGATCCCACTGTGGATCGAAGTGGCATAGAAATATATTAAATATTTTTAGATCCCCTTCATTGTGGATTCAAGTGGAACAGAAAAAAAATTGTAATTTTAGATCCTCTTGATTGTGGATTCAAGTGGAATAGAAAAGAAATAGTAATTTTAGATCCCCTCATAGGTGGATTGAAGAGGAAAAAAAAGTATCCTCGGATCTACATGTGGATCAAGACTGTGGATCTAAGTGGAAGGAGGGAAAAAATCGACGGATTTACATATTCGGGGGTCTGACGATCGTTTAGTAAGCTGGTAGGCATATAACTTCCAGAGCTTTCAGATGAGATGATAATAATAGTATTAAGATCGTGTATAACTATAACCTTTCAACTGTTTTGATAATGCAATAAAGTAATATTCTATTCTACTCTAATAATACATAAATAATGCTCGAATTCTCCAACATTATTACACAGCGTCATCAAGCCTCAACCTAAACAGAGACGGTGTTTACCTAGTGTGTCCGATCCCAAGGTTTCCCTTCAACTTCTTCATAGCCTCGTCGTTGAATATATTGTTGATGAGCCCCATTCCCTTGTGAGAGTTGAAGGTTCGCGCGCTCTTGCCCTCTGATGTTACTATGCCCGCTGATTCTTGACCTCTGGAGGAAAAACAAATATAATGCTAAAAAATATACATCTAAATAAGGATCTAGTAGAAAAATACACTGGAAGAAGTAGGAAAGGTCTCTTGAACACAACTTCATAAATATTAATAAATAAATAATGCTGGATTCACACAGCATCATCTAGTCCCAAGCTAATCACAGCTTGTGTTATGGGTACAAGATGACTGGTACACATGATACAATGTACGTACATACATATAACACAAATATAACCTGAACTCCTCCGAAGTCTAATGCCGGCATATGTATGCTCAGGATCAGCTCAGATAATTTTGAGAAGCTTTTGAAAGCCTAGGGTACAACTAATTTAGTTGTACCCTAGGCCCTCAAAATTGTCAACAAACTCGACCTTCAAAAACGGATTTACGGTGCAGGTGTCTAGTTTTTGATAGTTTACTATCAAAAACTAGACACCTGCACTCGAACCCGCGAAATCCTCGAACACAACGAAATCAAGTGAGTAGTGGTCAGCACACTCCCATACTGAGGGAGGGCCGCGGGTTCAAATCCCGCCGAAATGGAAAATTCTTGGGATAAATATAATTTCCTAGAAATGATTCCGAATGCGAGGACGCACTATTATAACAAAAGTATTAGAACCTCACCTGTGCTGTAACGCGACTAATCCTAAACAGATCACCTGCCCCACGTCCACTTGCGTCGGCCACTCCCCCGTGCCGATTGCACCGAAAACTCCACATTCGTGTGTTAGACCTGGAAATAAAAATGTTTACTTACTTTCCTAAAGTTCATTACAGGTCATTCCAGATCGGTATGGGTCCATCTGACAAAACCTACTTAGCAAAATGACTAGCTAGCAATACGTCAGCACCTCATCTTCTCTTCATAGCATTTGAACGACATCGCTAAACTGACTTGGTAGCAAAAAGACTACTTTTTCAAAAGTACTGTTAGTAACAAAAACATTTTATTTAGAAAAAATATGTTTAATAACCAACAAAAAGAAAAGATTATTCTTGTTTTTATAACATAAAAATTACACTAAGAATTATACTTAAACATTAGTTTTAAACCCCTCATTGAAAGAGTCGTTTTTACCCTTAAATAAAAAAAAATTAATCGGCTTACTAAAATTTAAAAAAATATGTTTCTAATGGTTCTGATGAAGAATTTGCTTTTTAATTTCAAAAATGTTTTCTAAGAACTGGTAAGGTATTTAAATTGGACGTCTAATCCCAAAATTTATATCAGACTAATTACCCGGCCATGACCTACGATAACATCCAGTTTATAATTCCGTATAGGAACATATACACGGACAATCAACTTTAAATCTTTTCTGATTGTAAATACGGTTTCCAATACTTTGAATGAATGTTATGTAATGTTATGAAATTAATACGCAATATTTATTTATTTAACTTTTCAGAATTTGTGTCCATTTTATCGGCCAAAAAAATTCTTCTCCAACACATATCATACACACACTGTTTAAAGCCATAATAGGTACAAGCCATGTTTAGTGCTGATCGATGCTTCGTTAAGTCTAAGATACCCTACTGCATGTAGGCTAAACGAGGTAAAAAATGCTACATCTATACTAATATTATAAAGAGGAAAGATTTGATTGTTTGTTTGTTTGTTTGTTTGAATTGAATAGGCTCCGAAACTACTGAACCGAGTTAAAAAATTCTTTCACCATTAGAATCCTTAATTTTCCGTGATGAACATAGGCTATATAATATTTTCAAAAAAGTTAGGGATCCGCATGAAAAATTCAATAATTGAACCGTGGGCTGTATATTCAACCTCTTTTTCTATTATGGCGCGTCAGAATAGAAAAAGAGATTGTATAGCGCACGGTGCTTGCTTTTTCTCTACGGCCAGTGTCAGTTTTGGAATGTCGAGTCAATGTCAAAAACCCCAATGCTGTTAAAAAAAGTAAAGATCCGTATGAAAACTGTAAAACCCATCGTTTTAGTGTGTATAATTTCTGAAATTTTTGTTTAATACCCGTGCGAAGCCGGGGCGGGCCGCTAGTTTCGAATAAATCTATACTAATATTATAAAGAGGAAAGATTTGAATGTTTGTTTGTATGTTTGTTTGAATTGAATAGGCTCCGAAACTACTGGACCAATTTGAAAAATTCTTTCACTATTAGAATCCTAAATTTTCCGCGATAAACATAGGCTATATAATATTTTCAAAAAAGTTAGGGATCCGCATGAAAAATTCAATAATTGAACCGTACGCTGTTTATTCAACCTCTTTTTCTATTATGGCGCGTCATAATAGAAAAAGAGGTTGAATATATAGCACACGGTGCTTGCTTTTTCTCTACGGCCAGTGTCAGTTATGGAGTGTCGAGTCAATGTCAAAAACCCCAATGCTGTTAAAAAAAGTAAGGGATCAGTATGAAAACTGTGAAATCGATCGTGTTAGAGTGTATAATTTCTGAATTACCCGTGCGAAGCCGGGGCGGACCGCAAGTATATTATACATTGAAGGCAATAACTGGGCATGCTGAAGAGTATACCTACCGTAAGTTATCGCCTATCACAGTTACATAATATTCGTAGTACCTATATCATAAATTATATGAAGTGTCAGAGAGAAATTATATCTTAGGATAAATAAATTATGGTTTTACTCAAAAACAAAGTAGAAACAAATATAAAAGCTTTCGTCAGATTTACAGAAGGTAAAAAATTAAAAAGTTAACAAGATTTTGAACTACATTTAGTGCATCTTTTTGTTTGCAACGGTGTACAACTGTTAAATAGCTCAATGTTTCAATTATTTCAATTGTAAACAATATATCTAATTTATTTCTCTTATTTGATCGTTATTTACTTTGATAATAAATAAGAATGAAAGAAATACATTTATACAGATTTTGGCTACAGATTATGTAGGTATGTATTTTATCTCACCAGTCTGCACCGCCCCCCTGCCGTGCCGGCGACTCCTTACTTTCACCTCCCCGCTGTCACAGTGACAGCCCGACTGACAGCTGTCACCCGAGACGCGCAGCCGCTCCATGGCTTCAGCTGTGACCCTCGCGTCCAGAGCTGGATCGCTGGGTCCGTCCATGGTTACTGTCGACAAGAATTCTACATTTTAAATATATCATCGGTTGCTAACTAGTGAAGTAGGAATAGGAACCTGTTTAATGCACAGTAGGCAGAATATAAACGCACTTTTTATATGCACGCCCCTAAAAGCAAGTGCAAATGCTAGAAATATTTTTTTAGAGACCCGGTTACCAAACTGAGAGAGAGACGTCTCAAAAATACATCTAAAAATAATAAGTATATTTAATTCGAGTGCTATTTTTTGTTTTCAAAACAATAAGATAAAGTTATCAAACGCAGTCGAGTCACATGCATAATTTTGTGTGACCTTTGGGGTGTTCATTTTATCAGTTAACAACCCGAGCGGCTTATACAGGGGGGTAAGAAACCTCGCTTATAGGTATTTATAAACCTACCAGCTAGGTAGTACTGGTAGTAGGTATCAATTAAAGTTTACACTGAACACCTAGGTAGGTCGGTTAGGTACCTATATCCAAAAATTTATGTCAGGCAACCATTTTACTTTATCTTCTCTGAGGTACCTAATTTACGTTGATGTAATAAGCTTCGAATAAAAAAAAAACTCAGAATAGGTAATAATTTAAATTAATAATTTAATTTTCAAGTTATTTCTGATTTTTTTTTTCAAAATGTAGCTATTAATGGTCACTTTAGTGCTAAACACCATATTAAGTACCTAATATTATAAAAAACCGATGTTGCCCCTAAAATAAAAAAACACCAGTCATAAGATCATAATGGTGACCAAAAGTTATGATTTTTTTTTATTTAGAAATACGTGATAATAACATACCCTCTTAGCAACAGCAACACAAAATAAGCGAACTTAGGCAACAGCCACACGGTATGTCAACTTGAACTCGTGCCGATAAACCAATAAAACATAAACACCAAGCGTAGGTTAGCTGACGAACATAAACGTAAGATGGCGATTGTCGACTAACCCAGCATTCTCTCCGCGAGGGTTATTATGCCCTCTGCAATCAATAATAACACTGTAATGCTGATAAGACAGCAAAACATGGACTAGATTCGCTCTGTAAAAATGTTTTTTTCTCCGACCATTAGATGAATGACGTCAAGGGATTTTGCGTAAGTCCGGACGTCATTGTTGTTTTTAAGTTTTGATAGTAGATGAAGTAAAATTAATAAAATAAGCATTTTTTTGCTGAATTACATGGTTTGTTATTGTAAACCTATAAACCTACTGCTTGATCTAATAGTGTTTAAATAACGTAATACCAAAATGATTTGTAATTTGAGCATAATTTCACCATTGTACTGCTATTATTTGTTTTAGAATAGTATTTATCTAGGTTCCTACCACAAGCTTTTTTGAAAATAATGGTATATCTAAAAATAATAAGAAAACGTGTTTTCTTAGAAAAAAATCGATTTGGTTTCATTTAATTTCAGTGAAGTGTTTTGAAAATAAAATTGTATGGGAAATTTATCCGCCGGAACTTTAATACGATGTTATAGGTACCAAGGCGGAGTAACTGGTATAGTGTTCTGTGGTTGGAACGCTGTCGTTGAAGAACTCAACTTTAAAAAGAAGAGGTACAAAGAGTAATTCATAATATTGCAGCTGACTGTATTACTAAGAGCGCCTAAGCCGTTCCCATTTAGTGCACCCGCAAAGAAGCAGTCGATAGTGAGGGGTTTTTATATAAATAGCTGTAACTTTTGCAATTAGATCTAGATATAAGGGGATTCTTTTTTAAGATTATGGAATAAACTTTTACTGACTGACGTGACATTAAATTCGAAAGCGCCTGCTAGAGCGATGTCGCAAGCAGAAGCAAGATCAAATGCCTACTTATGTTCAAAATATCACATCACACCATCAGACTTTAATAGTCCACTGCTAGACATCGGCCTCCCTAATGAGCGCCATAGATAGCATTATTTATCATTTGGGGATATTGCCCATAATCCCCACGCTGTGCATGCGGGTTGAGGATCGCAGTTCGTTGGAGTTGTCCTGCAGAGGGCGCTGCTGCCCGCCCCCGGTGTGTCTCCCTTAGTCGCCTCTTACCACACCACGGGAAGAGTTGGGGTGGTGAAAGCCGACCACACTTCCAAAATATAATCGGACGAAACCCGAAAGAAAGTAACAGTGTTCTGGTCAGAGTAGCTATGCACGCCGATAGTGGATGTAAACACGAGCAATCGAGTAGCGAACTGTCGTCAGAACCGTAGGGGGTCAGTTATCGCGTGACACGGGTGTTATTCCACTGGAGCCAGTTTTGATAACGAACTTTACTTGTAATAACTAGTGTAGTTTGAGGAAAACAATCGCTTGTCTATTTTTGGTCCGGATCAGTTGCTCTGTGAGGTTTTTTATCACTTTAACTTCAACACCTAGGTACGCCATAGACACACGACATTGTCTTAGCCATATCCAATCCAAAACTATCGACAATTTTACCCAAAAAAAAAAAACGTAAAAACGCAACGTAAATGTAAGTATTTTTTGTATTTAGAATAAGCCTTTTATGATTTTTAAGGTAATTATTTTTGTCGCAATACCCTATTAAAGTGGGTTTTAATTTAACACAACGGCGAAATTAATCTACTTAGTTTAACTTTCGATAAGATGATGCTGATGAAGATAATTTAAATATATAATACTAAAATAATTTGACTACGCTCATTATTATGATGGTACGAAACCATCCTCCGTCTCCAAGTCGACTCACACTTGGCCGGTTTTATTTACAATCATAAATCCCAGATTAAATACCAAAATTGTGGCAAACCAACGATTGACCCACTTTGCTAACCGACATCTATACTAATATTATAAAGAAAAAAGATTTGATTGTTTGTTTGTTTGAATTGAATAGGCTCCGAAACTACTGGACCATTTTGAAAAATTATTTTACCATTAGAATCCTAAACTATCCGTGATGAACATAGGCTGTATAATATTTTCAAAAAAGTTAGGGATCCGCGTGAAAAATTCAATAATTGAACCGTGCGCTGTATATTCAACATCTTTTTCTATTATGGCACGTCATAATAGAAAAAGAGGTTGAATACTTATATAGCGCACGGTGCTTGCTTTTTCTCTACGGCCAGTGTCAATTATGGAGTGTCGAGTCAATGAAAACTGTGAAACCCATCGTGTTAGTGTGTATAATTTCTGAAATTTTTGTTTAATACCCGTGCGAAGCCGGGGCGGACCGCTAGTCATTCATAAGATGAGACTAGGGACTCACATGTTGAGAAAGAGGTTTATCTTATCAGAGGTATTTAGGTTCTAGGTCATGTCGATTTCCGTTTGATAAGGAACTTGTTAGACATACTAATCGAATAATACTTTTAAGATACACAAGCTTTTGCTCGGGGCTTCGATCACGTTTTCAATGTCTCAGGAATCAATCACACGGATAGTATAAATGCGAAAGTTTGGATGTTTAGACGAGGAATATTTGTTACTTCTTCACGCCAAAACAACTGGACAGATCAGACTGCAAGTGCATACTTAGAAGTAGTTCTAGCCCTGAAATAAGAAATACTTTTAATCTCATAAATCTATACTAATATTATAGTGAGGAAAGATTTGTTTGTTTGTTTGTTTGAATTGAATAGACTTCGAAACTACTGGACTGATTTGAAAAATTCTTTCACCATTAGTCCTAAATTTTCCCAGATGAACATAGGCTATAGAATAAATATATTCAAAAAAGTTAGGGATCCCATGAATACTTAATTTTTTGTTAAATAGCCGAGCGGACCGCCTGTCTACCATAAGATGGAAACATCCTTAAAACGTTTCCATGGTAACAATGCGTGCTAAGAAGCGGGCAGAATCTAGCCAATCCATAACGCAAAGGGAACATTACATCTTCTACAAAATGTACTAGGTAGGTCAAAAGACAAACACTTTTTGACAACCTAAGGGACTGGAAGAAGATAATGAAAATGTAAAGTGTGGATTTGGAGGGCACTTTAACGCAGCTGTGTGAAAATGGGTGAAAATAAACCTGCTGGAGATATAGGGAAAACTGGAAATTGACATAAAGATACTGATTATGTATTTGAAGCGCGCACGGAAAGCGCAGAAGCCAGTCAGTTAATAAGGACACTTCGACACTGCAGGGTGATATTTTATTTATTTTTAAAGACAAAAAAAATAAAAACTACTGTAGCTTTTCTGCCAAACTGTATAGCAGTTTGTCGGCATATAAATATCTCTGTCATTAGATAAATACTTCTAGCAGAGATAAGCCAAGTCTTGACTTGCAAATCAAAACACTTTCTCTAGTTACAAGTTCCAACCAGGGCCCGGCGTTTCAGATGAGGCAATATCGGCTCAAATTACACAAACATGACGAAATGATCACGCTTTGCTAATCACAACGTGTCAATAGGTCTGAAAATTGCGATAAAAGGATAATAAATAGAATATCGATTGTATTCGATACAATCGTCGAAAATCTCAGCATTATTAACCAAGGGGATAAAGCAGGGTGTTATGTCACAGGCGCTATTCTGAATACTGAGTCCCGAGCGTACCTAGCTACATTCATAATAATCTTTCTTTCTTTCTTACCCTGGTAAATATTGACTTTGCATAAGTCACCAGGTGTTCTGTTATTATTATGCTCCTTTCCACGGCAAAAATAAAAGAACTATTAATTTGTTTGTGTGGGAAGATCACCAATTTTTCCATTCATTGAATTCACATGAATGGAAAAATTGGTCATACTATATAGCTACCTAGGTTATTTGTAAAGTAATGTACTGCTACTAATAAGAACTGAGTGTTGTTGCAGTATACCTACAAAAGGTAATATTCAAGAAACCAGTTCTCGTCAGTTTATTTATAGAAATAAAGCAGAACCAAAGCCCTATTTTCTAGACAACCTACTGATTAGCCGGGGGCAGATATCTAGGCCAATAACGTTCTAGCTATTAGCTATTGTTGTTTTGCGATAGAACGATCACGCGGGTTCATTGCTTTTACTAATTATTTTAATTACAAACTTTACAAAGTAGAGATCTTTGGGTTTGGACTTTAGACCTTGGAGGCGGAAAAAGTTCCTACCCGATCTAGATGTCCATTTGAATTCATATTCATTTTAAATTCGCCCAGGGAGCCAAACCAGCGAAGTCAATTTACTCATGAGACCATGAGGACAATCCAATCCCAAATAAAGCGCAGCTCAAGAAATAAGTAATGTCAAAATTGGCAATTCATCAAAGGGTGCATTCCGAATTACGATTACAGCGCTGATAGCGATCTCAACGATATTTTGCGTTCCGAATTAGATATCGCGATATTGACAGTGGAGTGTCAGTTTTAACAGAGCGCTCAGTGATTTCATTGGTGATATCGAAAAATGGCGACCTGTAATGACGTTTGACGCGACATCGTTGTCGCAATGTTGTCGCGCTTACAGTAATTCGGAACGGTTGTGAGCGCGATAATATCGATTTTAGCGTAATTCGGAATGCACTCAAAATCAAGCTGTTTTGAAGAGCAGATAGGATATTTGAAGCATCTGTTGTGAGGTTTCCATAATTCATTTATTTAGCATGCATTTTTAGTAAAAAATGCAAGCTAGTAGTAGTGCACTAAACAATAATATACGATCGAAATACGTCACTATTATAGTTAGGTATTTAGAGGTTAGCTATACCAGTTTTCAGACGATCCTTTATATAGGTAGGTACTTATTAGTCTCTCTAAAAGGAGTGTGAAAATCAATGTAAGGAAATCTGAATGTTAAACAATGTGCAGTATCTCTTTCTTATTAAGAATCTGTCATATTGATAAATATCTACATATGTTAAGAGAAGCCAAATATTAGTAGGTAGGTACCTCATTTTGGCGTTGCTCGCGTATAACCCAGCTTACAAACTTTTGCCTCTATTCTTGTCTGTATATTCAAGTCATACGTACTAGCTACCTACAGCTGTACTGCTGCTGATCACGCAGTTGGCTGATTTTCTCATAGCTAAAGCCAATAGTTAAATTGATTGATAGGGGCCAATGATTGTAAAGAGAATTATGGCCAGTCAAGTCAAGGACAGTGCGTCCAACACGCAAATATTTATTGTAATCATTCATAACATAGGTACCTAACATAGGTACAAGGTGTCTCGTGGAAATAATTTGATTTGAAATTTGACCATTTCAATCGTTGCCCGGAAGAGGTGGGTAGAGGATTTTAAGATTACGATTTCAACGTGGTCTATTGAGCATGTGTTGCACAGTAAAAGCATTTGTTCCACCAAGAATTTGGGCGGCGCCGCCGCCGTATTTGTGAAAGGCTTTTCGGGAAAAGAAATTTACATATACCTAAATGGGATTGCTTATAGACAATACTGTATAATTATGTCAGTATTGGAGACTTAGGAGACATAATCCGCGGCTAATACACTAAACAAGCTTTTCAAGCAGTGCGTTAGAAACGGTATGGTTTATTTACCATTCATAATATATGGTATGCCGTATGATGGTAAATAAACCATACCATATTATGTATGGTATAATGGTTTATTTATGCCGCATTATTTATACTATATTATTGAGCCTGTACAGACTTTTTTGTTGAGAGTCGTCTAAAAAGACTGAAAAACTGACCAGACCATTTTATTTAGGTATGCAAGACTAAAATCGATAGTTATTATTAAACTCGACGTATCTTTGTTTATCTATGCAGTTTTTTATGCCAATGTTTCGATGGGATCACTTGAACTCTTCGCGCACGTGGTTCTAACAAGGTAGAGCCACCTTCGCTTCGGCGAGAGTCAACAAATCCATTTTCCGTCGTAGTCACCCCCAGATCACAGGAGCTCACCCCCCCCCCCCCCCGTGGGTATTTTTCTTTAGGGGTAAGTAGGTATAATAAAGGAAAAATATGCGATATGAACGTTAGCGAATATAACGGAATAAAAGATAGGTATATCGACAGAGAACTGCAATCTTGGGGAAACCAATTTTTTTTCTATGCTTGATAATAATCTCGGGAAGAGCCGTGAATGCGTAAGCCGCTATGGAAAGTAATTTACCGAATATTTTTTTTATAAAATTTGCATAAGTATCAAGAAATTTTGTTAATGTACATAAAAAAAATATATTTACAGAAGAAAATTTTCCTACCAACCCATTGTACTAAAGAGAACCTAGGTACCTACTTAAAGAATTTGACCTCAGCAGTAACCTGAAAAAGAATTAAGAAGGTACCTACAAAGCTTCTGAATTAGGCATAGTACTAATTATTATACCTAATAACATCAGTAGGTACCTAAATAAAACATCTAAATCTGCAAGTATAATACTTAAGTACCTACCCGCTGAAATTCTTATTTATATAAGATAACTCTCTATGTTAAACGATTAAGTACATACATACTATGCAACTTTAATTATAAAGGAAACTAAAAATAGGAAAATACCTATAATGTTCCTTACAAATATATATTTCTCATTACTTAATAAGATTATTAGGATCAGGTATTTTAGAAGTTTATTTATAGTACTTATACTATTCACAGAATCAAAAGGGCTCTGGTCTCATAGTTGCTTCGAGAAAAAGATAGGGTCAGCTCAAACAAATGATTTCATAAAGCCTGTCAGATACCCCAGGTAAAATGTTTAAGAGGTAGTGGATTATACACCCCTCTAAGCTTTAGCTATCTTAAAAGTACTTAAGAGATTAATTTAAAAAATAATTTGTACATGCAGGCGGTACTTATACTTGGGTAGGTACTCAACCCAATAAAATACATATTTCAGCACAATGGTAAAAAAAGCCCATAGGTATGTATATGATGTACCTAATTTTTTTAAGCCCCAGGAAATATATTAAAAATATCAAAATGCACAAAACCAGTGCGGCCCATCCAACAGGTGTTTTGTTCACACGGGTTGGACATTAACTTATTTTTTTTATCTTATAATATTTTTATTATCCTAGTTTAAACTTAATTAAACTTAAGAGGTCTTATAACTACATAATAAAGTTTTTCAAAGTTGAGTTGTACCAATTGTAATGGCAGCAGGAAAACTTTCCAAAATGTAACCCATGTGGTGTTGCACTATAACCACACCAAGAGAAAACGCAGCCCAAGGCATTCCAAAGTCAAAAGTAATGAGGGACATTCAATTTTGGAGTGATAGGCTGCTAAAACACCTGTTCCTCAACTTTACAAAACTTTTTCTAAAAGGTAAACAACAACTCACCTGTGTGTGTTGATGAACAAATGTCTTATTTAATATTTAGCCTATATAAACAAGCCTGCAGCTGAACGTAGGATCGTAGCGTAGTACTCGTAACGAAGCAACAAGTTAATTTAGCAAGAAATAAATTGAACCCGTATTATAATTTGAATTGACGTCTGAGTGTGAGCGAGAGGGACTGAGAAGTATTATAAAATTTACGAGAGTAACCTGTCTTGACACTTGACACTAAAATTGAATGAACCATGCTAAATACTATGACCAAATGAACCGAATTAATGTTTTTTAGATGTTACGTGCAAATTTTGCAAGTCAGTCATGGAAAAATAGATAAAGTTAATGCACACAAACAGTACTTACCTATCTAAGTAAAGTGCGTTTAGGTATGCTTAAATCCTTAAATAGTAGGTATTATTGTAAAGGCTCGGTCACACTAAAAAAAATTGACCGAGACTAAAAAAAACTTGACTACGAGCCGACTCGCACACAAACAAAATTTTCCCTCTAGTCTGTACCATCTCGTATGTAAATTTAATCCAATTACTTTTTATACTTTCGCAAGAAATACATGATAAAGTAGATAAGGTATAGAAATAAGGTATTTTTTTTTCTTTATAACAGCAAAAGACATAGGACACAGAGAGATAGCCTAAGAATTTCTTCTTTGTTGCAAAAAGCCAACATGCACGTATATCAATCCAAGTTCAGACTACCGAGTGAACGGAGTGCGAGGAGCGGGAAGAACTACATAATCTTACCATACCACGCATAACTTGTAGGTAATCTTCCTTTCCTTTCCAAAGTCCTTGAACGCCTTGTTCATGGTCAACTCAATACCTTCCTCACTTCTCATAACCTCCTTAATCCTTTCCAGTCCGGCTTCCGTATCGGTCACAGTACTGTAACAGCTCTTAATAAGATCACTGATGATATCAGATCGGGAATGGATAACGGATATCTCACTATTCTTACACTACTTGATTTCAGCAATGCTTTTAACACTGTTGACTTCGAAATCCTCCTTGGTCTAATGCGCGCTATTAACATAATATCTCCATCGGCGATTGGTTGGTTTCGCAGTTATCTGCAGGGGCGCCGGAAACAGATTCGTATTGACGACTGTTTTTCATCCTGGTGCAACACCTATGCCGGTGTACCGCAAGGCGGCGTATTATCTCCACTTTTATTTGCATTATTTATGAACTCTATCTCTTTTAAACTAACTTCTTCCTACCGTCTCTATGCAGACGACCTTCAAATTTACACCCAAGCTCCACTACAAGACCTGGCCAACGCAATTCACCGCACGAATTCTGATCTCATCTGCATTAGTGATTGGAGCGTGGCCTACGGACTCCAGGTCAACTCCAGTAAAACTCAGGCCATAATTATAGGTAGCTCGCGCACTTCTGCTAAAATTTACTGGTCCAGTCTCCCTAAAATAGCATTCAATAGCGTTATAGTTCCTTATAGCAAAAGTGTTAAAAACCTTGGAATATTTATGGAAAGTAATATGTCGTGGGTCCCTCAAATGGATGCAGTGAGCCGTAAAATATTCGCTTCCGCTGCTTCATTGAGAAGACTTCGTAACTTCTTACCCACTGCCACTAAAATTGTGCTCGCTCAATCTCTCATGCTTCCAATTCTTGATTATGCGGATGTCTGCTACCTTGACCTAACTGAGGAGCAACTCAATAAGGTTGAACGGCTCCAAAATGTATGTATACGTTTTGTCTTTGGACTACGAAAATTTGATCACATCTCGGAGTTTCGCACAAAACTCAAATGGCTTCCGGTCCGTCATTGCCGACATTCGCATATCCTTTCCCTTCTTCATAACATTATCTTTAATCCTGTTACTCCCTTCTATTTAAAGGAGCGTTTCGAATTTCTTCATGACTCAGATCCTCATCCTTCCCGTGTCCTACGGTCGTCTGAAAATATGGTTTTGAAAATGCCACCTCACAAAACTAATTTCTATGACAAATCCTTTTCTATCCAGGCCATAAGGTTGTGGAATGCACTACCAGAATTCATCAGTTTCCTTACCAGTTTTTAAAGCTCGTGTCAAGGAGCTTTTCCTGTCTGAAAGTTGAATATACTTACTATATTTATGTATTTATGTATCTAAGTAGTATATTATAAATATTCGTCTATGTACTTACATATTTGGTCACGTATTAGTTAAATTTATTTGTTTTTTTTTAGTGTTCATGATAATATGAAAATAATATATTATTTTTTTTATTATATTTGGTACACCTCCTGCCTTTCATAAATTCAAATAATTCGTTCCCTCCAAAGGTTGTCTGGAAGAGATCGCTTCTAAGCGATAAGGCCGCCTATTGTAGTTGTTTGTTATTTTTCTGTTATGTTATTTTTCTGGTGTACCTACTATAAAGCATTTTTGTATTGTATTGTAATCAAAAAATAAAACTACAATCCTGTAGACAGAGCTTTATACAGTGGTGGACACATAATTAGAGACACCCCGTAATTGATCACAATAAACTTGATTTTGGCACTACCATTAGCCAAAGTAGGTACCTATTGAATATAATGTAATTGTTACTAAATCATACATGACGTTGTATTCTTAAAATGGGGGACAAAAAAAGTTGTGTTGCTTAGTAGTTTAGACACTGCTCACTATCCGAATCTAATACAAACTTTTTTAACGTACCTGTAGCTGGCCAGCTAATTAAAGACAGTGAACGCTGTGTTCTGAATTTAAAAAAAGAAAAAAGAACTACATTCGGTTTTTCATTGTTTTGCCGCGTATTTGCAGGAAACGTCGACATTAACTATAATATTTTAGTTTTTGTATTCAAATTAATACGTTTTACACCAAACGATATGGGAAAAAACAAGAGTTGCGATTCGTCTACTAGAAAGATAATCTTGAACTTCCATAGCAAAGGTTGGTCATACAGAAAAATCGCAAACCATTTGAGCTGTTCTAAGGACATGGTTATGAATGCTATAAAGCATTTCAAGAAGTTCAATACGACCGAAAACATATCCAGAAAACCGAGACCTAGAAAAACCACTCCGCGGGAAGACTCTAAGATGGTGTTGTTGGCAAAAAAGGAACCTTTCAAAGGATCAGAACTGATCCGCTCGGAAATATATGGGGCAGGAGGGTCGACGGGTGTGTCTGCAAGGACAATTAGACGGAGACTATGTGAGGCAAACTTGTACGGAAGAGTGTCTAGGAAGGTGCCACTTTTGAAAAAGCAAAATGTTAAGGCAAGGTTAGCGTTTGCTAAAAAATATGAACACTGGACTGAACGAGACTGGAAAAATGTGCTTTTTTCGGATGAAACAAAAATTAATATGATTAATTCTGACGGAAAACAATATGTTAGACGCCCCCCGAACAAAGAAATGGATCCGAAGTATACCAAGAAAGTAGTGAAACATGGAGGGGGAAATATCAAAGTTTGGGGCTGTTTTTCAGGACTTGGTGTCGGACCTGTCAGGAAGATAGAAGGCAATATGGATAAATACCAGTACAAAAATATTTTAGAAGAAACCATGCTGCCCTATGCTGAGCAAAATTTACCAGTCATTTGGACTTTTCAACAGGATAATGATCCGAAACACACCGCAAAAGTAGTAAAAGATTTCTTAAGGAACCAGTTTGTGACAGTTTTGGATTGGCCCCCGTACAGTCCGGATTTAAATCCAATCGAAAACTTGTGGTACCAGGTGAAGAAGACAGTGGCGGCAAAGCGTACATCAAACGTCGATCAACTTTACACAGCTTTTACAGAAGCGTGGGAACAAATTCCGGTACAAGCTTGTACAAAATTGATCGCTTCCATGGCTAAGAGATGTCGTGCTGTTATTGCTGCAAAAGGACATGCGACCAAGTATTGATACGCATCGGAATGCTTTATAAAAATGTGTTAGAAATCCTACGTACTAAGATAATTTCAATGATTACTCTATTTTAAAAAAAATCTTGTTACGCAATGTAGCGTCTTTAATTATATGGCCAGATCTTACTTATCTTATATTTTACTTACACTGCTTACTTTTAAGTTTTACAGAGTAAAAGGCAAGTTTTGTTGTAAATGTTTCGTTTTAACATTACACAATAACAACACAAATACAAATTAATAGTGCAGCAAGTTACAATGGCAGTCTGATAAAATATATACAGAGGAATAGCTTAGTTATTTCAATATGCTTCCAGTGTCTTTAATTATGTGACCACCACTGTATATATAATTATTTTACTTTATATAATTATCTAAGGTAGAATATAGAATAATTACATCACATTGTCATCGAAAGCGTAAATTATTTGAAATTCATTTATTATTAATTATCCATATTATTAAAGTTTAATAATATCCGTAAAGTATGACGATGCGATGTCATGATTTTCTATTCTACGGTAAAGAACAATGCCCATAATAAACCAGCCTTTATTCTAGTTCCAATTCAAGTATCAAGACCAGTCGCGCACCCTATTCAGTGATAACAACTTGTGTTTAGCGGCGGCAAGCACGTGGGTATTTCACTCAGATGCTGGATGTCAAAACTTATAAAAGGCCCTCCACGAGTTTAACAGTCATCGCGCGATCCCCTCGCTATTGAAAACCCGCCTGCTTGTTCGATTTTGTGCCACAAAACTACAAAAATGTCTCATCCCAAAGAAGGTAAGTAATTTTTTATTTACATTCCAAATCTGTCAATTGTTGTAACGATGCTAACTGTAAAAGTATATTTGTTTGTATGGTGTACTGGTTGTAAGAGGCCTACTGGTTTTGTTCGGGTTATACAGTCTAAACCGGCAAACAGAACAAGGCCCCATTCATTGGCCTTGGGCTTGGCAATAAATTATGATTTTTTGCCGATTGGCTATTGTGACATCATAATAAATAAAAATAACATAACCAAACGTTCTATAATCTGTCTATCTCATTTACTAAACAAATACCTAAACTATTTTTGGCGCACTAGAGGCACAGTATACAATACACTGTGCTAGAGGTTAGTCTAGCTAGGTACCTACCTACTGCCTAAGAAGCCAGTTGATGACGGAAGCGTTTTGGTATAAAAAAAGGAAGAATTAGGTTAAATCATGGACCTTACCTACTTATTATGTGTTTTGTTTTATAAAGCTGACGTTAATTTCATCTCTCTCCACCCTGTTTAAAATAAAATTTGGCTCAAGATGTTTTCTACAGAAGAGGGTAGATACAGCATTATTTCCAGGGTTGAAATAAGGGACGTTGAACGGCGGGCAATGATAATTTCGTAATGCTGGGTACTCCAACATATTTGTTAAATTTCCAGTTGGCGGTTACAAACTCGGCAAACTCATAATTGAAGGCAAAACGAAGCAAGTGTTCGAGCTCGTTGACCACAAGGACCAATGCCTGCTTCTCAACAAGGACCGGATAACAGCCGGGGATGGGGTGAAGGCCCACGATTTAGAGGGCAAAGCCGCTATCTCCAACCAGACTAATGCTAAAGTCTTTGATATCTTGAAATCTGCTGGTAAGAATGGTTTTTGTAGTCTATATTTTTACGCGACCGCATTTTCGTCATCATCTTTGCAAGTTGAAATCTAAAAAATAATGATGTTATTGGTAGGTATCGGTTTTAGTTATGAATCAAACTTTCTTACGTGGCTCAATAGAGAAAAACTACCCCTTTACCACAGATAACATAATACTCTTTAGTTACTTCTGTAATCGTCAAATATATAGCTACCTATACCTATACATAGATTTGATACTAACCTCCATACCTTTAGACAAATCTTCAACTACCTTCACTCAAATTTGTCTTGGGGTTTCTCAAGCATTCTATCGAAACATACTCGATTTCGGTATGATTGGGCGTCAATTTAATTAACTCTACTCGAATAAGGTTGAATCGATCAATGCGTCACCATTCATCGTCTCCAAAATCTATTAATTACAACAACAAATAGGTACTTTTGAGGAGCATTCAAGTAGATCGCGAGGTACGTTGAGATGACAATTAATTTCTCCACTCATGAAAACATTTTCTGAAGTTAGTTCGAGCAGATAATTCTTTTATGATCTGATCAAGCATAGGTACCAAAATGCTTATTTTGCAGTTGTGTCGAGATCGAGGTAACGACCAAAGGTACCTATGGGATAAAAGTAGGTAGTTAAATTAGTAATAGGTACAAAATGAGTACAACGTTTCAGACTTGTCAACATTATTATTATTCATTCAAAATATTTTCTTGAACCCGCCGACCCCCCGCTGTTACATATAAATAACAAACAGATAATCGTCATGACATTCGCGACGTAATAAATATGAAATATATTACCATTATGAAATCATATCGTAAGTGATACAATAACAATAAAAAGTTCGTTGTATTGTAGGTATTGTTATGCAGCAAGAAACTTAACATTATTTTTTCTACCTTATACATACCTATGTAACGACGACCTCTGTGGCGCAGTGGGTTAAGGTTGCGGGTTCGATTCCCGCCTTGGGACAAATATTTGTACAACATGCAGATCGTTCAGGGTGTTCTGGAAACCTCCTGCGTTGCAGGCAGACCACCGCCCACCGCGCCACAGAGGTCGTCGAATCATGTATACTTAGATAGATCGCATTTATTGAAAGGTTGATAATTTTATAAGGTAGGTAAGGTTCTTTGTAGAGTTAAATCCTAAATTAGGTTTATCTAGATACTAGAGTTGTTGTTACTTAACACGTTATAGCTTTTATTTAATCAATGTTGTATTTGGTTTTATTTGTTTAATACCACGCCCACAGTGACAGCGATCATGGTGCACATTAAAGGTCCTAAAACTAGGTACAAGTTTAAGGTAGTAGAACTTTCATGGGCATATTGTTTTAGGTCAGTTTCATGAGCTGAATATTACATAAACTTACATCATGTTAATCAGACTTTTAATATGATAAGAGGTCACGGTATCCTTATCTAAAGCTATATCAGTAAGCTGGGTGGGCTGGTCAGCCGTTCCTACTGTTATATCTATATTATGTTATTATGTATATCATGTTTCACTACAGGCTATGTAATTTAATATTTATCATTGCTCGTCATGGGAGCGCAGAAAAGCGTTTGACTTAATTGTACATAGATCTTGAAGTATTGACTAACCTACAGTCAATGCCTCAATTTACTTAAGTATGCTGTGGCAGGCCTTAATTAAAGAAACACTACACTTATGACTTCATTGTTATAATTATATAATATTACTGTTATATTATTACAATTATGACTGTAATAATATTTACCTAATATAATATCATAATATGTAAAAAAATTGTGGGAATCCAAAATAAATAGTCATCTGTGAGTCTGGATACATTTTATAAAGTTTAGGGCTATTTAGGTTGGTACCTTGTTTTCATTTAAGTAAGGTAGTAGGTACCTAATCAAAACAACGAAGATAATCCTTTTTTGATAAGCTAACTAGGGGTTGCATTATCCGTTAAATTTTCGTATCCGGATAATTCGGATAGTAGTGAGCCTTACTATTCGGATATCCGGATATTTCGGATAATTGAAAAATATACATAAAAATTAAATTACAACAAGGAAAATGGGGTTTTAACGTATAAGTATTTATTAATTTATACTTAAAAAACGTTAGGCATGATGACAGTAGGTAACTAAAAATCACTAAAATTATTTATTTCTTTAATAAAACTTGGGCCATGGAATACAAAACACGCATTTATTTTTTTTACTAATAGTGAGATTGATATTTAATTTAATAAAATAAAACTACGAAATACGGCAATCCGCCATGATAGGCTGAACACCAATCAGAGCAAATGACGTCATCTCTGAGTTGACTATACAAAGCATCTTGTTTCGTTAGCAGCACTGGTTATCTATATTATTTACGATTCAACTTTGTTTTCACCGAGTAAGGTCTAGTGGTTTTATTAAATCGAAAGTGAAATAACCATATCACGATGGAACAAGGATTCACTAAGGTTTCATGCGGACTTGTGACACCGATCCCATCAAATGATATTCCATAAATTCTCCATATCATTTGGCAACTGAAATTTGAATAAAACACATAATAAGATCACAGTGATGCGAGACGACACCTTATTTATTATTATTAAATTAGACCTCAAACAAGATCATTATACCACATACCTACTATTTTAAAATTCCTGCAAAACAAAATAAAAACTTACGTCACAGTGATCTTCACAAAAATAAAGGTGAGTACTAGGCAATATCGCTGTTGAATCCCGCCTTGCAAGTTTAAGCCACTTGTCCCGTATGGTTT
This sequence comes from Eupithecia pulchellata, assembly GCA_963931895.1. NCBI lineage: Eukaryota > Metazoa > Arthropoda > Insecta > Lepidoptera > Geometridae > Eupithecia > Eupithecia pulchellata. The sequence continues at coordinate 13,719,156 of OZ007522.1, forward strand.
TCTTATGCGGAACGAACACAAATAACTTATTAGGAGTTTTTATTGATGTATTCTTACACTGAGGGACCGCACACCACTTTTACACTTTCTAATTCATATTTAATATAACACAAAATAACAAAATTATTCAATGAACGCCTAGTGTTTACGTTTAGTTTACTCAGACGTGACGTCACAAGCGACGCTAGGACACGGACAAGCGTTTTGGTGCGAATTATAAATTATAACATTATAAGACTAAATTGTTAGTGTTTTCCTACTAAACCTTTAACTTCTGCAGAAAAATGTTATTCATTGTAAATAATATGTATTTTCGAATATAATAGAACAGTTTTTCAAAATCTGTCATCTTGCCTATTCGTATAGAAACTGAACAACATAGAGATTAAAAATAAGGGTATCGATCAAATGGGTTGAAAAACTAAAATATCTATGAAATAAAAACGGTTTACTTCTTTCCATCGAACTTATTTTTTAACATAAATACGAATCCTTCCTCCGTAACGTAACGTAAATCAACTTCCTGTTTTATTAGATATTAGGTACTCTAAAATGATTTAAACAAAGAAACAACACAGTCATGAGATCAAACTTACAAGTGTACACACACACACGTTTATGTTATATATCCATCAAATTAAATAAACATCTCTTTCAATAGAACCTCGGTCTGTGTCGGTGTCGTCGAATCACTGACCATAGTGTTGCGATTGCGCGCTACCCTTAGGTCTTGCTTGTTTATAGTTTCAGCTTTATAGCTTCGGTTAGGTCTTGCTTGTTTATAGCTTCCCTAGATCTTGCTTGTTTATAGCTTCAGATTCAGAAACACGCACGAATTAATTTATGTTTATTTTAACAACACAAAGTATTGTATGCATTATATATGTATAACATCTCTAAAATGCTGGATGCGTTGTAGTGTTGTGTCGTGAATTAGAAAAATCAACTGTAGGTAACTATCCGTATTATTCGTATTATCCGGATAAAGGAGCTCCCATTATCCGGATAATAAAATTAGCGGATATCCGGATAATACGGATATCCGGATATCCGGATTGCAATCCCTAGCTAACATGCGGGTAGGTTCCTTCTACTCCTACCAGGTTAATTATTTTCGTACCTACTTTATTGCACGATAAAGTATACACTAAAATCTTTAGATATAAAATTATGGCACAGGCGAGCTTAACTCTAAAAAGAGTTATCTTCCAGCAAACCTTATTGGAGAAATAAAGTTATAATAATGAGTAGGTAGGTACATGTGCATAATTTCAGGAATCAAAACCTCGTTCGTGAAACTCGCATCACCAACAGCGTTCATCTCGAAAAAATGTGAAATGATCCCAATCGAATGGGTGACGCGTCGACTGGCCACCGGCTCCTTCCTGAAGAGGAACCCAGGGGTACCAGAAGGGTTCCGCTTCACGCCGCCCAAACAGGAGACGTTCTTCAAGGATGATGCCAACCACGACCCGCAGTGGTCGCAAGAACAGATTGTCTGCGCCAAGTGGACCATCAATGGACTTACTATTGGTAAGATAACAGTCCCTTAGTCCCTAGGCCCAGAAGGCCCGGGCCCTTAGGCCCTGGGGGAGTACCCCCCCAGGGCCTAAGGGCCCTGGGGGGGGCATTGGGGATAACATTAAGTCTGACTTGCCTATTTTATAAAACCGCTCGTCAACGTTATTTTAGACCACCCTGTTAATAAGTTTACAAAATAAGTTTATTATGATTGTTATAGTCACCCAGGAAGGAGCTGAATCAAGTAGGCACAATTTTCTATTTTGTCTTGTCAATAAAGGAGGGAGCGTATCAACGAATATTGCAAGAGCCCCCTGCCTCCTGCCCCTCCTGGATCCTGTAATCCGGTCCTGTAGCTATACAACGGTCTCAACTCCTGTTTCTAGCTTTGAAATTAATTTTAACGATGAATGACTATTTTTTCTAGGTCAAGATGAAGTAGACTACATGCGGAGAGCCACTATCTTAGTGTTTGAAATCTTGGAGAAGGCGTGGGCTCTGCGCGATTGTGCTCTTATTGACATGAAGATCGAGTTTGGAGTTGATCTTGATGGTAAGTCAGAGAATATTCATAACTAGCGATCCGCTCCGGCTTTACACGGGTTTATTAAACATAATAAACATTCCTCTTGAATCACTATATCTATTACTAGCGGTCCGACCCGGCTTCACACGGGTATTTAACAAAAATTTCATTTTGACTTCATGCAGATACCTTTTTTTTATATCCTATAGCCTATGTTCAGATCGAACATTTTTGGATTCTAATGGTAAAAGAATTTTTCAAATCAGTCCAGTAGTTTCAGGGCCTAGTCAATTCAAACAAATAATCAAATCTTTCCTCTTTACAATATTAGAGTGTAGAAAAACCCCATCAAAATCTGTTGCGTAGTTTTAAAGAAGCATATACATCCGTAGTACCTATGTATTACGCTTTATACCTACTAAGTTGTGATGTTAAATATCATGCCAAACTGAATATTATTGATACTTAGATTTTGAGAGGGTTATGTGTGTTATTTATAATACATAGATAGTGAGTGGCCCTATCTCATAATGGGTTTGTTTTCATTAGGCAACATTCTGCTGGCTGACGTAATTGACTCCGACTCTTGGAGGTTGTGGCCTTCTGGAGATAAGCGATTGATGGTTGACAAACAGGTGAGATTATTTGTATCATTGTTGAGTTTACTAAAATAGAATAGATCCAATAAAAACAAAAGTTTTTCTATCACTCATCGGATGTAAAATAGGTAATGTTAAATACCTAGATAGTAGGTTCGGTAAGCATGGAAGTAATAATGCTAAATAGATACCTAGTGCTGACAGTAACGCGAGCTTATGTTGTAGTATAGTATATACCTATATCTAATAGATGTTTGATATACATACCTAGATATATTTTTATTATACCTATGTACCTATATGTATAAAACACAAGCAGAACACCTGGAGCAAATATCTGCATTTCGGACAAACATTTGTCCCGAGGCGGGAATTGAACCGGACAACCTCCTGCGTCGAAGGCGGACCTTCTTACCACGCCACAGAGCTCGTCATGTACAATAAAACTAGCTTAACAACAACTTTATACAGTTGTAACAAACTTTACGCTATTTATTTGAATACGAACCCTTACAATGTACCTAGTGTAACACCCAATACACTACCGGCTCTTTACAATATACCTACCTAGTGTAACACCCAATACACTACAGGTGTACAGAAACCTGACCACAGTAACCGCAGCCGACCTCGACACAGTCAAACGGAACTTCTCCTGGATCAAAGACCAGCTGGACTTCCTCAAACCCAGCGTCCACCACAAGGTGGTCGTGTTCATGGGATCTCCCGCGGATCAGGAGCACTGCCAAAAGATTGCTAAAGGTAAGATTTACTGTTTTTTTTATACTATACAGGGCGTCCCACAGCTATGCCACATGGAGGGAAAGTACCTTATATATTGTAGATGGAACTTTTTACTGAAAGACTTTATTTTAATTTAAAAAAGAATTTAAACTGCTCTCATAGATTTTTAAATACTTAGTCACATGATTGCCATCTATGGCGCTCATTATGGGAGGCCTATGTCCAGCAGTGGACTATTAAGGCTGGTGATGATGATGATGATGACATGATTGAAACGGGAATCGAACTCACTAATCGAGAAAAATAATTACCCTGTAGCTTTATGATACCGATTGAAAGGCTTTATCATAAGGATGTACCCCCCTATGTCAATGGATGTGGGACACAATAGTTGTTATTGTTGGGAATTTCAGGCTTTGAGTATTATTAGTGTTTTTTTTTAATATTTTACCGTGCAATAAAGAATTAAGATTAGGATATTTATTTTACCTCTTTTTTTTCTTTTTTTTGTATTTTTGACCGTGTTTGTAAATTTAACTATATCTACCTATATACTAAACTCTAAATATGGATGTAATTGTCTGAATTAATAAATTAATTTGAATTTAGCGGCTCGCGAGCTCGGCCTGGACGTAGACCTGCGTGTGACGTCAGCGCACAAGGCCACCGAGGAGACTCTCCGCATCATGCAACAGTACGAGGACACGCACGGAGCCCTGGTGTTCATCGCCGTGGCGGGCCGCTCCAACGGCCTCGGCCCGGTGCTGTCGGGCAACACTTCCTACCCCGTCATCAACTGCCCGCCTCCATCGGAGAAACTTGTCCAGGTACGTCAAACTGAAAACTGAAACTGGTACCATCGATACTGATATTATCTACACCTATAGACCAGCAGCCATATTGTCTAACTTGAAATCCATTACCAGTGAACTTCAAACCGATCACCAGTTGTAATTCGAATTTTAATTTTAGTTTTAGTAAATCTTTTAAATTTTAATTTTAGTAAATCGGTCTGACCCAGTCAGAACGTTGTCGGTATTGTCTAAGGTATTCAACTGGTCTTCGGTTTCAGCTATTTACACAATACGAAAGTGACAATCGAAGTCTAGGCTAGGTTTGGAATGTCAAACTGAAGCCGATTACGATTACCAGTTGTGTTAGACAATAGAGCCGCAGGGCTGTGGAGGAGTAACATAAATATGAAGACCGCATTCCCGCTTCGTGTCGAAAAGTAGGATCTCGCCATAATGGGAGTTTGAGTTTATTTTTGGTAACTTTTCTAACCAAACATTCTTCGACGTTCTGGAGCACCCTGACCAAATATCTGCAGATCGTACAAATATTTGTCCCGAGGCGGGAATCGAACCCGCAACCTTTGATGGTACCAAACCCTATTTAAAGCACTGCTTACCTTGGGGCTAGATCATGCTGTTTGGACTATCCGGCATTATTTATTTTATTTAAATGCAACCTTATTTATAATTATAATCAAGAAAGTTTAATTATAATTGTATTTGATATAATTCCAGGACATCTGGTCATCCCTCTCCGTGCCATCGGGTCTCGGCTGCGCGACAGTCATCTACCCGGACAGCGCAGCCCTAATGGCGGCGCAGATCATAGGGCTCCAGGATTACATCGTGTGGGGGCGCCTGCGCTCCAAGCAGCTAGACATGGCCGCGGCGTTGAGGCAGGCTGATAAGAAGCTGAGGAACTGAGAATTTAAAGTTTTAACGTGCCTTATTTTGGTACTTTGTACTAATAATTTTTTTATCATCTTAATTATGGCGCTTTTCATTCCCGTCATTGTAATATCACAGGAAACTTACAATTATCTAACTAAATAAGAGCTAGTATTTACAATCGAGCTAACTGTAGACTGTTGCGAATAATTAACAGGTAGCTCAACTGATCCATATCAATACCAGTTGGAAGTGTACCCAAGATGCTGGTTGCATTGGCTCGCTGTATAACAGGAGGATAACTAATAAGTACCTATATAAATATGACAATATGCTATAGCTAGTGAAAGCTACTTATTCGTGTTCGGGCGTGATATATTGTTAAAAACACTGGAATCAGTTTCCTTGTTTGGAAACAAAACGAAAAATATGTCTAGATTTTAAGTTTTTATAATCTTTTATGCGTGTTTGTTATGTTGGTATGAAATAAAACACATTCCGTTTAAAAAATACTTTACTTACGTAAAGACGATAACAAATTGTTTCATTCATTACTTATTAACTTTTACCTAACTCATGAATATCTGTTTGAGGTATACACACACAATACAATGTCAATAGTGTAACCTATGTTCTTCTAAAATGCGCACTAGCATTAAATCTATATCTACCTATATGAATACTTTAAAGAGGAATGATTTGATTGTTTATTTAAATTGAATAGGCTCAGGAACTACTGGACCGATTTGAAAAAATATTTCACCATTTAGAATCCTAAACTTTCCGTGGTGAACATAGGATACAGAATATTTTCAAAAAAATTGGGTTCCGCATAAAAAATTTACTTTTTGTTAAATACCCGTGCGAAGCCGGGGCGGATCGCTAGTACATAATATAGATATTATTCTCTCCATACTCTCTCGCCCATACTTAAATCCACTGCTGAACAAGTTTACCCCAGCCTTCAAGTACATACTAACATAGGCTTAGCACATCTTGTTTTCCTCTCTACTAACTACTCTAAGATAAAATAGCCTGTGGAAACTAGACTAGCAACGAAGAACTTCGTCCGTCGTCGCATGTGCATGTGCGACTTGAATTGATACCTAAGGCTTAGATAGCATAATGGAGTATGGGACAAGCGCGGACGCATGATGTTAGATGTTTGACTGGGTATTTGTATGTATTTTTGTATTTACTATATTAATCAAAAACTTATCTATTCTTATATCTACGACACTTTAATTAAACTATAGAAGGTTTGTCTATTGTCGATCGTTACAGCCAAGCCAGCGTTGGTCTAGCTAGGTAATTTGTATGCTGGCATAGGGTACACTATGTACAGTCAGCGTCACATATTATGTAGGTACTCCCCTAACTCAATGATGCAAAATGCACGTAGTATAATTATTCATCTATGCTTACATAATAATATGCTTTCTGTACTTTATTTTAGCATAGATCTGCATAGATCAAGGAACTTATACCATAGATAGATCCGCACCCGGGCTGCGTTCAGAGGCTCAGGGTGCGGTTGTTTGGTGTAAAAAAATTTAACTCATCCGAAGGTTCAGAACGAGTCGGTTGTTAAACGTCAAAGTTGACATTATCATGACAAAACACCTCAGACGAACGAATATATAGACCTGAAATACCTACGTGCATACCTAAAGTTAGTCTGGCACAAAGATGGCGGCCTGCTGTAGAGTTGCGCGTATTTTAACATTGAATATCGATAAGTAAGTAATTGAGTTGCACGGAGTTGAATTCTAAATTTTCGAATATTAGTAAGTAGAAGAATAAGTGCCTATCTTTAAGCTCTGTTCAGTTTTATTTAAGTTTCTATACCTTGGTGATCCGTAACGGCCGTAACGGGTCATTAGCATTATATTACCCTCCGTCCTATCGTCTAAAAACGGGATACTACAATAGATTTCATCAAGTTCAATAAAAAACGCTATTTACTACGTACAGTACAGCTCAATTCAGTTAATATTAACACTACAACTTCCCCAAGCTTTGGCTGGCACTCAATTCAATGAATATCCTCTATATTCAGTACTAATACTAATATGTTCATATAAGACAATTATTTAGGTTGCCGCGCTCGGCCCAAGGTAAGTTTCGTGTGGACTGCCAGTTTCTGCAGCTTGTACCTTGATGGCGTGTGTGGAAGAGTCTTAGACAATCACTGACCTATCAAGCCCATTCCATCAAAAACTGACCTTTTTTGTAAAAACGTTGGTTTTTGCTGGAGTCGACGCCGGAAAGTTAAATCAATCATTTTCGAACACAAGGTCACTGACCTTTATTGTAAAAACGTTAGTTTAAGCTGGAGTATACAGGTAAGTTAAATAAATCAGTTTCAAATACAAAGTTAGACCTTTTTGTATTTTTGGAATTCTATGTGTCGGGGTATTTCTTCATGTTTTTTTTTATTGCATCGCGATCGCGATAGCTCCTGCGCTGCGGGAAGTGCAGTGCAGCCTCTTCGCCATTGCGTAACAAGGGACAGGCACACTGTGCCTGTCCCTTGTTACGGCTGGCGGAGGCTGCACTCCCTTCGCGCCTCCGGCTTATTATATACCTACACTCTAGGGGCTCCACGCACAAGACCACGTGGAGTCGGGGAACTCTGTGTCGGATCCGCCACTCAAATTGAATCTAATCAACTCTTCCCGGAATGCTCTGTAAAGTTTTTATATTGTTTCTGCATCCATATTTAACGACACACTTTGACCTCTAGCACCGAGGTCATTGAACTTTGGGGTCAAACCGCTGAACCAAAGTTGCACCCCTAGTGACCCTCTTAACGATGCCACAAGAAAAAACATTTGTTATAATATGCCTAAAAACATCTTTCGAAATTTTTCTAAGTCTTTCGCCTTGAAACTGAACGACATACTTTGACCTCTAGCGCCGAGGTCATTGAACTTTGGGGTGGATCACCTGAACCAAAGTTGCACCCATAGTGACCCTATTTACGTAGCCAAAAAAAATACATGTTATATATACATAAAAAAATTCGTCGAAAATTTTCTAAGTCCTGTGTCCCGTAAACTCCACCCCAACCAAAAATTCTGTCCCTGGCACCACACCTTTGAATCTTGGTTAGCTTGGTTCAAAGTTGCTGACACTGCTGTAAAGGATTTACTTTTATTTTTGTGTTATTGGTACTGCGTCGATGAAATAATTCGTTATCGATAATCGATGTTTTGAAAATACCGAACCCTAACTCTATTTACTATGACGAATAATTTTCTCCTAAAATCACATAATATTCATAGTAAAACATTGAATGAATAAAGAAAAGCAAGCGGATCTTTATAAACTTTCCCACAAACAGCAAAATGTTTGAAAATAATAGAAAATGTAAGAAATTTTGAATGAATTCGGTACCTTTCCCATGCAACGTTATATTTTGATGTTTTTTGTTGATTTTCATGCGACAGCCAAACACTCTGCACATACACTTATAAAATACATTATTCTCCAAGTTTGCACACTATAAAAAAGCATAATTATCGCCTATTAACTCTAAATTTCCTTCATTTTCGAATAAAAACAAGTCCGGATGACAACTGATGTACTTGTTGTTGACTGCGACTAAACATGGCGACCGGCCACAGGGGGTGAGGGGTGAGGTATTTTGTGACGTCACCAAAACAATGTTGCCATTTTCAGTCATGATCAAACTGCTGTTGTCCTTTTTTACTCATGATTATCTTCATTAGTCAAAAAGAGATGCCGATATGTAAGTAACTCTGCTGTCGAAATACATCACACTTCTATAACTAACTGTTCGTAACAAGTTCGTATAGATGTTTATGCCAGATCTATATTCCTCTATAATCTAAGCAAAACACACGTTACAGTTGGCGGACGTTCGTTTGTTATGTTTTTGTTTTGCGGTTACTTTTAGGTAAATTGTATCTACTGACTGTAACTACGATCGATAACTGTTCTGATAAATACTGAAAATTTTGAAATTTACTGTAGAAATCTTGATGTAGGTCTCAGACTAAGGAAGACTTGAAATACCTACGAAAAAAACGTGCATACCTAAAGTTAGTCTGCAACAAAGATGGCGGCTTGCCGTAGAGTTGCGCGTATTTTAACATTGAATATCGATAAGTAAGTATGTAATTGAGTTGCACGGAGTTGAATTCAAAATTTTCGAATATGAGTAAGTAGAAGAATAAGTATCTTTAAGCTCTGTTCAGTTCTATTAAGGTTTCTATACCTACGTGATCCGTAACGGGTCATTAGCATTACATTACCCTCCGTCCTATCGTCTAGAATGAATACAAAATACAGGTGTTCCGTTCCCCTGAAACATTTTCAATAAGAGTTTATATAGGTAAACAATGTTTCATACAATATTCCCCTACAAAGAATGTGTCGATTGTATAATGAAGTAGCGAAATCCAATGACGTAGATATTTTTGATAAAAACCATTGTAGATTTAAGCGTAGTATAAAAAAGATCTTGTAAAGCTATTATTTATTTGTCTAACTAAGTTGATATATTATGTCTTTTTTCTCTTTATTTATGTAATTTTATTATTAATGCATGCAACATTATTGATTTTCTCTGTGTTCAAATAATTGATTTCAATCTAGATCAGAATTGTAAATACCATAAGTTTAATGTAAGTAATTTGATTGTTATCTGATTTGTGAATGAATAAATAAATAAAAATTAATAAACGTGTAAACGTTGTACCTTGATGGCGTGTGTGGAAGAGTCTTAGACAATAACTGACCTATCAAGCCCATTCCATCAAAAATTCTGTCCCTGGCACTACACCTTTGAATCTTGGTTCGCGGTGCCTGTCCCTTGTTACGGCTGGCGGAGGCTGCACTCCCTTCGCGCCTCCGGCTTATTATATACACTCTAGGGGCGCCACGCACAAGACCACGTGGAGTCGGGGTACTCTGTGTCGGATCCGCCACTCAAATTGAACTTAATCAACTCTTCCCGGAATGCTCTGTAAAGTTTTTATATTGTTTCTGCATCCATATTTAACGACACACTTTGACCTCTAGCACCGAGGTCATTGAACTTTGGGGTCAAACCGCTGAACCAAACTTGCACCCCTAGTGACCCTCTTAACGATGCCACAAGATAAAAAACATTTGTTAATATATATGCCTAAAAACATCTTTCGAAATTTTTCTAAGTCTGAACGCATACTTTGACCTCTAGCGCCGAGGTCATTGAACTTTGGGGTGGATCACCTGAACCAAAGTTGGACCCCTATTGACCCTCTTTACGTAGCCAAAAAAAAATAGATGTTATATATACATAAAAAAATTCATCGAAAATTTTCTAAGTCCTGCGTCCCGTAAACTCCACCCCAACCGAATTTTTTTTATTTTTGTGTTTTTGGTACTGCGTCGATGAAATAATTCGTTATCGATAATCGATGTTTTCAAAATACCGAACCCTAACTCTATTTACTATGACGAATAATTTTCTCCTAAAATCACATAATATTCATAGTAAAACATTAAATGAATAAAGAAAAGCAAGCGGATCTTTATAAACTTTCCCACAAACAGCAAAATGTTTGAAAATAATAGAAAATGTAAGAAATTTTGAATGAATTCGGTACCTTTCCCATGCAACGTTATATTTTAATGTTTTTTGTTGATTTTCATGCGACAGCCAAACACTCTGCACATACACTTATAAAATGCATTATTCTCCAAGTTTGCACACTATAAAAAAGCATAATTATCGCTTATTAACTCTAAATTTCCTTCATTTTCGAATAAAAACAAGTCCGGATGACAACTGATGTACTTGTTGTTGACTGCGACTAAACATGGCGACCGGCCACAGGGGGTGAGGGGTGAGGTATTTTGTGACGTCACCAAAACAATGTTGCCATTTTCAGTCATGATCAAACTGCTGTTGTCCTTTTTTACTCATGATTATCTTCATTAGTCAAAAAGAGATGCCGATATGTCAGTAACTCTGCTGTCGAAATACATCACACTTCTTTAACTAACTGTTCGTAACAAGTTCGTATAGATGTTTATGCCAGATCTATACTATATTCCTTAATCTGAGTTTTTCTGAGATGAAACTTCAGAAACAAAACAACAGTGCAGTCAGTGCTAATGTCAGCTGTTCTGCGAAGTTGCCGTGTGGGATTGTGTTTTGGAGTTTTAGGTGTAAGAAATACGTTTAGATCGATTTATACGCAGAAAATGGCAGAGAAATCAGGTGATTACTCTTCTACCAATGGTTTCGAGAGTAAAACTCCATTTTTGATCGGTGTGGCGGGAGGCACGGCGAGTGGGAAGGTAAGCATGATTTCACCAACTGTGCTTTTAGATTTTATCGATTTTTCAAGTTCCGCACTGAATTACGTAACAGTTTCTGTGTAGACCCTTTGCTCAAGATTTCTGTAAATGGATAACCTTGGTTATTATGCTTTAAGTTGAGTTTTAGGGTTTTTGCGACGCTAACATGCAATCATAACCTCTCTTACTGTAGCAAGTGCAAAACAAAACAATGACAGCGAATATTTTTTTTCAACGAATCATACGATATTTGGTAAATTGTGTATCAAATCTCAGGAATAAAATATTAACATGTTCATAATAAGTACTTAATGAATGCCTCTGTAATAGTTTGCTTTGAAACCTAAGGCAAATTTCGAAGTTATTTACTATATATTATCGACCCGCCCCGGCTTCCCACGGGTGCAATGCTGATAGGTACTAATGCATAATGAATGCATATTACATAAATATAAACATTCCTTTTGAGACACTCTACCTATAAAAAAAGCATCAAAATTCGTTGCGCATATTACTATTTCTCCTATTAAAGTAAAAAATGGGTTTTATAAATAATAGTAAAAACCAACATCATGTGGTCCCCCATCCAGATCCTGCCTGTGCCCAATGCACAGGCAGGATGCTGCTCAACTTTGTGTGTTGACCCCTTATTTAATTCAATTTTATTATATATTGCTAAAGCACCAATACACACTCTGTTAAAACTTTCAACTTTAGATTCAGATTCAATAACTTTATATTTATATAGGTTTACAAAACACTTGGACAACATATAGGATATTAATACAATTCATGAGATACAACACACTGATAGACAGACAGTGGAGGCTTAGTAACAATAGTCTTGTTTTCATCTTTTGTGTACAACCTATATGCAATATGTCACTTCCAAAACAATTTTCCAAGTGCTAAAGTTAGTACTTTCAAGTTATTCTGTTTCTAAAGTTATGAGTTGTAAATAACTTAAACAATCCTTAGTCTACAGTATGCCAGAAGATAATGGAGAAGCTAGGTCAGCAACACAAAGAGCAGACAGAAAGGCGGGTCGTGTGCATCAGCCAGGACTCATTTTACCGCACCCTCAACCCCTCTGAGAGGCTTCGGGCTGAGCGAGGGCAGTTCAACTTTGACCATCCCGATGCCTTTGATGACAAGAACCTGCTGACGGTTCTAAAGGATATATTAGCTGGGAAGAAAGTGGAAGTACCGGAGTATGATTACATCACAAATTCTATTAAGTGAGTGCCTATTGTTTGAATGTTATTGCAGAATGTTTTAATTAAGATGGGTTTTGAAATATTATAGTTTGTTATTTATGAGTAATGTTATTGCGTATTATGAGTAATGTTATCGTGTATTCTGAATTTATGAGAAATGTTATGGTGCAAGAAAGACATGAACATCATCTAAATTTCAACTTGGCTCAGTATTGTTTTAAAATTAGTATATTAAAAAGGTTTTTAAGCAGGTTTGAATATTCCCGACCTTATTTATTTCATCCACAAAAAGATCGAAGGCTCTCTAAAGTTACCTAAATCTTAAAACACGCACTGCTGAAAATAGGCTTCTTGTCTAATGCCCTTCCATCATACACTTCCCGGCTTTGTTGACGATAACGTAGTCCAGCTATCCACTATAGCCTCTTTTGGTGTGTGTATGTGTGTGTATGCAACACACGTGGCCTATTAATTTCCATTTGATACAAGCGATCGGCTTGCGTACTATGGTACATCTACTACTATCTCGGCGTCGAATTTCCACGTAAACACAGGCCGCGTATCGAAAAGACTAGATTGAGGTCCTCATTATGAAAATGATCAATGACTTCTAGACTTGTTTATTATAGTTACTTCCATAGTATTATTATGTCTAATAGTATACCGCCGCCGCGCCGTATGAACCGCCGGCGTGCCGGTATAGAATTTGACCATCACCACTCTTCCCGTGGGTGTCGTAAGAGGTGACTAAGGGAAACACACCGGGGGGCGGGCAGCAGCGCCCTCTGTAGAATAACTCCAGCTAACTGCGATCCCCAACCCGCATGCCCCGCGTGGGGATTATGGGCAATAATAAGGAGGCCTTTGTCCAGCAGTGGATTATTAATAGGATTATGTTGTTGTTTTGTATCTTTAAAAAAAAACCGCATCAAAATCTGTTGCTTAGTCTTATTTATTTATTTGTTAATAGACGAGCAGCCTATGGCTGATGTGTCTATATCATACAGTGTTGATTTCAATTCAAAATTTTGTGTTTTATGTCGCCCAATTGATGTAATAAATGCCCAATTGATAGCGTCCTCAGCATATCGTTGCTCATGATATAAACATAATACTGGTCTTCCCCAGCCCACACCGCTACCACACAATCTACCCCGCGGACGTGGTGCTGATTGAGGGGATCCTTGTGTTCTACTTCCCCGAGGTGCGGGACTTGTTCCACATGAAGCTGTTTGTAGACACCGACTCCGACACCAGGCTCGCGAGGAGAGGTGAGGATATCTCTTCATATAATATGTATATCATCATCACCAGCCTATAATAGTCCACTGCTGGACATAGGCCTCCCCTAATGAGCGCCAAAGATGGCACTATCATTTGGGGGTTAATGTCCATAATTCCCACGCAGGGCATGCGGGTTGGGGATCGCAGTTCGGTGGAGTTGTTCTGCAGAGGGCGCTGCTGCCCGCCCCCCGGTGTGTTTCCCTTAGTCGCCTCTTACGACACCCACGGGAAGAGATGGGGTGGTGAAATTCTATGCCGGCACCACACGGCTGTATACCCTAGGTACTTTCAATTGTTTGTTTAAAGTACTTGACATTGTCAAGATGCTACAGTGTTTGTACGATTGTAAGACTGAATTAAGACAAGCGACATGTTTACAAACAATGCATAATGGAATTCCACATCTGGTGACGATTTGCACGTTTTGTTTTGGATCAATGTGTTTATGGATGGGTGTATAATGTATAAAACTTGTGATTAACTACATCAAGGGACACTGTGTCTCAATAAATTTTGACCGAAGCGAAAACTTATAGTTATCTACATTATGGGACACTGTGTCTCAATAAATTTTGTCCGAATCGACAGCAAGTCAAGAATTTGTTGATTGTTCCTATAACACGTAAAGTTACATAAACCGCCGCTCTTTTTAATATGAGGGTATGGCCAAATGTGAAAGTACGAGTTGTTATAGGAAAGCCACGACATTCAAACTCAATTTTTTTTGGTTCTCGTCATACACTCTCATTTCAAAACCTGTTCAGCTTAGATTTATCGGTAATGTTTAGAGGAGGCATCTAGTTCCCTCGGAATACCACTCCGCAAGCGGAGACGAGAACCAGGAACTTCCCCGGGAGCACTCGATGCCCGGGGTTTCCACTTCTTCCACTAGTAGACAAAAAAATTAAGCGAAGGGAAATCATTAACATTTTTTTTTAAATAATTTACTGTATTAAATTTGTTTTGTCGGAGTGCTTATTTCATAAGCCTAAAGAAATAATGCCATGAAATCTGAAATGTAAAATCTGGTGTTGCTACTGACCAACAGCTTGCCACAAGTTACCCTGCGTTTGTTATTTACTTATTTACTAGCGGTAAGCCCCGGCCATTTATTATAAATAAATATATTATTGCACGGTTATTTAACAAAAATTCTATTACTATGCGGAACCCTAACTTTTTTGAAAATATTCTACAGCCTGTGTTCATCAGATAAAAATAAGGATTCTAATGGTGAAATAATTTTTCAAATTGGTCCAGTTGTATCGGAGCCTAGTCAATTCAAACAAATGAATCTTTCCTTTGTATAATATAAGTATAACTATCAATAATTTATTACAACAGTGATTCATCGATGGGACACAGAGTAAAGCCTCAAGCAGTATGTCTAACTGTCCCGTGTGTTGGCAGTTCCCCGCGACATCATGGACCGCGGCCGAGACCTGGAGCAGGTCCTGAACCAGTACATGAACTTCGTGAAGCCAGCCTTCGAGGAGTTCTGTCTGCCGGTGAGCATTGCGTTTATGATCCACTTTCTCCTTGCTTTCTGTTGCTTCGCGTTGACTCTCTGCTATGAAACTTTAAGGTTTTTTCTATCCCTTAGGAACTGATGGAACTGATAGGAAATGGATATTATGAGATTTAAAGTACCGTTGTTTTTGTAATGCTTTTATTCTAATCTAGGTGAAGAGCACACCTGCGCACATTTCTGATCAATTTGTTTATCCATGCGTCCAAACTGTCCTTTTAATATTATTGAGACATGTCTAACCATACATGGTAGTAAAAATATACATTATAAAAATATAATTTTTTACACATGTTGGGTTACATTACTTATTGAAGTTTTCATGCAGATTCTTAACTTTTTTGAAAATATCCTACAGCCTTTGTTCACCAGGGGTAATTTACTAGGATTCAAATGGTGAAAGCATTTCTCAAGTCGGTCCAGTAGTTTCGTTCGGAACCTATTAAATTCAAACAATCAAATATTTCTTCTTTACTTTATTAGTATGGATTAGGTACTTGTAGGTGTTTAACCTGGGTTAAATTTAATTTCGCTTGTGAAGATTTCTACAGCTACAGTTCTCCTTGCAGACAAAGAAGTTTGCTGACGTGATCATACCGAGAGGCGCTGACAACTTGGGTGAGTTTTTTTACATATTTTTTACTAAATGAGTGCTTTTATTAACTTAAACGTGCTTGAATTTGGGCCAGACTTAAGCATAGACCCTCTATTCCTCCGCTACAGATCTCTACGCTTTATTGAGTTCTAATGGGTTTTTGTATTGAAAAACTTATGTATTTATTGTGATCCTTTATCCAAAACCAGATATTAAAATAATACTTAACTCGACTAATGAAAATCTGTACCAAAAATACCGCTATAAAAAATACAAAGCGAATTTAAAACCGCTTTCGAAACGTCTCATTCAATATAATTTGCAATTGAGACAAACGCGCGACCGTCTTAACATTGGTGTTCTTCCAATAGAATACTTACATAATGCAAACTTTAATCTTATACATAATAGATACTTTAATCGTTTTCATAATATCAGACCTAAGTATATTATAGCTTTACCGTATTGTTTCTATCTTCAACTGACAACTTGATTCTTAGAGATGAAAACGGTTATTTTTGTACGTTCTAAATTAGTTATCTCGCACCGGTCTAAAAATTTAAGAAATGGTTATCTTCGTTTTCATTTACTATAGTATAATATCTCTGTCGCGTTTTCCTACCTTATCATTTAATTACCATCAGTTTTACCTTTCTTCAAATATCTTTGTTGCGTATTCTTACCTTTCTATTCAAAATTTTCATATTTTTTTACTTTTTCCTTTCTTTTAATATCTTTGTCGCGTATTCGTACCTTACTATTCGAGAGTCATCAGGTTA
This sequence comes from Eupithecia pulchellata, assembly GCA_963931895.1. Taxonomy (NCBI): domain Eukaryota; kingdom Metazoa; phylum Arthropoda; class Insecta; order Lepidoptera; family Geometridae; genus Eupithecia; species Eupithecia pulchellata. The sequence goes on from OZ007522.1 coordinate 13,735,946, forward strand.
CCCCTTCTTCAAATATCTTAACCGCGTATTCCTTACCAATTAAGTGCCACCTCTCCACTGCTCTAACCCAGGTAAGTCCCAGGTCATAGCCACTGCAACGAGTCCCCCACCTCCCTCTTGCAGCGGCTATCACCTCCCTAGCTGCTACGCGCCTACCCCCGCGTAAAGTCACTTTTCCCTTGTTGCAGTGGCTATTGACCTAATCGTACACCACATTTGGGATATAATGTACAAGAAGCGCCAGTCTACGCCAAAGACTGACAAGATGAATGGCTGTAACGGCGTGCATCAGGAAATGGACGAGAGCAATGGGCGGCGGCTGTCTGGGAGCTCCGAGGATACGCTGAGTCGATAGTGGTGATGTGGTTATGTGACTTTTGTGAGGGTTCAGGTTGGCGAACGTCCAACACCGCTGCCGCATAATGCTAAAATATGGGCTTCCGTATCTAGATACATTTAACAGTGACGTGACATACATGCTTGGGTTGAAGTTGCTTCAAGTTACCCGCGAGCTGTCTGTTATCTGATCCCGTCACTATAAAATACATTTAATTAAGTACTACGAGCTAAAGCCTATATTTTAACGTTGTGTTGTGCGGCTGTGGTGCTGTCCAGATTTGGTCCCTTACATCCTTACAAACTCAACGCGATTGAATATTCAAATTATTCCGTGTTTTTTTCGGTATGCAATGTATTTAGAATATGACCAGGTGGTTTTCAAAAGTTACTAAACCACACCCTTCTAAACACTAAATGTGTATTATATGCGTACTTAAGGAAAGGGATTGAGACAACGTATCTCTCATACTGTCCTACTCAGTCCTAATCCGATTTGATAGCGTTAGAGATAACACTATTCTCAATTCCATCCTATAACTACTCAAGTTATACGCTGTTAAGTTGAATCACAGTGCACTGGAGACAAGTGCAAGCTTTATTTCAATAAGTCGGGCATTTATGGGGTTTTTGGGTTGTATCTCTTATTTACTCGGGTTGATGATACTATTTTCAACAGGGTTTCTGTTTACCTGATAACTAGCGGTTCGCCCCGGATTCGCAAGGGTATTTAACAAAAAAATATTTTTTCATGCCTATCCCTAAGTTTTTTGAAAATATTCTATAGCCTAATATATTATAATTACTATAGTCAAATAATTTTTCAAATCGGTCCAGTAGTTTCGGAGCTTATTCAATTCAAACAAACAATCAAATATTTCCTCTTTATAATATTAGTATAGAAAAAACAGAAATATGTTAAAAACCATTGGTACTGGGACCTGGGAGAATTTTCAATCAATTACTTCACAAAAGTCACAAAAACACAAAGCGAAAGTAATCAAACTTACCTCAGAATTTAGAAATAAATTTCTGTTGTGTCTTGTATGTTCATTTAATAGGTCGCGCTCTTAAAAACACCTTTAATAACTATTATATATAGTATTAGAAGTTTTTGTATTCTGTTATAAATGTACTACGGACGACTTATGTTCAACTCAGTGACGCAGGAGGTTGCGGGTTCGATTCCCGCCTCGGGACTTATATTTGTACGATCTGCAGATATTCTTTCTTTTATTAAGCATATCAGTTACCGAGTACCCATAGTATCCTATGTAAAATGTCCAAGATGAAGTATATATATATTTTTATATATTGTATGTCATTGAGTGCGCGAGCTCAAACCACCTAAAATACTGAATATCAATTTATTTCCTTTTATGTTTAAGTTTTAACATAATTATACTTTATTATAAGGCTGATGCTTACAGAAGCATAGGATAAGTATGAAGTTGAGGCTGACGAGACGGTGTGTTACATACTTTACTGATTTTGTACCGTTGTATGGTGGAAACAGTAGTGCACTTTCACTAGAATATTTTAACTAATGGCTGAATATATCGGTAATAGATTAATTTAAAGTTGTAAAAATCGATGCGTTTAACATTAATTAGATAATTATTTCCAAAGCTATATTTACCGCTAGAGTTATAGAAATAGAAATATTTTTAGTATGCATCTTAAAAATTTCTTTTTGCATTTTAACTTGAAATATAAAATATTCCGCCCCCGTCGTCGGCTTTACAGTAATTGGTAAATGGTATAAGAATAAAATAGGAATTATAGTAAGTCATGTTATTTTTACCGAGATTTCGAGTAAAATCATTGTGTAAAAATCAACATAGCATTTTGGGTTATAAAGGCTACATAAACCATTCTCCATCGTTAAGGTCACGTGTGAACTATAATCGTGATTTTTAAAATTTTATAGGTTCTACAAATAATTTAGTTAGCAAATAAGAAGATTGCACACAATGTAAGCCATTTACTATGAACCCACGTTTGTTTTAGAAACTACGAATCAATTGTCGGTTTCAGATCATTTTATTTCTTTAGACTTACAAAATACCTAAGCAGTAAGAGAAATCAATATCCACAGGAAAGAAGTGAAGAAGAAGCCACTAGTACATTTATATAATATACATGTTGGTTTTGCCTATCTAAATCTGTTTTAGATGGGGCAAAACAACCATAATCGTTTTGACATTAACCCTAATTAAGTTCGAGAGTGGTGTTTCAGTTTATTTTTTCATCATCATCTGCCTAATAGTCCATTGCTGGACATAGGCCTCCCCTAATGAATGAGCGCCACAGATGGCATTTATCATTTGGGAGTTTTTGCCCAGAATTATTATTAATATTTATTAGCGCTTAAATCAACTACAACTGATTAAACGTTTTATAGCAAAAGGTTTATACAATGTGCGCAAAACTTCATATCTGCTATCTTTTAACTTGTAGAACATAGAAAATAACAAAATCATTAATTTTTCACGTAATTTTTTGACCGATTTCTTGACCATCCGTACCTTAGAGGCCAATGTTGATGATGTAGGCGTAGGAAGAGCATTAGACACGCAGATGACCGGACACAAAGTAAATATATCTATTAGTATACAATATTTACGCTTCGTATACTGATCTTGTTTTAGATTTAGCATAATATTGACAAAATAGAATACCTAAAGTTCCTGTGATAAAATATCAGTCGAAATTATCTGGTTTTAGAGTTTGCGTTAGGGGGTTAAGTGAAATGTATTAATTTAGTTACTTTTGACGTTATGTATATATTGTTATGGGCCCTTTAATACATACTTGTATTTTATTTTTTTGCCCTAGTTTTAAGTTCTACTGTACTGAGTATAATTGCATTTATATTGCACACAATATACACACTAGCTTTGTTTTACCCACTAAGGTATTTTTATGTATTATTGTATCGCACAATATGTATACTTCACTAACTTATCTATTACATATCGTACAATGACCCTATCACTTAGTATTTCCTTATGTATTATTTGAATTTGATATTCCAATTATATTATGAAAATAATCACAAATATAATGTTAATGGAAATTAAAATGCCTTCTTGATAATTTCTGCCTATTTGTTAGTACCTACCATAAGTTAGTGTATTTAACTAAATGAATTTATAAGTTGTATTCATTAGGTAGTAGGTATTTTCTAAATTATATTTCTGCCCTTAGAATATCCTGACTTGGTTTGTGTCGTATAATTGGGTATTTTATGATTAAATCCTTAATTCTTAAGATATACTGATGAAAAATGGCCCCAATATTAAAATAGCACAAATATTGCTTTACTTGATATGTATTTATATTATCTATACTTTTATTCACAGCCCATGTAACCTAGTTTTAGGTGTAATTATTAGAATTATTATGAGTAATAAAATGTTTGCAACCCATTATTGTTTTATTCATAAACAGTTTTTCCCCAATCATGGCGAAATTATTGATGGTAATGAAATTTTATCAGCCCGCTGGATCCCACAGGTAGTTATAAAATATTTTACAAAATAAGAAATTAAAGTAAAATGCGTTGAAAGTGAGGATTTAAGAAATCTGCAAAATATGTAGGGGCAATAAGTTACTGTTGTTTAGGAAGGAACCATTCTCAAACGCCACTCAAATTTAAGCACGAATTTACAAGTTATTATAATTCATCAATTAAAATTCGTTACTTGAGACGTGTTTATTTTATATATGAATTAGGTATTCCAAAGTAACTGATATGAGTATTATCTTGATTTTAACTATGATTTGTGGTCTTCAGTCAAGGTTTCTCAATATCCCAGTAGGTATAAGAAGTTTATTAGCCCAGATGGCAAAGACCCGAGGTGATGATTACAAGGTTTGAGAAGCTTGTCCCGACCCAGCTATCGGTACAAAACGACTGATGATGACGTGGTTAAGTGTTATCAAATGAAGAAGAATATTTTGAAGAATATTTTTTCCTTGTACATTGCTGATAATGTACCTTGGTTATGTACCTACGAGTAACAAGGGGAATTATCATTAGGTGTCTATTAAATTGACACACAAACTAAACTAATTGGCCAGCACTGAAAATGATACCACCATTTTTATTTCGGATAAATAACAGAAAGGGACTATACTAATATTAAAACAACCTTTATTAACATAGAATAATTAAATAACCAAATTTTAGAACATTTTAATCTTTTACAATTGACACAATTCAGCTAACTGCAAACTTTTGCAAACCTACTAGAGGTAGCTCAATGATCCATATCAATACCAGTCGGAAGTGTAGGTAAGCTAAGATGCTGGCTGCATTGCCTCGCTGTATGGCAATGCTGATGCGCTGCGCCATATACTGACCAGCTCTCGGTTCACACGCCCAGATAAATAAAATACCAACTGCTTTGGCATGTGAAGTGACACATTTACGCGTGTGATTCCAGTGGCGATAGATCTGATCGTGCAGCACATCTCGGACTATTTGAAGCGGAGTCCGCTGGATAAGACCCGCGCCGTGGCCTCGGCGCCGGGCAGCCCGCAGCGCGGCGGGAAGGGGGGCCGCCCGCACTAAACAGTACGTACTCTATACCAAAAAGGTCTAAATGTAGATCCTGCTACCTTTCTCCTCGGGAACTTGTTCTCGTAAGTGTACATAAAGGTCCTATTATATTATTATAGTGTTTGTAGGGTAATTATACTTGGTATTGTAGTATTAAGGGCCGGTTTCACAATTTCTTGAAAAGTTCAAGATTGAGAGAAGGCTATTGTTACTTATCTGACGGATAAACAAATGTAACTCAATAATGTGTATCCATCAGATAAGTAACAAAGAACTTATCAGGACATTTTGAAACAGGCCCTTGTTAGTGTTCCTTTAGTCCTTCCCAAGGTTACCTGTCTTCCAGGCTTCAAGGAATGTGTCTGTTTGAAATGTTAGCATTCTTTGTGTGGCATACTTACATAAAGTATTTTTTATCTATCTGAGCGATCCAAATATGCGAGATCGCTCATAAGGCCGCCCTTTATACTCTCTCTAGTTTAAGAATCTCTTTAAGTGTTTTTGTAATGTTTTCTTCCTTTGTATTATAATATGTTATTGTAATAAATTCATTTCTACTCATATCTATCTATATTTCCCTGATCTATACTTACATCCGAAAATGCTGAAACTTGTATCTTGTTTGATGTAATATTATACTTTCAAGCATGGAGCTGGGATTGAATGAAGCAGGAATAGCAGCAGGATGAAAAGTTTGAGAATGAACCAACGGCTCGAGGAAGAAACACCTCGATAATGAAATGGTCTGAATTTCATATTCGTCTCTAAATGGCGGCCGTGGCAGAGTGGCGATTTAGATTATATTCACATTTAGCAGAATATTTTAATATTTTATAGACGTAAGAATGTTACCACTACTCAATAGTTTTAAGTATTTAGTAGTAAGATTATGTAGCTATTCCTTCTTAGTTTTCTTTCATTTTGATACTTAGAACCGCCTAGAAATGGTTAAATTTGCACACGCCATTTCGACGCCACTCGGCCACGGTCATGCCATTTTATAAAATTTTAACTTTTCGAATTAAATTCACAAGTCGACATATCTACATTTCGTACCTTCTGTAGTAACTAACTAGTCAATCTGATTATTAAAGCTCAAATGGCTTAAGTACTTACGGTGAAAGAAACGTATTTTTCAAGAAGCTTGCTTTGTTTAAAATTTTAAAAATCAAACAAAATGCTGGCTAACTACTCTAACTAGTCAGGGTGTGGGTAATATTGGATAGTAATACAAAGATTTTGAGGCTGTTAATTCTATGTTTGAAATTTAATGTTTTTTTCGTGTTGTTGATTGTTGTAAGAGTTATTTATTTTAGTTCTATATTCGATGGTAGACATGTTTGACGCTTTTATGTCTCTGTTTTAAATGTCGCCATTGACGCCTAGACTTATGTCGCTAGGTGGCGTTTTCGCACGTTATTTACGGCGTCGACTATGCCAGTCGAAAACCTAACTCCATGGGCGAATTTATCGCCCACACCTACACCTGTCATTACTTCCACTGCATCTCATTGATGATAACTCATTGTCGCGCGCGACACGCTCGCTCATGGAGTTGGTCGCGAAGGATTTTTATACGTCATTTGTTTGTGAAACGGTGAACTTTAAACGCCTTTATCGTAAAGAAAAGATGTCTTCGGAACATTGCCTTATTAAAGAGTTAATTTTTCTGTTCTAGTAGTCTTAGAGCAGTGTTACTAGTTTCGATATTGTATTAAAAGTAAAGTATACCAAAGATTAAAACAAAAATTTTAAAATATCTATTGTTAATTGATTTTTTTTATTAAACAATTAATTTATCTAGAAAGACATACGTACCTACATTGTAATGTAATGCAACTAAGATAGAGAGAAATATTTTTCATTGAATAGGTCTAGTTATTATCTGTTATTGTTTTTGGGTTTGTGTCCACGGATCCCGGGATCAGATTTAATTGGCCACTGATACCGCCAAGTTTTATCCACCGATACCGGGATCGGTTTCCAATGAAAAACTAATAAATATTTTTATCCACTGATCCCGGTATCCGTGGATACAAAAAATTACTTAAAATAATTTTGGAAACGGATCCTGCTTGTAGTGTTTAGAAGTTTAAATTAAAACAAATGTGTATTATTGAATAATATGTTATATTGATCAACAGTTTATTATCTTAATAAAATCTTAAATCATAGGAATCATCACATAATTATTACTCTTACTAATCGAGAATTGTTTTATTATATTTATAACTTTGTATTGCTAGCATAAATATTTTTTTTTCTTATAATTTAATACTAAGTCATTTATTTTTAATGAAATGGGACTCTAGTTTAACTTCACTTAATATAAAGTAAGTCTTTATTATTAATCGGTAGTCATCATTATCACACATCAACAAATACGTTACAAACACATTGTTTTTTTAACCCCTTACCGCATGATTTTTTGTATTTGGTTGAAAAAAATATATATTAGGTAAAAAAATAAATAAAATTACACGTGTTTCGGGAAATTACTATGTATTTAGAAAAAAATAAGATATTTAGGTTTTATTGCTTTGGTTCATTTATGGTACATCATGCACAAATTAAAAGTTTGATTATTTATATATGGAATAAAAGAAAACAATTTCTCTTGTCATTTAGGCACAAGTTGACCCTGCATTTTTTGCATTCAACAGAAGATCGACTAGAACAGTCTGGTACGTTACAGCGCTGCCTGGATGACCAGACAGGCCAGTGGTCCAGTCTGTCCAGACACACATCCTGAGACGGCATTATTGCAATTGCTCCTCTTGTTTTCTTCTGTTGAATAGCATTCTCCAGAATATTTGAGGGCCGCCCACGCTTTCCACTGTGACTAAGCTTATTGGCCATGATCAAGCTTTCAGCCACTGCTACCTTGAAGTCACTTAGGGGTAGAAGTGGACTACCATCATCAAATCTGCGTCGGTACAGAAGCCAAGCATTGACTGTAGTCATATCTATTATATGGAAAAATATCCGAATCGATTTTCTCCAGAAAACCATCTCTCCACCTAGGCTTGGCATTTCTTGCAGCTCTCGAACTTGCGCTGGGAATTTGTGACAGTGGTACATTATCCTCTGAATCTGACTCAGATTCATCAGATGTCTCAGGTATTGTAACTGGTGGTCGATTTCTAGCCAACGTAACGAAGTGGTCATCATCAGAGAGATCCTCATCGGTGCTATCATTGGGAAAATCCTGGATGATAGTATGTATGCCTCCATAAAACTTATGCGGATCCATAATATCTGCAAAAATCATTGGTATGTAGGTAGATAGGAAGCTAGGTAGGTACCTAAGTAAGGAGGTATTACTCCCAAAGAATGAAGACATTAGTTCTGGATGCGGGAATCGAACCCAAGACCACCGCGTTTAAGGCGGGAAACATTTTCTTTTACATTTCATACTATGACATGCATGATGTGCCAAATAAAGACCGTGATATAAATGTATATTTCTGCATGTTGGCTCAGATTTGGACCACACTGAAAAAAGTTTACTAAACGCAATAAAAACATAAAACTAATAAAACCTTACCTTTTCCATAAAAATGAGTATGTTCTGCAATCGTTTTGTATTTTTTTTCGTCAAATTAGCGGGTTTTACTAATATTTTTCAATTTTCGAAATCTCAGTTCGCACGTACACCGGTCACAGCTTGCTCGTTGAACTTGCCACTGGATTTTAGTACAAAATTAAGCCAAGAGATGGCGTTATTTTATATTTTACGTATTGGTGTATGGTCTGTTTATGATCCAGTATGCAAAATACAAGAATTTTATGAAGACAAATAAAAATATAAGCTGTTTTGTAGGGTGGCTCATATTTGGCTCGCGATGCGGTAAAGGGTAAATCAAAAGAAAGTAAATGATTGATTTATTTTTGGTTTTTGAGACAGAACTTTAATTTTATATTATCTTCTTAATTTTTCAAAACACCATCCGACTTGAATTGATTTATTTTCCAGTTTTTCTAACACATACGATATCCATCTGTTTCCTGATATATACTTGGTTGGCTTAGACGTACCAGTATTTTGTATTATTTTTTCAATGCCTGCTTACTATCTCGTTCTAATACCAAGTAACATCATCAGAGTTGGCTGTTTCCGAATTATTAATTTATTTAGTCGTCCATTCCAGGCTTCAGTTACATTATTTGTTCTATGTAAATTTTTGTTAACATTCCACATTTGAATCCAGTCTTCCGTTGTAATCCAATGATTCGTCATGTAATTGATAAATCTCTTTTTTTTTCTTCTGTTGTTATTGCTGCGTTTTTAGCAATGTTTTTTCAAGCTTCATTCAAATCAGCAGCAATGGTATCATTATGCTGAGAGCAACAGTCCTCTTGGTTTCACTGCATTTAGTGAGTTTTAATTATTTTCCCCTTCTTGCTTGGGTAAAATGGAAATAACTTAGGAGCTTAGAATGCGATTATTTATATGATAGTTTCTCAAATTTTCCAAATATTATAAATGCGAAAGTATGTTTGTTTATTTGTTTGTTTCCTTCATTCACTCTATAAATAAGCAACCAATCGACTTGATTTTTGGGATAGAGTTAGTCGAAAAGATGGAGAGGAAACCGTGGGGAACGATGATTGATTAATAATAATGACTTATTTTATATTAGAGTCCCATTTCATTAAAAATAAATGTCTTAGTATTAAATTATAAGAGATAATAATTATTTGTGCTAGCAATACAATGTTATAATAAAACAATTCTCGATTAGTAAGAGTAATAATTATGTGATGATTACTGTGATTTTAGATTTTACTAAGATAATAAACTGTTGATCAATATAACATATTCAATAATATACATTTGTTTTAATTTAAACTTCTAAACACTACACGCGGGATCCGTTTCCAAAATTATTTTAAGTAATATTTTGTATCCACGGATACCGGGATCAGTGGATAAAAATATTTATTAGTTTTTCACTGGAAACCGATCCCGGTATCGGTGGATAAAACTTGGCGGTATCAGTGGCCAATTAAATCTGATCCCGGGATCCGTGGACACAAACCCTTGTTTTTAGATTAATATAGCCAAGCATAAATTTAAAAAAAGTTTAATTATTACTTTGATACTTACGCATTGCTTGTTTAAATCCAAAATAGTACCTTAACTTATAGTAAAGTATAATTCTATTTAACTAGTTAAGCAATAGAGATATTTGTAATAGCTTCATAACCTTTTGTGCACTCTATACCTCTTAATTTATACTTTTGTTACTCAACACAAATTTTATCTAATTTATTTTTGAAATATAGCTATTTATTTAATTATTGTTTTCATTTACCTACCTACGTCGACGGAATTATATGAATGAATAATACAGTAATTAAAATTTGTTCCTCTTTTATTTTATTACATTACACATAAAATAAAAATTATTGCTTTAATTTAAATCAAGTTAATCGTTGCTTTATTAAATAAATTTGTTTATCTCAACTTATTCTAAATGTTCGCACGGAGCGTGGTGCACGGACTAGAGGGCACTTTGGAATCAAAGCTTTAAAGAACAATGTAATAGTGTTACAATTCCAAAAGGCTCTTATATTTGCGTCGAAGTAAATGTTGCCTGGTAAAATGTATGAGCAAGTGACGAAATAATATGCAATTGAATAACTACGAGGCGTATTTGACTGAATTCTTGCGCCCAGCGTGCCACAACACTCCGTCTTACATTTCATTATTTACATTACCAATCGGGCAAATCCAAAATTCAGTTAACTATACGAAGTAAATTCGTACAAAAACTGCCCGAGGTAGTCGCTAATTTGTAACAAACGAGATTTATGAAGTAAGTTAAACAGGGCTTGAGATAATATAATTGGTCACAGCGACCAGTCGCGGCATGGTAGTACTGAAGTACTGATGTACTCTAAAGATAAAGAAGATAAAGGTAAATAATTTATTGTTGGACTTGGTGTATGTGACTCTTTGAGAAAGATCGATAAATTCATAAAAAAATAGTTTGTACCGATTTAAAAAAGGTAAATAAAATTAATGGAGCCATTTATGGTTATAGTAAGAGTAATTAATTATAGAAACAAGATTCTTTAGTTTCCACATAAAAATATTTGTACTCTGCTGAATCCCGTTTTATTCTTAGGTGAATAAATCTCGTTTTCAAATCACAAGCGTATGATAAATCATTATTTGGTCAAAATATAAAATAATAAAACTGAATAACAATTCCTACATCGCGCGCGAAATTCAGTCCACAAAAAGCGCGTAATTTACATCTTATATTATAAAAAAATAAGAATGAGGCCTATGCTTAAAAACGTCAATTCTGTTTGATTTACTTTACTAATATATTTACATTCTTATATTTAAATAATTAAATGTTTAATAGTAAACGAATTGATCATAATGCGTTTTTAAGAAAGGCAAAGCAGATTTTACACAAACGAAATACAATATACATGATAATTTACATAGTTTATAGTATTAAACCAATAAGTAACTATTGGTGTCATACCAACTCTTAATGCTTACCGACATTACATCAATAAATATTTACACTCTATTAAGAACTTTATTTCAGAGAGATAAAGCGAGACATAATTTTGCGCAGGCCTTTAATTGAGCTAATGTTGACTGCTTAAATTGCACAATTTAGAACGAACTAAATATTATTTCATGCTATAGTTATATTCTATTTCAGACATAAAGTATAAAAACGGTCGTTCGTTATAGAACATTGATTTTGTCCTGCATTTTTGTGCTATATTAGTTCAAAACAAGGCAGGCATAAACAAATAGCGCGTTTTTCACGCAGATTTTCGATCGGCTTTAAAATAAACAATACAATGCAGTCCGAGCAGTCTACTTTTTAATCTAACTAAAGTACAATATGACACAAGTCCGCACCATAGCCTTCGCAATAATAACAAACAAATTCATCAGAAATAGGAATTTATTACCGTTTTTGACTTTTCGAAAAATTGTCTCTCGTACCTATGTTTTTGACCATAATTCAACATCAAGCAGTATTTATCCTACGAACCTCTACAATATACGTATTTGAAGTGCTGAACTATTTACATAAGCATTGCTATAATATAAAATGTAGTTTAAATTATATTTCAAACATTATATTAATTACCTTAAATACAATTCTGACCCAATTTATACTCATATGCCATGGATATAAAAAAATATTTTGATTTATTGAAATTTAAGCTTTCAGAATTCTAATGAACGTCTAGTTTCTTATTCGTAAACTCATACGTAAAACTATTATGTATTTTTTACAATTAATTTTAATGTACATCACACTAGTAAAATCTCATAAGCGTCACGCAATATATGTAAGTTACCAATTAGTTATTTGTTTAGCTATGTTTCAGACGTTGGCAGTTCCCTGACTTATTACTCTTAGCAATCCTCATATACGTACCTCCCGCACACCAACAAGTCTTTACCACAATGACTAAGCTTGCCAACGTATTAATGATCGCAGTGGAGGAGTTGAATACAGAAAAGGAAGCCGCATAAAATTTACATCGCAAATATCTTACACAAATTGCGACCTACCACCAACATTATAAAGTATACATTCCATTGAATCCGGTTAAGCGTAGCAGTCACTAGTCGGCGGGGCGCGGGGGAGGCGCGCGCGGCGGGAGGGGAGAGCCGGGCACGCTCCAACTTTCAGCGGTTCCCCATCTAGACGAAAACAGATCTTAGTACAAGTGAATGGGGTTGCTTTGTTGCTAAAAAAGCGGAATGTTTTCACAAAAACGATGCTTTTTTCATGCTTAAACTAGGCGTTGCATTGACTTTAATTACAACAAAGGTTACATACACGTAACAAAGGGTGAATGGCCCAGAATGGATCCCATCGCAAAAAAAACGTTGGAAGACTTTAGAGGCCTATGCCGAAGGACAAGCTGGCAAAAATAACATAAAATAAGACTAGGTTATAGGATTACAATAACAAACGTGTTATTAAGCAATAAAGGATTATTTTATACAATTCCATTATATACAAACAGGCATATCACATGGGAAGTGATTAATACGTGCTAGGCTAAATCCGTTACCGATACCAAGCTGAGGGCTCGCCCGTAAATCTCCATACTAAATCAAAATTACTAAAAGCAAGAGTGTTTTTCTTTCAGAGACGTGCTACGTAGGATGACTAGGATGGCGGAATGAACGCAACCAAAAGAATCGCTATATGATTATCAGCGATCCTTTTGATAAGGTTTTTACTACGTAGCCGCACATATTTTCATCGTAATATATCAAATATATTCTAAATTAATACTTCAATAATTACACTACGCAATTTCTTCTGTAGTCTTACGGCCCGTTCACACATGTCTCCGTTTTACTGTTCCGTTTCATCGTGTACGTATTTTGTTCGATTTTGTTCGTCAATCTGTATACAGAATACTCTGCCATGTGTGAAGTCGCTCATACAACCACATACGCCATCGACGAAAAAACTACGTACACGATAAAACGGAGACATGTGTGAACCGGCTGTTAGTGGTAACAAAACTATTTCTAGAATGTACCATTTCCATGGGCCAGAGAGTAGGGTAAGCAAGATAAATGAAGTGTTATACAGACCTGTGCCGGTTCACGGGATGCCTCGGATGCGCTGCAACATGATGCCACTTGACGTACCCGCTGAGCCGCCGCTTCAGCAGCCCCGCGAGAGAGTGCAGCCAGCCTGCGTGTGCGCACCCGCCTTAACCCGCGCCCGCTACCCGCGCACCGGAGCCCATAGCCATACTCTGCCCTATGCCGACTGTGCTTTTTGCTCGTGCTATAAGGGCTAATCGTTCAATAACCGTCTTTTAAACCTTTCAACACCTGGAATCTCACTTTCAGAAGCCTTGATGCCATTACTTTTTTTTATTAAAACTTTCAGTGCTATTTTACAAATTAGTGTATGTCAAGTCGTTGTGTTTTCTATAAATTTAAATGCCACCTTGATTGTTTTTATATTGCCATATTATATACTGTTAATTTTAAGAATACTGTATGTTTAAAATATGGCTTTGGCAAAGCTACTAAAAGGAGCCAGGCGGTGGACCGTAAAAACACTTGACACACTCGAGTTGGCGACAAAGAGTTTGTAATTAATCAATAAAACATACGACTGCTTTTCTATGCAAAAATAGCATAGGTATCCGAAGAGAACTACAAATGAAAGATTAGCCCTTATTGACCATAACAGAATGAGAGCACACGTGAACAGCGGAGGTGAGCAAAAAGCACAATACGCGGCGTTACTGAGCGAAGGCGATTCGATGAATGATGAAAGGACTCACCTAGCTAATAAGCTCTTTAGTTTTAGAGCGTGTCAGTTTACTTTATATCTAGAGGTAATAAAGCTTGTTTTAATTAAATTCTAATTCATTTTCTTAAACAACCATAATATTTTTTTTTTCTATAGGTACCTGCTTGCTATTGTTTAATCCAAAATAATCTGTTTGCGTAATTACACAATTACCTACGCAAACCTATGAAATGTCTTAAGAAATAACTAGAATCCAAGTCCAGAAACATAGTTTATTTTAGTTTCTGTGGTTCAATCATTATTATTGATAATGCTATCAATTGATGTTGGAAAACCAAAAGTAAACTGACCGCTTGATTGCATTGTTGCAGCTTCGAAAAAGCGCTAACACCCAAAAATTACAAATACCCAGCTAATACAAATAGTCCTTACTAGCCAGGTGTTAGGGTCGTGTTTAGTGTAGCGAGGCATGTGACAGAGCGACAATGGGCAGGCGATGTGTGGCCGTAGGGATAGCGTCAAGCACAAGGATCGAATGATTGAATTTCAAACATAGAATTGAAAATATTTTACTGGCGCGAAGTTAAAATCTCAAGACACCATGAATTTTATTTTGAAATTCAATCAAAGAATTAAACACAAATGTACACAAATTGAACAGTCTGAAATGTATAGAAGAGATCAGTTTAAAGCAAATATTTAAGTGGTTAGGTTTGATACAAAGTAAAAGCAGACATACCTTAAGTTATCGTCCATCAAAAGCGATATCTAAAGGTACGTACAGCTATGCATATGTAAACGATTGCACTTTACGTCAGGTCTAAGAGGGAGAATAGGCAATCGTGATCTAAAAGAATATCGAAGTCCTATTTTGAAAGAAAACATGATTCTCAAGAGTCTTCTCATTGTGTTGAGTGTCTCACTCAAAAATAAGTAAAGTGTAGTATACTATACACGGACTTACATGCATCTGAATTTAGAGGGAGATACAAGGAACTACGATCAGAATCGATGAGCACCTATTTAGTCTCTGGTGTAGATAAAATTCGGTAAAAACTGTCGGTTCTTCTCAAATTTCATCGACACCGTAGGCAAAATCGGTGCTTATCGAAGTTCGTGCTCTCGCTCCAGACACCATAAAAAACTACAATCAGGTGTATGTATTTTATAATCTGAAGATCTAAGTAGCTGGCTATGTGTAGCGTGTTGTAGCTTCTTCCAAGTAAAGTTATCCGCAAAGCACACAAGAGCTGCGTCGCAATCGCAAGCATTGTTTCTCGTATTGGTGGTTCGATTTGGTATTTACATGAGGGGCTTGAAGTGAGAATGGTATGGAGGGGGATAGTGAAATGATTGTATTGCTTTTGTAGTTTTATGAAAATTTACTTTTTGAAGTAACAGTCTACTAATGATTAAAGAACTTTACGACTTGAAGTATACAGACATGCTGGCTATTCAGAATGAACGTTCTTGACCACTGTGAAGTTAAGAAAGGTGCAACATTTGCGAGGTGGTAATACTCTTAAACCCAGTGAGGCGTCACATTCAGTAAGGCGTTTTCTTAAATATTGTTTGTTTTTTACGACTACCTTAGCAACTTCACAGCTGTCAAATTCTACCATCAGGACAACTAAACTAGGTCTGACTAGATATCTGCTGGGAGTATGAGTATAGCCTCGCTAAATAACGTTTTTTCACCGCCAGCAGCCGATGTTGTTCAGACTGTAGTTTTATATTAACAAATCTATTTATTGCAACAGATTTGCCTTCAACTGATGCGTCCGTCTTCATTGTTTTGATCGTGATTTTGTCTGAATCAATACAACACAAACGGTTTTATGGAAATAATTGGATTAGATCTGATAATTGAGTCCGATAAAGTGCGGTCACCTCATTAAACACAAGCTTAAACAGTTTTATAAACACAAATTTAACTTAAGGTTTAGGTCATAGAGTACAGCTTCTACCTACATATCTTATTCTTACGGAAAGTGGGTAGGAAACGGAAAGGAGGCAGTAAATAAAGAATACAATCATTTCACGTGATAATGACCGTGAGACAGAGTGGCAAGCGCTGTTTTGCCCGCTCACACCTGACGTGTTATCAATTAATATTTTTAAACTTACGCGATCTGAACACATAATTATTAGTACTATTTTAACGGGTATTTATCGCGTTTATTTAACTTTTTTTTTATATAAATTAAATTTTTCTCGACGTTTCAACAGGTTTACACTCTGTCGTGGTCACGAGATGACTCTTAAAAAAGTTAAATAAAGTTAAATACCCTTTAAAATAGTACTAATAATGACATGTTATCATTACAGTAGGTATCTATTTCTAAGCAATATCATCCATAATACAAACCGAAATAGTGTATTATTTAAAACTTTGCAGCACTATGTGTGCTGTGCTTTGCATTGCTAGTGATACCATTTAAAACCTAGCTGGTCAAGTATATGTACCCGATTTTCGAGTGATTCTTCAGGTACAGCCTCTTAAATAACATTAGAAACAAGGTAAGTTATGACAACACGTCCGGCTAGTGAGCGCATCACACCTATCGCGGCCACAGGCTGGCTGCCTTCGTACGCATAAAATATCAATAAATATATACAAAATACTGCATTTATAGAGACCAATACTGATAAACTCTAGTAAATGTTATACAGTGTGGAAATATCACTTAGTTTAAAATAATTTTCTTTTAATTGTATTGGGCGTTTTGTTTTAAAAAGGCATATTGCTAGATACACAATAAGCATAAATTTATTCATTTTCTGTTGAGTCCAAGTGATTATAATATGCAATTTATCACACTAGGCTATTTACAAAACTAAAGTGTCTTTTAAAACGTCTAAAAACTTAGCTACTTAATAATTAAGAGTTTCTTTACTAAGTTCTTAGCTTGTTAATAATGAATAGCTTTGATAATTCATCTAACCAAGCTATGAATAATGAATTCTATGGAATAAGAGCAAATAAAAATTTACTAGTGATTTCTTATCCACCCTGTACTCAGTACTAGAATGTATACATACGTAATAGTCATCCTATTAACACAGCGAAAGCACTAATTAGTATGTCTGTGGTGTTTTAAGATCTCTCTTGTGTCTGTAGGAAATAATAAGAAATTATTAAAACTAAAACATACTAATATATTACTTAGACTAAATAGGTATTAATTACTACAGCACCTATAATATCACAGAACCAACAATTATTCTTCTGTTAATATTTACAATTCAATATTATACTTTTTTATTAAGTAGGTAGATTACTCTATTATTCTAAAACAGTATAAAATTACTTTATTCATTTAATGTATTTATTATTCTAAAATTATTTTAACCTAAGTTTATACCGCCGCGCCACCGTGCTGCTGTATACTCGTAATACAAAAATAAACTAATAGGTAAGTTCGTTTAATGAACGTATTATTCTATCGAGCTTCCCTAAAGGTAAGTTCGTTTAACTCGTATGTATACTAGACAAGTATACTATGCGAGATGTAGGTACCTTGGTCGTCGTGTCGGTGCTTGTGGACGGGCGAGGGCGCGGGCTCCGCTCGGTAGCCATTGCGGAGCTCCGCGCGTGTCAGACTTTGACTTCGCCCTTCTGATAACCTGTAGGGTGGAGAATTATAAGTTTTATTGCATTTGAATGGTCGGTGGATGTTTGGCCAATTGTAATGTTAGGGAATTCGTGGCCCAATGTAATGTTTAGGGATTTAAAGTCAGTTTTGGTTTTCTAAACAATTAAATTATAAACATATACGCTTCACATGCACTAATAAGCGTGGGTAGAAAGCCATAGGCCGTCCCTTTGGCGCTCCATGAATCTTTGATTGTGACACAGTCGCACCTTGACTCACTGTGCCACAGAGGTTGTATTTTCAAATCAAATACTTTATTTGCAAACATGGGTCACAGAGATAGAATAGTATTTATAACTCGACCATACCTATCGTTAAGCAGTAACGGAGATGGTGGGTGGGGATGCAGTCTTTCATGCAGCGACGGCGGAGGCTCAAATTCCATACTGCCATTCACTGTAATCAAAATTATAATTATCAATTCCGAAATCATTTTATGTCACTGTTAGAATATAAGTCCCTCATAAGTCACACGCTTATCTATGGCGCTCTAGGGGAGGCCTAGAGGTCCAGCAGTGGACTATTATAGGCTGATGATGATGAAGTCACACGCGAGTATCTGATTATATCATTCGCCGCTGTTTGCGTTTACGCGATGAGCCATCCCTCATTTTTGTATTGAATATTTATTATTTTAACTTTTAACAACTGTGGATTTTTTTCTTGAATAAATTGAATAATAATTTATAATATTAAAATATCAATAAAATATGCAGGTCAGGGCATCATTTAGCCCCAAGATAAATATGAAAAAACATTTGTCGGCATTAAGGTTCATTTTGTTATGTTTACACCAATATGAAACAGGCAGTGTTTAGGTTCTACAACAACTTATAAAATTCCCGGAAATGTTATGCGCCGCAAATCGTAAACCATTTTCGTCAACGAAACAATTAATGTGATCGTTTTGATACAATAAAGATATTTTTTATTATACATATAAACACTCAAAACACCCTGCACAGATCCGCAGATTATATAAACATTTTTGTCCCGTCCTCGGAATGGAACTGGCAACCGTGCGCCACAAAGGTCGTCGCACTACAGTATACATATACATACTGTGCACATACCTTCGTGTCCTAGCATGTGGTGGTGGCGATGCAGCCTCGGCGGCGGCTCCGGCGACCGGCCGGCGCTGTGCTCTCGACTTAAACTGCAAGCAAACGTAACAACTTCTTGCTAAAACACAAAACTATAAACTTTTTTGACAATTTTATCTATACTAATCATCATCATCATCACCAGCCTATAATAGTCCACTGGTGGACATAGGCCTCCCCTAATGAGCGCCATAGATGGCATTATCATTTGGGGGTTAATTCCCATAATCCCCACGCTGGGCATGCGGGTTGGGGATCGCAGTTCGGTGGAGTTGTTCTGCAGAGGGCGCTGCTGCCCGCCCCCCGGTGTGTTTCCCTTAGTCGGCTCTTACGACACCCACGGGAAGAGATGGGGTGGTGAAATTCTATGCCGGCACCACACGGCCCTAATATTATAATTTATATTCTATACTAAGCCTAAAGAAATAAAGTTATTGAATCTGAATCTGAATAAAGAGGAAATATTTAATTGTTTGTTTGAATTGAATAGGCTACTGTACTAACGTGTGTGTGTGTGTGTGTGTGTGTGTGTGTGTGTGTGTGTTATTTATACATAACTACTGGACCGATTTGAGAAATTCTTTCACCATTAGAATCCTAAATTTTCCGTGATAAACATATAGAATATTTTCGAAAAAGTTAGGGATCCGCAAGAAAAAAACATTTTTTGTTAAATACCGGTGCGGACCGCTAGTGTAATAATAATAATAATATAAACTTTATATTATTATTATTATTACACTAGCGGTCCGCACCGGTATTTAATTATATTACTTTATATTATAAAGTAATATAATAATAATATAATAGTAACTAGCGGCCCGCCCCGGCTTCGCACGGGTATTAAACAAAAATTTCAGAAATTATACACAATAACACGATGGGTTTCACAGTTTTCATACGGATCCCTTACTTTTTCTAACAGCATTGGGATTTTTGACATTGACTCGACACTCCATAACTGACACTGGCCGTAGAGAAAAAGCAAGAACAGTGCGCAACCTCTTTTTCTATTCTGACGCGCCATAATAGAAAAAGAGGTTGAATATACAGCGCACGGTTCAATTATTGAATTTTTCATGCGGATCCCTAACTTTTTTGGAAATATTATATAGCCTATGTTCATCACGGAAAATTAAGGATTCTAATGGTGAAAGAATTTTTTAACTCGGTCCAGTAGTTTCGGAGCCTATTCAATTCAAACAAACAAACAAACAAACAAACATACAAACAATCAAATCTTTCCTCTTTATAATATTAGTATAGATAATAATAATATAAAGAGGAAAGATTTGATTGCTCAGATTGAATAGACCCCGAAAGTACTGGACGAATTTGAAAAATTATTTCGCTATTAGAATAGAATCCTATGATGAACGTCATTTATAGAATATTTTCAAAAAAGTCATTATGAAAGCTTTAACGTCTGTTTTAATGGTAACAGTTTGATTTGACCTTTCTATGTGTATGTGTACGGTTTGCATACAATACAGCGCTGTAAGTTCCCGCGGGTCAACAGTTTACGACAGTTGTTTGCGACATTAAAATAAATAAAAAAAATGCAGGAACACAGTACCTTCTATGCCTCGGAGTTGAATGCAAGTCTACCCTGGATCTCCGCTGCTGATTCTGGTGGTAGAACCTCTGCAGGACTATGGGACTAGTGCTGCCTGAACTCTGCAAATAATATACTAATTAGAATAGCTATAAAGAGCAGCTTAGCTGATTCTCTAACACAAGCATAAATATAAGGCTTAAAAACCAACCTTGGTTCAGTAGTTTCGGCGTGAAAGACAGACCTGAGAGAACAGAGAAATGTGATTAAACTTACCGCAGGTGAGGCCCTCCACCGGTTGTCTGCGGAAACTCTCCGCACGGGGGGCGGGGGCGGCGACGCACACGCCTCTATCGTCCTGGACAATACATTCAGGTTTAGTACAGTGGCTTTTAACATACGGGTTATCGTTGTGGGTTGATGCAAAATTATTTATTGTGGTTTTGAATTTTTCTGGTTTCTACAACGAAAAAACGAATGGAAAAGTAATCATTTCGGAAAACTAACTTCGTGTTACTGGTTTCTTGAAGCGTTAGGGAAAACACAAAGATTTTGCTTAAAATCAACATTTACCAAAATGCTTTTAAAATACAATGGAATCAAAGTTGGTAGTAATGGATAAATGTTAGAACGGTTTTTCTATTGAATTTTAATGTAGATCCCTTACTTTTTTGAAAATATTCTTTAGCCTATGTTCACCAGGGAAGGATTCTAGTGGTGAAATAATTTTTCAAATCGGTGTCCATTAGTTTCAGAGCCTATTCCATTCAAACAAACAATCAAAAAATCCTTCTTCTTTATAATATTATTATAGGAGCTTCCAATAGATCTCTGTTAGTTAAATTTGGTTTATTTTATGTATGTTGAATATTAAGATTTATTATTTTTAGATTAAGGTATATATTTTATAGGGGCCATAGTTTTTAAATATTTTCCAACATTTATAGACTAATGTTGCCTGAAATAAATGAATTATTATTATTATTAAATGCATCACTATGAGGTGAAACATTAACCAGCAGATCTAACAGTCTTCGAGGGAGTTAAGATAATACCTTCGCCTGGGGTAGGGCGAGTGGTTAGCGAAGTCCATCTCGAGGCTGGCGGGCTGCGAGCTACTGCCGCCGGCGCTGCTGCCCGACGCCCAGCGGGCTCTGACGAACAAAACAAAACAAGCTCATTGTACTACTTTATAGTTTTCACTACTATTCACTACTGGGAAAGTCTAGTACTGGGTGCATTATGCTGGATAGTTCACAAAGCATCAACTAGTCCCAAGTCAAGCAGAGCTTGGGTTGCACAAGTATGTGTTCCTACAACCAAATTTTTACAAAACACGTTTCTGAATAGTAATTAATCCAAATCGGATTTTTTCAAAGAAAACACGTTTTCTTGTTATTTGTGTAGATAGACAATTATTTTCTAAAAAGCTTGTTGTAGAAGCCTGGATAAAAACTATTGTGATACAAATAATAGCAGTACATGGTGAAAAGATGCTTCAATTACAAATCATTTTGGTATTACGTTTGTTTGGTTGTGTGAAATTCATCAAAGAGGTACATACAGGCACACTTTCTTGCCCTTTTCGCAAATAGAAGAGTCAGCACAACAGGTTTTCTTCTTCTATTCACATTACAGACACACACACACAGTCAAACATGGACCGTAACAGTGTCTCACCTGCCAGGCGTAGGCGTCACCTGCTCCGGCAACCAATGCTGCGAGCTTGTGACAAAGTTCCGCACCGGCTCAAACTGTTGCGAGCCAAAACCGCGTGTCTCCACTCCATTGCTGGCTGGGTACACGACGTTCGAGGCCTTGTACTCAGGTGGGCTAACTAAAGCCGGCTTGGGCAGCGCGCTCGGCGATGAGCCCGGCAGCTGAGCGTACCAGTCGCCGACTGATACATTGCTGCGCGTAGATTGAACGACGAATGGGTGCTCTAGCAGTTTGGCGTACTTTGGCCGTTGGCGGTAGTTTTTCTTCAGGCTGGAAAGGATTGGTCAGTTAGTTTTAAGTTTCTCTTATCAGATTTCAATAACTTTATTTGAAGCTTAAAAATAAGCACTGAGACAAGTCAACTTTCATTCATTTCATTATTATAAAATTTGAAATTAGTTGTTGTTAATTTTTTTCTTCACTTGAAGTTTTTGTCCTGTAGTGGAAGAAGTGAAAAAGAAACCACTAGTACATTTATTATGTCACTTAAATGTTAAACACATGTTTGTTTTGTCTACCTATGTAAATCTAAGGTTAATGCGACTCAGATGTGTTATTATGTGAACAAGAATCAAGTTACTAGGAAACACAAAAAATTGTAGGTAGATCTATAGAGTTCAACTTACCACTGTGTGACAAATGACTTGAACTCAGGTGTAAAGTTACTATCTTCTGGCAACTGAGGAGGGTCGTCTGCTATTACCTGGAATTACAAAAAAATGTTAAAATAGTAAAAAGGCATTATGTAGGCCAGGTGGGATGACGATCTGCGAAAGAGTGCAAGCAGATGCTGGTTGCGACAAGCTGAAGACAGGCTATGGCAGCGCTATGGTATGGCGCTCATAAGGGGAGGCCTATGTCCAGCCGTGGACTAACATGGACTGATGTTGTTTAAAAAAATAGGCATCCGCGATTTACTCAGAAACGACGTGTGGGAAGACTCGATGGACTGACGATTCATCGTGGAGAATCGATGGATGGATGTGATTCCGAATTAATATTAGTGACGTCACTTAGTTTGGGGGAGAATGTTCAGCAAGGGGGGTCAAGTTATATGGGGTCTGAGGTATTCAATCTCACTTCCAAATATTTAGTGCAGTCATAAATATCAGTCACCTATCCATAACACAAGTTCTACTTAACTAGGACCTAGATAATTTTGTGTATATTGTCCAGCAATATTTATTTATTTGTAGGGGAAGATACCGGTCGCCAACTACATTTAAAATCAAAATGCTTTATTTCCTCTAGACCTTACAGGACTCTGGACACAAAACACAAATTATATGAAAGAAATACTAGGAAATAAAGTTATCACTTTGATTAATTGCTCACTTCAATCTTTCAAAGGTAAAGTAAAGCAGCGAACAAGAAACCTTAGAGATATTTCACACGTCCGCTAAGATGTATTCAGTAGGGCAAGCACGGGCTTTCTTGTCTAAGGTAGAATAGACAAAAATTACGTCACTTTGTCATCGAATGCGTAAATTATTTAAAATTAATTTCTTCAACTTCAATAATGTACGCAATGTATGGCGATGCGATGTCATTATTGTCTATTCTACCCTAGAGAACAATCGCCGTGCTTGGCCTACAGGCCTTCTAAGGGGGGCTTCTAAGGGGGTCTAACACTCTCCTTACCCTAGTTAGCACTTCAAAGTCGTTAGTGCAGTCTCTGTAGGGGAAGACGCCGGTCGCCAGCTCAACCAGAGATATTCCGAGCGACCAGACATCCGCTCGGATGTCGTAGTCTGGTCGTGTCGGATCCGGGGGGTCTATTCGTTCAGGCTGGAACAAAAACAATTATTTTAAAACCAGACATAGGCAATATTCAGTAGGATTGATCAGCTGGTTAGACGGATATTCAATATATGGACTGTATCACTAACCGAGCAGCTCCGATCGTGAAACTGGTTTCGCAAACGGGACGTCCATCTGTCAATGGGTCAATGACCATCGTAGGATATATAGATAAATAGGTAGATAGATAGAAAATACTTTAATATACCAACCAAAGGAAGAGAACATTACAAACAAATATGCTTAAAGTAGAATAAGTATAAGGCTCTCTTTCCAGCGGCTCTATTGTCTAACTCAACTGGTAATCGTAATCGGCTTCAGTTTGGCATTTCAAACCTTACCTGGACTTCGATTGTCACTTTCGTATTGTGTAAATACATAGCTGAAACCGAAGATCAGTTGAATACCTTAGACAATACGGACAACATTCTGAATGGGTCTACAACTGGTAATCGGTTTGAAGTTCACTGGTAATGGATTTCAAGTTAGATAATAAGGCCGCTGGATAGTGCACTGCATGTGGACCGAGGCGAACGCCAAACATGGATGTTTATGTCCCGTCTAGATGTACTTTACACTTACTTGGCCCACGACGACGCACATATCCATCTCCGGACATTGCAGGCGGCGCGCCCGGCGCTTCACTAGAAGTGTTGTTTGGGCAGTGAATACGTTAACAAATGATGATGATGATCCTGGATAGTTGTCGTTCGTGGTCATTCGCGATAGTCTCGGGGAGTAAAACGCTTCCAGGACTCTAATTAGCAGGCAACAAGGCTGTTATTCGCTTACCGCCATGTACGCCGCGCAGCCAGCGCTCCTCGTCTTCGCCTTGGAGTCCACGAGCCGCCCACTGATGCCGAAGTCACAGAGCTTCACATTCCCGCGCTCGTCCAGCAGAATGTTGCTCGGTTTCACGTCCCGGTGGATCACGCCGTGAGTGTCTTTGAGGTAGGATAGTGCGTTCACTGTCTGTAAAGGGATAATAGTTTCAGGGTTTTTACAGCAGACTATGCTTTATTTGAATATATCCGACGGTAAAGTAGGTTGCTATAAGATTAAAAAGACATTCAATAAGAAAAAGGGTGCCCTTGCTAATATTAGATATAGAATTATCAACAATCTCAGCAACTACCGCAGTTAGGTAATTTAAAATAATAATACTCGTAAATTCGTGCGCCCGAAACTTTCCAGTACAAATTGTAATGTCAGAGTTTTAAGAGACCCAAATAGTTTATTGGGTTATATTATGAATGAAAGGTATCTCATTGTATATTTCAAAACAGTGAAACAAAATTTTCTAGGTATAATGCCTTTTTGAAATATTTTTAAAAAAGTCGAAAAATTTACTTCCACGAGTCCCCTTTTGGGAGAATATTTTTCGACTTTTTCGTAGTTTGGAGACTCAACCATCAGAAATGTATGCATTTATTGATATTTTACTGGAAATATATAAAGAAGTATGTAAAAATAATACTTTAAAAATGTTAAAAAGGGGGCATAATTCTCAAAACCTCACTGAGCTTGTGCCAAATGAAGGGTTTGTACATCTAAAATTATTTTGTGAAATTACTGAAGGGTTTGTACTACTCAAATTAGTTAGTGAAATTACTGAAGGGTTTCTACAACTCAAAGTAGTTTCAGTAGGTTTCAAAGTCTAATAATTGACCAGCGGAGTTCTCCTACTTAGAACTAGCCCTGCAGACTATCTACGAGACTCACCGCCACAGTAACCTTCCCCAATATCTCTTCCGGTATAGGCGCCCGTAGCCTCTTCAACAGCTTATCGAAGCAAGACGCCATCAGCTCCATACAGATCCACACATCTGCGTCCGTCACGAAGCAGCCGAGACACCGCACGATGTAGGGACAGTCGTGCGAACGGACAACCACGTCTAAGTCCATGAGGATGCGTTTCGTTTCCTCGCAGTTGCCGGAACGACGCATTTGCTGAAAGAGATCAGAGGTCAATTCAGTTAAATGAAGTACTTGACGCAAGCTATGTTGATTTTCGTTTATTTATAACTTTTGCCGATTTGATCTTTTGCACCAGATTCATTAAGAACCACAGCTTTTGTAAAACATTTGGGGAACTGCCCTTGGATCAATCATTTATTAAAAATATGTGTCACTGGTCGGGTAAGGATGTGTCTGTTCCACTTATATATTTTGGTGGTATTGTGCCAGCCTACTGCACAGTCATCTTTAAGGCTTATTATCATGCTATTTTGGTCAATCAATCAGTGTTAAGAGCAAATGGAATAGTGTGGAATTATAACATAAATTTGTACTAGTAGGAAGTTGCAATTGCACTTGGTTGTGGCGCTGTTAAAATCTGTTAAAATCAGTGTCAGTTTCAGGGAACCCAAACAAATAAGGATTTGCCATAGTCACCATGTTAGACAGTAAGATAGAATTAGAGGGGTTAATAATAAACAGATGAAAGCTGCTGCACTTCCTTTGCTTATTATGCTGCAATCTAGACTGAGGGCTAGAGCACACCATGCAAGGGTCACATTGCAGATCAGACGCCATGGCACCTTTGTGGCGCGGTGGGAAAAGGTACACCTATGAGGAGGTTGCGGGTTCGGAATTGTCTAGTCTTATTTATTACTTATCATGGTCTAGAAAAATATGGGAATCACTAATGAGTAAACAACACAATCCTTACCTTAACAGCTATAACAGCACCAGAAGGCTTGTGCAGCATCTTGACAACGTGTCCACAGGTTCCACTACCCAGTTCTCCGAGGTGCTGAAGTTCATCTATGTGGGATCTGTACTCCGTGCCTTCCACATTCAGCTTTCCACTCACCTTTAAAATTGCAATTAATTAATATATAAATAGGTTATTCCAAAGGATATTGAATTCCAGTAAAAGTGTGCCAATAAAAAAAAGAGTCTATAAAAACTGTTATGGTGGCTATAAATTCTTTATGATCAGTATGAAATAGAACATTTCCCAAAAATACTTGTATTTAATTGATGTTCTAATGTGCAAGCAGGATTAGCTAAGTCTAGGTATGTAACCTTCAAACAGAATGCTAGGAGGTTGAGCTGTAGATATAGATTGTTTGCTACAATCTGCAGTTAGCTCTATTGTTACAATTATACATTTATATGATCTGAAATAAATGAACAATAATAATAATAAATAAATTATAATATATTAATACTAGTTCTAATTTGTTACTTTCGAACATACTAGCTTACTTCCCTACAGCCAAAAAGATTCCCTATAAGTCTCCCTAAAAGTAGACCCACAGAAACACTATTCTTATATAAACAATGGACCCAAGTCTATGTTATTATGGTGGTTAAAATCTAAGCTTTATATCTATAAAGATCATCTTATATTGAGAATTACCTTGTAGACTTCCCGCATTCTAAATTCAGTCTCAGTAGCCTGCTGAGTTCTAGGGGGAAAGGCTTGAGGCATACTGCTTGGAAACATCGGGGCTGCAAAACAATGTTAATATCATAACAAAGTCTGGTAAATAAAACACTAAAGCTACAAGAAAACAAAAAGTCTGGTAAATGAAATACTAAACCTATAAAATAACAATAGTCAGCCCCGTATATCACAAATTAGGAGAATAGGGAACGAAAATTAAATGTTACATGATTTTGATAATATATGAATTTCCAAAGCCAATAATAATGCATAAAAACAAGAAATAGTAGCACGAATCTGCAAAACCAATGTCTCATAATTATCGGGAAAATGCCACCTACTGTTCAATGCCAATTTATGCAAATAATTTAAACACAATGAGCTGACCCTCTCACAAAGAAGCTGCCATCATCCCGTGAAAGGAAAATTTACTAATCAATAACTTTAGTAGTATCTTCTGAATATAAAACCGAAAATATAATCAGAATGAATGCAAAGATTTCGAGGGGTAAACAAGCAATCAAAGCTAAATTTCACCAGACGCTAAAGCGCAAAGAGAATAGGGTGCTTAGCATGGAAAACAAAATGAAATGTGATCTGGAGACAAATGAGACAAGGGCTGGTCACAAGCAGAGCGATATTTATGACAGCAGTTTATACGTGTTTCTTCAAAAACTACGACAGGTCTCATGAGAGTACTTACGAGGTCTTCGCCGTTGGCCGCCCCCAGGCCTGGGAGTTCCAATTCCACCTCCAGGGCTGCTAAAGTCATTCCGAATACGCATTTCATTTTCGAAACGTGCTTGCAAGCCTTTTAGCCTGCCCTCAATTGAACTATTTGACATTATAACAGATTGCGTGTTCCAGTGATAACATTGAAATAGTTAGGGCAAAACAACCATAATTATTTACACAAATTACAATGAAAAAAACGCAGCGATCCAAGGATTTCCTTCGCTAGCAGCAGCCATTTCCATTCGTTCATCTAGAAAATCTGTCAAGTATATTTGTTACTCCTTCACTCATTTCTATACTTTTGGTCTTTGAGCTTTTGGTGAACGAAATATACTATACTTGACAGATTAATTCCGTAGGCCCTGCCTACGGAACACAGGGCCTGTATCCTATGTTTATACTCTAAAGTATACTAGCGGTTCGCCCCGGCTTCGCACGGTTATTAAACAAAAATTTCAGAAATTATACATACTAAGACGATTGGTTTCACAGTTTTCATACCATTGGGGTTTTTGACATTGACTCGACAAGTCGACACTCCATAGCTGACACTGGCCGTAGAGAAAAAGCAAGCACCGTGCGCTATTTAGTCAACCTATTTTTCTATTATGTCATCATCAACATCATCATCACCAGCCTATAATAGTCCACTGCTGGACATAGGCCTCCCCTAATGAGCGCCATAGATGGCATCATTATGTGGGGGTTATTGCCCATAATCCCCAAATGTGTATGAAAATATTATATAACCTATGTTCATCACGGAAAATTTAGGATTCTAATGGTGAAAGAATTTTTCAAATTGGTCCATCAGTTTCGGAGCCTATTTAATTCAAACAAACAAACAAACATACAAATAAACAATCAAATCTTTCCTCTTTAAAATATTAGTATAGATATAGATATAGAATACAGGCCCTGCGTTCCGTATATGGATAAAATTGATTTGAGCGCTCACAAAAGGCGGTCCGTTGATCCGTTAGCGCGTCTACACCTAATGACGTCATATCGCGTATAAAATGAAATGTACTTATTAGATTTATTCTGCCTAGTGTAAAACATGTTAAGGACTAATTAATTGAAGAACGTATTATATTCTTAGGAATCCAAACAATAACCTTAGAAAGTAAACTTCAATGGGGGCCATTTAAAGATAAGCTATCGAAGGTTCATACATATGTAGTTCTGCAGCCTACCTCTAGATATGTCTAAGTACAGTCGAAAAAATCCGTTATCTTACAGACATTGATACTTCTAGACTAGTACAATTCAGTTACTTCCCATTATGTATGTCTTAAGGCGTTATGGCGTTATGGATATGGCTGTGCATTCCCCTGCTGATATTAAACCAAATATTTTGTGCTGCAGAAGAGGGCTTTTCGTGCAATCTTTCATATGGATCCATCACCTTCCCTGAATCCAGTTCTCCAAAAGACTTTGGAATGTCGATTTAATCACCTTGTTTCCACTCTAGTGAAACTTTTAACTTTCGCGATCTGTTATTATTATGTTAAAGACTTATGTAATATATCCTCATCAGCCCATGTTAGTTAGTTCTTCTGCTTGACGAAGACTATTTATCAGGTACTAATCTTGCTCTGCTTAAGTATCTAAATGAAAGTTGTGAATGGTAAAAATAATTGAAAATTGGGAAAACTAAACATGTGTGCCATCAGCTTTCAAGTTTGCAAAAAACTATAATATTATTTTGTTACCTACATCATCCATTATTTCAATGAACAAACGAAAGCAACTAAACTAATACTAAAATTTGCCTAGGCTATGGCACATGGCACCCTTTAATTAAAAAACACTAGATCCTTTTTGTATTTAGCATGTTATGTGTGCCTTGTCCTCAAAGGCCTTGTCCTAAGTTCATTTTATTTGCTCTATTTTTGTGCAAAATACACTGGATAAACAATTTCTTTTTTTTTTCCAAGAAATATATTTCTAAACGAAAATCAACCTATCAGCTGATGTGTTGTCTGTGGTTGGTGGTGAGAATTTTATTTCATTCATTCATTTTGCACTTCTCTTTCTTATATTGAGTGAGTGTAGCAAATTATTGAAAAATAAAAATGAAAAAGTGTAAAAACTAGGAAATTCGCGTTCAATAAAATGGAATTATTTTGACACACCATCGGAAATTCTTTATTAGTTAAAAAACTTTTGCTTTCAACTTTTCGTAAGATTATAAGGTCAAAACAGTGAAGTGAAAAGTGATAAAAACTTGTTTCTTTACAATACGATTGACGTGAAATTATTATCTCAATTGTATTTTTATTTAACCTGTCAAAGGCCGGACGTAGGAAACAACTGCACCCTTCGTGTGCCGCGACGCGGCGCGAATAGCGAGCGCGCTCGACAGGGTTCAGAATTTATTGAATATTTTCAATAAATTGTTTGGTGGAAGCATAACAAATGATTGCATTTTGAAGTTAGATGGTTACTGTACCTTATAATGTATTATACTACTGCTAAATAATTATCACGCTTTTATATTTCACAGGTTATTGAACCCAACATAAAATTTTCACACCTACTGTAGAAATAATGATAGATTTATAAATTTTGTTTATATTTTTTTGGTTTCATTTATAACACTCGTTAGTTCAATATCAAAGCTGTCTACTGATATGAAAAACACAATCTTGGTAGGTAAAAATCACTAAGAAATACTATGTTGAAAACCACAAAGCACACCGAAAAATTTGCCATTTCACGTTTGTTCAAACCAAACTTTTATAAGTTCATAATTACATTCCAGGTCATTATTTATGAAAGTAAGAACGCTATCTATGAAAAAATATATCATTTTCTACATAAAACGTGATAAAAGTACATATTATAAATGAATAATCCAATTTTTCGATAAATAACCACAATAAGTACGTGATTTGTCAAGGCAGTTTTCATAAACAAATTCATGTTGTTCTCAATCCCAATGCTCTATGGAAATAATTGTAAGTTATAGTAGACAAAATGAACTATTCATAGATAATAAATACTAGTTAGGGTCCAATACAAAAATATTTAGAATAATGTTCTAAAAAGTGAGGCATAGATTTTGATCATCGTTCAATTATTCTTTGCATGTGTGCGTGTACAGCGTAGGTTATAACTGCCGGAGCACTGATCAGCGCCCGTAAAGCGTTCCGTCAACTGCCTAGGCGCTGATCAGGAACACTATACAGGTTGTTTTTTTTTTCGAAACAAGCAAACAAAAAATATTTACGTACCTATTTTATATTAGTATAATATTTATTGTCCAACATTATTTATTATTATTTTAAAATTTATTTAAAAAAAATTCATGTGGGATGGTAATTTTTTTTTATATTACTCACATACATTTTGAAAACATTAAAAATATTTACAAATTATAACAATTTAAATAAAACCTATAAACAATCAACAGGGAAACCTACAGCTATATTTTGAGACCTTATATGATTATATAAAATGGAGTTTTGTTCAAACTTGAAACTAACATTCTAACAAGGTAAAGGTTTCTTTACCAAAAAAGGATTTAAGTAAAACCAAAATGATAACTTTATTTTCTAGATTTACTTAGGATATTTTAATTTCGTGACCTGTCCTGTAAGACCTAAAGAAAATAAATAACACACGCTCTGCTTACATTGTGAAATATCTAATATGATAATTTATCTATTATTTAAAAAAATATATATTTTATTTAAATCAATATAAAAAGCGTAAATAACTAAAACGTAAAAACTCTGTTTCAAATGTTCATAAAACAGGATAAAATACGACATGCTGTATAACGTCACTGGCGACTCCGTGTAAGTACACATGGCATCGCCATTTTGCGGTGTGCATGTGTGTGTGTATTTTTCTCAGATGCATAATAAATAACGATTTTGTACAATTATTTCGCAGTTTTATATGATTTTAGACGTAGTGTTATATTCTCAATAAAATTATCTTCTCAATAATATATCTATTTCAACAAAAACACTACGCGAAATGTACAAAATCACCAAATGAAAAAGTTACGTACAGCCGTTACAAAGGGTCAGTACATTTTGAGGAAAGATATTTCAAAACTGGATACATTTGATAACTATGTTCTTGTAGATTACAGTTCTAAAATAGGTAAAGAATAATAAAATGAAGCTATATCTAACATTTACGAAGAGTAGTCTCAAAAAAAACCACTTTTCGACGCTCAACGAATCTCACCACTTGCCTGCCGATGTTCAAATTTGAACTGTTTGTATTATAGGTTCTATAAACTTCACTGAATGAGTGAAATAATTTTGGGTTCGCTCATTTCAGAGGTAAACAACTATAGCAATTTAGACTGTATTGCACTGTATTTAAATACCAAAAAAGAATAAAATTGTATCGCTGGTCTTAGAGCACTGATCAGTGCTTAGGCAGATAAAGTTAGTAGTCGCTGATCAGCGCTTAGGCAAATGAGAGGTTAAAATGCGTTATAAAAGTGTATAATTGAAAGAAAACATGATGCAGTCCTCATCCGAAGGATGTATGAATATTGCGGAGTTGGCGAACCAACTTCGTCGTGAAAAAATTTTCATTAACTCAGAAAGGCAGCTGTTGCAAAAACTCAATGAAGATGTGGAAAAGAGAGCTTTGGAGCTCTTGCAGTGGTCTTGGGTGTGCTCCATGCAGCGGCAGAATCTCACTAATCTCATAACATCGAGGTGTGAGGCTGATTCCATAGCGGCTTGCCAGAGAGCAAGCTTACTGGAAAGATGTACATTTGTAGATGTGTACAAGGTCTTAAAATTCAAGGTGAGATCCATTGTTTACCACTCTGTGTAGTTATTTACTGATTTCACAGAGATTTATGCTTCAAATCGGATATTGTTACATTGAACAATGCTTCATTGCAATTTTTTTCTTTGTTATAGTTTTTATCAACTAAATTCTGTAGTAAATCAAAATTCTCACATCTAATATTAAACCAAAACAGTAGACTATATCCTGTATTCAACAAAACTGACAAAGTGATATCAAATAATATTAGCGTGGGCAACCACATCGTGTTGTATCCGCCCACTTTTTTAAATCTTTGTTCATGCTATTTACTTACAGATAAATATAAATAAGTAACTTGGATACATCAATCTAGCAAGCACAAAAAGTTTTCTAGTTTAACTATAGTTAGTTTTGTGAAAACATAACTAACATAGTCATAAAAAGAACTTGAAATATCTTATCCTTCCCTTTCAGGAGGCCAATGCCCTAGGAGAGCTGCTAGGATGGCTCCGAGAGTCCCCACACCTCGTCGCTCTCTGCTTACTCCTCGGAGAAGACCACATGCCTCCCTCCCTCCCCTCAGACCTAGTGGCGGGCTTGTATGGCAGCTGCAGGTCCAGTAGTGACAGGACTCGGCTCTTGGCTGTCATGCGGTCTCTAATCAAACATCAGCTGGTTACTTCTAGTGATCCGAGGAAGTAAGTTCTTATTTTAAGCAAAACAGACTAATCAAAAAGGTTTCCTTACTTAATTAACTGAGAGCAAAAAATTTAGTTTAAGGTTTTATTTTCCAGTTTACAGATAGATAAGTTTGTTAGATTGAGTCTGAATCATAAATGAAGACTAAAAATTCTAAGCCCAACTGTAGTCCACTTTAGGTTGTAAACTCAATGTTTGTGTGTACCTATGAAATCAAATTCTGTGAACTTAATCACAGGTGTTATATAAAGGAACACAGTCAGGGAGCTCTTGGAGCTGATGTAAATTTGAGTCCTTGTCAGTGCAATGAGTCCCCGTACCAAAACGGAAAATGCATGTATTATGTATATAATGGTGTTCCTTTTACTCGTTTAGGTATGATACTTTTTAAATCATTGAAATCGGTCCGTTGGTTGAGAAGATATTAAACATTTTGTAAAAGCCAACCGCGGGGCGGCCGTTAGACCGTGGTGACGTCACGAGCCCCGTTCCGCCCGCGCGCGCGTTCTCCGCCATTCATTTATTAAAGTTCACTCGATCTGGGCGGGTCGTGTAGTGCTTTTGTGGTTTTTACGTGAAAATATGCAGAATTATAAGTACTATGTAGTACCGAAATGTACTAATACTTCAATTAGTACTCCTGAAATAATGTTTCCAATGTGCCAAAGGACCCGAAAAGTCGCAAAAAATGTACTGTCATGAAGAAACAATTAAGTTTGTACATACATACTTATCTACATAACAATGTTGAAATTAACGGCGTAGGTTACAAGAACAAACACAACTGCCCTGGCTGACTAACCTAAAACTTTAAAGTATATAATATATGCTAGTCCAGGTAGGTAGGTACTACATACATACCTGGACTAGCCTACTTATTATCCTGCTGTTCTGGGTAGGTTGATAATGAGATTTTTTACCACGAATTTTAGTTTAAATAAATAAATATAAATACAGAATGCTGGACAATCCACACAGCACCATCTAGCCCCAAGCTAAGCAGAACTTGTGTTTTGGGTTACTGATATACATACATAATACAATATTATTAACAATATTATTTTTATTATACATAGAAAACAACCAGAACCCCTGAACAAATATTTGTATATAAATAACTAGCGGCCCGCCCCGGCTTCGCACGGGTATTAAACAAAAATTTCAGAAATTATACACACTAAAACGATGGGTTTTACAGTTTTCATACGGATCTTTACTTTTTTTAACAGCATTGGGGTTTTTGACATTGACTCGACATTCCAAAACTGACACTGGCCGTAGAGAAAAAGCAAGCACCGTGCGCTATACAACCTCTTTTTCTATTCTGACGCGCCATAATAGAAAAAGAGGTTGAATATACAGCCCACGGTTCAATTATTGAATTTTTCATGCGGATCCCTAACTTTTTTGAAAATATTATATAGCCTATGTTCATCACGGAAAATTAAGGATTCTAATGGTAAAAGAATTTTTTAACTCGGTTCAGTAGTTTCGGAGCCTATTCAATTCAAACAAACAAACAAACAAACAAACAAACAAACAAACAAACATACAAACAAACAAACAATCAAATCTTTCCTCTTTATAATATTAGTATAGATGATGCCATCTATGGCGCTCATTAGGGGAGGCCTATGTCCAGCAGTAGGCTGGTGATGATGATGATGATGATGATGATGTCCAGCAGTGGACTATTATAGGCTGGTGATGATGATGATGATGATGATGGACAGATTATTCTGCACCTTAAAGTTGCTCAAATCAACTACCAAAGTTGACGATACATAGCCTGGTTATTGCTATTGTTTGGGAACTGATTTATGTGAAAAAAGGCTACTTGGTTTTTCATTTTGGCGTGAAGACCTTTAAATTACCATTAAATAACAAAAGAAACAGCTACTCAGAACTAGCTTTTAACAATTAAAGAAAGGTAACTACATCAATCCATCCCAACTTTTAATGTGATAACTACTTCCAGACTGCTCCGCACGGGTAAATGCGCGCTCTCACAGCTGTACGCCGTGGTCCGCGACGGGCACACGCCCGCCCGGCAGTTCCTCATCGCAGCCCTACAGGCACCGGTTATGGCTGTGCTGCAGGAAGATGAGTTCTTCCTGGATATCGATCCAGATAAGGCTATGGAGAGGTAAATATGAAGATATAGGTTTATGTGAAGTCATTGGGTGTCTGATCTCTCAAATCAAATGACTGCATGGATGATTCATATTTAGTTTAGGTAGGAGTACTCCTGTTTCCGCATTTGGACTCAGTTGTGGTCCATTATGTGTGGTGTATACTAGCATATCCAGCCTAACTCCGTCCAGAAGCGCAGAATCTTCTTGGGGTCTTCACAGGGTTCGCGGAGAGAACTCGGCAAGTTGAGGATTTCTGATCGTTGTGCTTTCCCAGCTGTGCTGTGGTATTACGCTCTCGCATTCCAGGGATGTTTCATATTGCTAACAGTTCCCAAGTAATATGAAACTATTAAAATGATACCCACATTCCGATCGTAATGCGATATGCAGACTGTGCAACTATCGCGGCAAGAGGCAACTAGATGTTTAAATATAAAAATATTAAATAGTTGACTGTTTCTTTCAGTAAAGTTGCTCTGTCTGCATAGCTTTATTGATATTGGAAACGAAGTAAAACCATCTCCGGCTACGGTTGAATGTCCCATACAAACGGTCTAAGCAAAAATATTTTTTGCTTGAACGAGGAGCTGAACCGAATGCTGGACAGTCTAGCTTCACTCTCCCGATGTATGATGGCATGAATTTGGATAAAACCAAAGTCAGGATCCAAGACTGGTGTGGTCGTAAATTGCCATCAATTTCTAATGTAAGCCATATTCAATCAAATCATTACTTCAGGTTCTCAACATCAGACCGCATCAAGAAGTTCGGCCAGCCAAATAGTGCGGAGTACGCAGCCAAAGTCGCGAGGTACCGCAAGTGGACTGTGCAATCTCTATACAACCTTACTATCAAATTGATAGCGTCGCTGCGGGAGCATTGGAGCAACTTTCCCTCGACACTAGCCTGGATTGTACAACAGATTGTGCATTTGCTGAAGCAACATTCCAGGTAAACTACTCATAGTGCTTTGACATAAGATTAAAATTACGATATCAGTCAGGATCCAAGCTAAATACACGGCCAAAGTCGCGAGATACTGTACAATCTCGGTACAGCCTTACTATCAAATTGATGGCGTCATGTGGCATTGGAGCAACATCCATTGCATGGTTGTAGTGCATTTGCTAAAGCAACATTCCATGTATAGATAATTCATAGTGCTTTGACATAAGACTCAAATTACGATATCAGTCAGGATCTAAGCTGAATACACGGCCGAAGTCGTGAGATACTGTACAATCTCGGTACAGCGTCACTATCAATTAATTGGTGTCGCAGTGGGCCATTGAAGGAAATTCCTTTGCATGGTTGTAGTGCATTTGCTAAAGCAACATTATAAGACTAATTCTAGTCTATTCATAGTAATTTGAAATAAGACCAGTCAGAGTCTAAGCATACGCAGCCGAAGTCGCGAGATACCGCAAGTAGACTGTTCGTGACTGAGGTACTGGTAATGTTTTACAGACAATCTCTGTACAACCTCTCCAGTAAGTTGAGCCTTTATCTTGGAAAAATGGAGTAAGCCTGACTGACTGCCTAGAAGATGCCAAGTTTCGTAGCAGTTACCGATTAATTTATAACTTATTTGTTTAGATAGAGTAAACTAATTTGGGCAAACTCACGCAGACTAGGCAAGTGCACTGAGAAAGCCAAATCCAAATCATGAGGGCTACAGGACTCAATATTCACCTAAACAAAAACAAAAAGAAAGACGAAAACGGTGTACTAATGTTGTACCTAACTAATGTTGACTGTGTAAAACTGTTAGATATTTAGCCAATCTTCCTTATTGTAAACTTCAGAGTAGAATTACAGGAAACTCTCTTACCCTGCCGTATATTTCCAGGACCAGCGACCGCGAGCTGCACACCATCTGCACAGAACTGATCCTGAACCAGTTCATCTGCTCGTGCGTCGTGAACCCGGAGGCGCACGGCGTTGTCTCCGTGCCCGTGTCGTACATAGCGCGGTTCAACCTCATACAGATTGCGCAGATTCTGCAGATGTTATCCCTCGCTAAGTTCCAGGAGGTAATTATCTTACTATGCGTAGTGCCAAATTATCCGTCATGTTATGGGCAAATAAGATTTAATATCTGTTTATTTAATATTAATGTATATCAGTCATCGCATAGTAATATCTGTTTATTTAATATATAATAGCTAAACGCAAGAGACCGGCGCGGAACTAGACGTATTCACTGCTGCGAATACAGCTCTTAGGCTCCATTCTTTCATTCGAAGCTCGACGAAGCAGAATGGAGTCACTTTTATTATTAAGATCTTTGTGCCAACATTCCTGCGAATAATTTGAATTCCTAATACACAATTTGACATATTCATATCATACAAATTTGTAATCGTTTTTGTTGTCCAGTTGGAGTGTAAAGCGCGGGACCTGTACAGTAAGTTCGAGCGGTCGTGCGTGTGGTCGCTCGTAGAACGCGTGGCCGGCGACGCGCTGGGCCCGGCGCCGGCGCCGCCCGCCGACGCGCCGCTGCGCACGCACGCACTGCTACACACCACCGTGGCTTTGTACGCGCCGCATTCCGCACAACTGCTGGTAAACAAACACCTGTTGATTACTCACCCAAGCTATGATGTCGTACAGGACCTTTACCAAGTTGCCAATGGTCTTTGCCAATCCCAACGTGTTTCACAGATATGACAAGACAGCGGTGTGGAATCGAACATAATCGTATTTAGAACATACTGTGACGTCACACGGTTTGGGCAATCAATCTGTTATTTCACAGAGAATGAGGCCCCTGACTGCATGACACACCGGCTCGCTTTTCTCGTCACACTGAGAGACAGTGACATACTGTGGCTCGCTTTGCTCACCACGCTGTGTAAGGGTGTGGCTTTGTGGCTCGCTGAGCTTCGACTCCTCATGTTGTCGCGTAGCGGCTCGATTTGCTGGCGGCTAGTTGGCATAATGTAGCACAGCTAGCTTCGCTTGCCACGCATTGTACGGGACTACGTTATCTTTAGGCTTTATTACAAACAGATACCACTAACCAAATGGTCTCTAAGCAAGGGTAATGTAACCATAGAGGCTAGTATAGCGGTGAAAGTTTCGTTTACCTAGTTTCTTAATATTCACTTAGTTATATATTAACTCTTTCAGATAAACTTCCTCCGTCGCATTTCCTCCAAACTGAACAACAACACGCCGAGCGTGACGTCAGATGAGACGGCCAGCTCCTCCGCACCTCTGCCGGATAATGCTCTCAGGTATGTCAATGGGAATCTTTTATGGACCTAAGCAGTCTGAAATAAGGAATTTGAATTTGAATTCTATTTATTCGGAAATAAGGTTCCGATTCTACTTCATATGAAACAATTCAACCTAGCCTTGTGGTGTTTACTTATCTTTTGGTATTTGTAATGGATGGTCATCTCTTTTAGACACTTCTTTATGCTTATAGGAGAAAATAACTAATGCTGAATAATCCAAATAGTATCACCTAGCCCCAAGCTAAGCGGAGCTTCTTTTATGGGTACTAGATAACTGATATATATTATACAATATATTAAATAGATAGATATTTTTTATTATACATAGAAAACGACCAGAACACCCTGAACAAATATCTGCACATCGTACAACATCGTGCGTCGCAGGCGAACATTCGCCCACCGCGCCACAGAGGTCGTGATACATTCTATATTTTCCATTTGATACGGTACGACCTTTGCAGGTCGCATCACGTCCGTCATTTGTTATTATATCAAGTTTCAATAAATAACTATTACTATAACAAGTTGTTTTCCCGGCAGCGAGTCAAGCAGCGAGGATTCGTCAAGCGGCGAAGCGTGCGCCGCGAGGTTGGCGGCGCTACTGCAAACCATGGAGCCCAACTACAGGAGCCGGCTGCACGATCTGCTCAAGAAGATGCCGGACTTAAGTAAATGCAGGTATATAACGTTTTACCTAGAAAAACCTACAGCACACATAATACTTATTATTATTATTATAAAAGAAGCAAAATGGGCTCGTGTTCGGCAACTACTGAACGGATTAGGCCGGAATAGATTAGGTTTAGACTAGACCTGACCTGTGTACCTGATGACGACCTCTGTGGCGCGGTGGGTAAAGGTCCGCCTGCGACGCAGGAGGTTGCCGGTTCGATTACCACCTCGAGACAAATATGTTGTACGATCTGCAGATTTTTGTTTAGGTTGAATATAAAGAAGGCTTGCTAAGCCTCCTCTAAACAAGTTACTTAATAATTAAAACCCGTACTAGTGGACCCAAATTACGGAAAAAAGGATTAAAAGTCTTTGCCTTTGCCAATGTCCAAGAGCCCAGTAAGGTCTAAAGGAAATAAAGCACATTGACTTTAACTTTGCCCTGCAGTGGCATCTTAGCGATTTATGTAATATTTTTGGAGGCTATTATAACATATCTATGTATTTTCCTTCCCAGGCCATCCCCACCCACTGAAATCAAAGAGGCTGGCATAGAGAACGGTCACGTGACCAAGAAGAGCATCCTGGCAAAGGTTTCCAAACCACGCCTACCGCGTTCAGCCAGCTCCAACTCCTCGCTAGCACTGTCTGTAGACGATAAGCCGCTTAATGGCAATGTGGATAAGGATGAGAGTTCGTTGGAGCATATTGAGGTGTTGATTATAAAACTGGCTAACGCTGAGGAGAATGATTATCTTGGTAAGTGATATTTTTTGTTTTTATATCGTCAGTGTTTTCACTGTTCTAAAACGAGAAGTTCGTTTCGAAACTTTGATATGATCCTACTCATTATAAACGCGAAAGTTTGTAAGTATTGGGTTGGATGTTTGTTATTCTTTCACTTCAATTTGCAAAAACTTCTAATCGGATTTTCATGAAAATGCACACAGATAGTTTATGAGCTGGAATGGCCATGGGCCACTTTTTATCCCGAAATTCTCATGGATCAATCCCATGGAAAAAAGTAATAATAACTTATATTCTAAAGATTGTTCTGTATAGTTCATTTGATGTTTTCGATTATTTTAATAAAATGAAATGTGAATGTAAAATTCTATATTCGACTCTCAGATGACGAATCAGTTGTGTCCTTACAAATCATACAGCTGGCGAAAATTAACAAATATTATAACTAGCGCTTGTACGCAGGTCTTGTCCCTGAGTCGAAAGTTCTGGAGTGTTACTACGGCGGGTCGGAGGCGGGCGACGCGGACGAGACCGCCTCCGCGCTCGCCGTCGCCGCGCCCGTGCAGAAACGGACAAGGTAATGTATACTTTAATTACACACACGCAGCGTTGGAAATCCTCTGCGATTTTGACTATATGATAGGATTCTTTCAAACGTAATAACGTTTGAAGTGAAACAATCCGATCGTATTTAGAGACTGCTGTTCAGCCATAGTTATAATATTAGGTCCTTACATCTAAAATTGGCGTTTTGCGTTTTGGCCACTTTGACCTCTAATATATCCTCATTGGTTAGGAATTCCAATTTCAAACTAATACAGCTATTTACTCATACATTTGTTTTTTTGAATCTTTGGTTTTTTTCTTTCCGTCACTCAGTTTACAAAATGACAAAATAGAAAACTAAATATCGCGTTATTTACGAGTACAAGTTCCGCCAGAACACCGTGAACATATTTTTGCAACTTTAATTTTGTCGTAACGTAACACGTTCGCATTCAGTAAACATACAACAAAGCTTTTTAACTTAAATTTGCCTACAACACCGTTAGGGGCCCGTTTCTACTCGAGGCGCCGATTAAATTCTTCGTAAGACGTTCGCATACAGTTATCAAACATTAAAACACTAGATCCTTTCTAACACATGTGTTTGTTGTCAGGTTCTCTGTATCCCACGACGAGGTATCCCTCGGCAACACGTCGGACAACCTGGAGGCGGTCTCCGAAGCCGCCTCCAACCATAGCGTCACCTCCAGCCTGGAGCTGGAGACTGAGGACCAGAACGACAATCTCTCTGATATGGTGAGTCTACAGGGGCCTTATTCTCTGCGATATAGGAGATTCCTTGCCCAAACCACAGTATACATATGGACAGTATGGAAACTACCTACAAACGCTCGAAACGGCACACTCACCATGCGCATCTACGAGAACTCTAAGGGGTTTATATATGTATGTATACTGTGCCCAAACCGTGTGACGTCACAGTGTGTTCTAAATACGATTTTGTTCGATTCCACGCCGCGGTCTTGTCATATCTGTGAAACATGTTGGGATTGGCAATAGTGAATGAAGGCCCAGGGCGTCCAACGGCTATGTTACTTGGAGTGAAAGTAAATTAAATATTGTAGATGGAATATTTTACAGATAGAAGACATTGTTTTTAATTAAAAAAAAATTTAACGACAATCTTTCTGATATGGTGAGTCGTTGAACAGGGCGTCCCATGGCTATGCGACATGGAGGGAAAGTACCTTAAATATTGTAGACTCGCGGTCCGCTCCGGCTGTGCGAAGCCAGAGCGGGTTTTAAGAAAAATTAAATTTTTCATACGGAACCCCCGGTCCAGAAGTTTCGGAGCCTATTTAATTCAAACAAACAAATCTTCCCTCTTTATAAAATTAGTATATACATAGAGTCAAACAATTTTGCTTGAACTTGGCTGAAGATGGAAAGCAAGAATGAGAAACAGGTAATATCTGTTTTGGCAGGTGTCAGCGAACGTCAGCGGGCGCGGCAGTCCCAACATCTCCGGGCGGGAGACGCCTTCCTCGCAGGTGACCGATGGCGACCCCGCGGGCGATGCGCCGCCGAGGCGGTAAGAGGCATTATTTACAAGAACATACGGTTGAAACGTCAGCAAGACTGTAAATCACATCTTCATTGATAGTATAGACACTTGTCACACAGTTCGTGACAAGTGTTGTCTTATATTTAACTAGTGGACCGGCTTCGCACATGTATTTAACAAATCAATAATTATACACACTAACACGTTTGGGTTTCAAAGTTTGCATACGGATCCCTAACTTGCGCCAATACTCATATGCTTATTGAATAATAGATCTGCTACCTGCGGCCCGTCACTTCGAGTCGTTTCGCAGTGGTTGTGTTGAGTAGTTAATGCGTTCAGGACCTTATAATAAAGTTGCGATTACACTTTGTCAGGTTGCCGCAAAACATTCCAGTAGTCGTACCGGGCAGCAATCAAGCAAAGCTGCTCAAGCAAACCAGGAACGAGATTGAGGATAAATTCTGCAAATTTGAGATCAAGGTAAATATAATAAATTTGTAAGGTATTGCTTAAAATGGAGCAAAGTAGAGCAGAAAAGAGATTAGATGGCGTTAACAGCGCTTACTTCTTATTGGTCAGCTAAGCCGCCCTATTCGAAAATTAACAACCTAACAAGGTAATGGTTTCTTGTTCGTTTTAAATTCTTTGATTAAAAGAATACCTTACCTTAAAGAATTTGAAGTGAACAAAAAATCAAAATGATCATATTATTTCCCAGTATTATAATATGAATATATTATTTATCATATTATTTCCTATGTCCAACAGTGGACTAACATAGGCTGATGATGATGATGATGATTTCCCAGTATTACTTATGTAATTTTGATATCTAATTGTTCATCTGTTTTTAATGCAAATTTCGAAAATGTTACCGAACTGTACTAATTTACATGTGTCATACGCTACATGACTGTTTTTATTATATCCCGAAATGGTGTGTTTATTCTAGAAACTACTAGAAGGGGATGAAACCATCAGCA
Source organism: Eupithecia pulchellata (assembly GCA_963931895.1). Taxonomy (NCBI): domain Eukaryota; kingdom Metazoa; phylum Arthropoda; class Insecta; order Lepidoptera; family Geometridae; genus Eupithecia; species Eupithecia pulchellata. Next base: position 13,779,399 of record OZ007522.1, read on the forward strand.
TAATGTCAGACACTTGGAGCACAGACGTCCTGGCGTCCGATTCCGAGACCATCGGCGAATACAACGACCACGCGAACGCTAACAATCAAGGTAAAATGCATTTTAATTGTACTGAGCTTAGATTTAAAATTAAGTTTAAAAAAATCTGTGTTTGACGGGCTGCATTACTATCTAAGATTATCATATTATATGTAACCTATCTTATATAAAACTGCATTTTGCAGCTTTTCCTGAATACATAAAATTTAGTTCACTGCATATATAAAAGGGCATGGACATAATCAAGTATCTGCCTGCACTCTTTCACAGGTCGTCATAACGACCTACAGCGACAGGCGGATTTTTTTTGTCAAATGGATATGAACCATCGCCTTCTCTACTTAACATTCATATTTGTTTAAACTTCCTCAGGTTCAAACGTGAATAATAATCAAGTTGTGCCCGACGTATCGGAGACGGCCAGCGAGTCCGCTTGGAGTATGGACGTGCTAGCTTCGGACAGCGATAGGAATACAGAGGTTAGTGATAGAAATAAAGAGGGAGGCGATAGAAATACAGAGTTTTGTAAGGGACATACAGAGATAAGTGTTAGCGTGTCTACTGAAAGCATCATAGATATGCTACGTGTCTACTGAATGCCAATAAGGTGATACGCCTTCCCCATTTACTTTTATAAAGTCGCTTGCTTCAGTTGACTCACCATTATTGGGTGTTGGGTGAGTTGGGTGTAGGCTTTCCGATGTAAACAAGAAAGTAAACTAGCCACAAGAAATCTTCAATACTTTGATAAACAAAACTATGATATTATACTAATCAAAAAACTTTGAATAACTGTCAGTTTGAACAGTTTTAGAATTTCTTTTGAAGATAGCCTTACGTGCACTTTAACCAGAAGGACTCATCGTTTTTAAAACTAACAGCAAGAAAGCCTGCCGGTTCCTGCCCTTTGTATTCATATCACGGGCACCGCCAAGAGTAACTTAGTTCATGATCACACTGTTTTTCTACTGTACACTATATGAAAATAACTAAAATACTTAAAAATGCACAAAATTATAAGAAATGTTTACAAAGATTGACAGCTGACATACTTTTTTTTTGGTGTTGCCCGTAAGATGGACTTATTAGTTCTCCAATTATAATTTTCTACTCTTTTATGTCGTACTGTACCTACTTAAAAGCTCACAAACATATACTATGTTTGTAGGTGGACACGGATGATTGCGTTTCCGTAGCCGCTCGGTCCGACACGTCTTGGCCACGGCGGCCCTCGCAACAGGAAGAGTTCCAACCTATCAGACATCCCACACGGGTAATTTACATTCAACTCACTATACTCGTATAAGTCTACCTTTTTAGTGGCTTATATTAGGAGAGCGGAGAACGTGTTAGATGCATAGAACCACTGATATTTCATTCATAAAGTAACTATCCACCGGAAGTCAGTGGAGGGGATAGAATGAAGTCGTCAGTCAGTCGTCAGTATAATATCAAGTTCAAAACGTCGCCACACCAATGTAAGTCATAGTGTAGTCGGAGAGTAATAATCAGGAAGATATAAAACAGGGATATCTAGAACAAAAGTTGTTTGTAGTGATCTACCCAAGAGAGGTTATTGATCATCTACCTGTATGCCTATATATGTATATAAATATGCGTGTTTCAGAATGGTAACATGCGGAGACCAGATGTTGGCAGCCCGAGGCACACACCGCGCCCCAATTTACCGAGCAGGTTAGTAACTAGTAGTTACTGTTACTACTACTACTAGTATAGTTACTTCCACAGGTCTTGTAGTTAGTAACTACACGACCTGAAGGCGCAGATGCATCTAATTCTAGTCGAGGGACAAATGCTTTTATGAACAACATATTTGAACCATTTTTGTTGAAGGTTGGTTTTTCATTTCTTATTTATTTAAAACGGTTAGTAATAATTTAGTAGATCAAAATAAAGTCTGTCAATCAAAAGATAATAATCTGTCAAGCTATCTTTCAAGCTTTGTAGAGCGATTACGCTGAAACCTCAATTGTAAAAATGAAATTTCTTAGCCAGGTGGCCTTTGCGTTCCCCATTGATACAATACACTTGAAAATAAAATAACCGTCAAACGTCGATTGCCAGTCCCAGTCGAAATCGAAGCCCATAAGTCTGTTTATTATAATAAATATATTGTTTAGGTCTGGTAGCGGCTACCTCAGTGCAACTGCAGCGTTACACCGCGGCGGGGAGTTGGACTTGTCTGCGGCGGCTCCCACGGCGTTACACTACCCCATGGAGAATCGGAAGAGCATCCTCGTCAACGGATATCCGGTAATGAAACTCACTTACGATTTGAAAACTTAATAATTATTTTATCATTATCAGCCTATGATAGTCCACCGCTGGACCTCTAGGCCTCACATAATGAGCGACATAGATGGCATTATTTATCATTTGGGGGTTTTCGCCCATAATCCCCACGCTGGGCATGCTGGTTGGGAACGCAGTTCGGTGGAGTTGCTCTGCAGAGGGTGCTGCTCCGTGGTGTGTTTATTGAAGTCGCCTCTTACGAGTACGACACCCACGGGAAGAGTGGGGGTGGTGGAATTATGCCGGCACCACACGGCGACAATAATTATGTAATGGACCGACTTAATGCTATAGCTTACTGACTATCAGGCGAACAAATCACCACTTGAGTCCCAATAACTTGATGGTTTTCTGGTTGAATGAGGAAGCAGTGACAACGAACTAGACACCTATGGTAGATTTTTGTCCAACTGCATCGAACAGCGAGGTACAATAATAGCTCAATTTAATTTATAAATAAATAATGCTGGACAATCGACACAGCATCATCTAGCCCTAAGCTAAGCAGAGCTTGTGTTATGGGTACTAGATGACTGATATACATAATACAATACTATTACATATATAGATATTTTTTTATTATACACAGAAAACGACCAGAACATTCTGAACAAATATCTGCAGATCGTACAAAGTCCGGCATTATTTATTTATTTAAATTTGTCATCAGGTGATGACGTGCTACGCGACCTCTGCGCCTGAGAGTCCGAGCACGTGTGCGCCCGCGCCGCTGCCGAACGACGTGTTTGACTACGTGCCGAGGGAGGACAGGTATTCTATTCTATACATGATTATATTCGCCATATTGTATACTAGCGGTCCGCCCCGGCTTCACGTGGGTATTAAAAAATAATTGAATTTTTCATGTAGATCGCTGACTTTTTTAAACATATTCTATATCTCTGTTTATCAGGAAAAATTTAGAATTATAATGGTGATTTTTTTTCAAATCGGTTTAGTAGTTTCGGTGCCTTATTCAATTCAAACAAACAATATTTTTTTTCCTCTTTATAATATTAGTATTGATATCTATAAAAATACCCGTGTGAATCCGGGGCGGGCCGCTATTATATATATTTCTATTATCAAAATAAAAATTATTATCACTACATAGTATAAAACAAAGTCGCTTCCCGCTGTCTGTCTGTTTGGGCATACATAGGGTATGTATGCTTAGATCATTAAAACTACGCAACAGATTTTTATGCGGGTTTTTAATAGATAGAGGGATTCAAGAGGAAGCTTTCTGTAACAGCATTGCACCCGTGCGCACCCTGCAACAACCTGCGTCGCAGTAGGAACTATGCCCTCCGCGCCACAGAGGTCTTAAAATAGAGGGATGGAAATGCTATCAACTTATAGTTACATGTGTTAAACAATATTTTTTTGGTTCTGCAGGATGATAGTTACTGTAACTATCATCCTGCAGAACCAAAAAAAATATTGTTTATGTGTATGAGTGTGTCTGAAGTCTTACATAAAGTCATAATACAGAATGGTACATTAAGAATGGTCAGCATGGAAAAGTCTGACACTATAAGACATACGAAGATTTCTTCTTAGAAACTATGTCATCGATTTTAGTAACAAGAAAAACTGCATTCATACATTTAAGAAATTCTTCTCAGCTCGGGAATCGAACCCGAACTTGATTTGTACATTGATTTACCCCAATGGACGCCAGGCTCGTATCGAGATATTTGGAACTATTATTTTTATAAATATGCAAATCAAAAACCTCCTTATACGCTCATTATTCTGTCAATCTGCATTGTCCACAGATGCGAAGTAACCACCGAGAGCGTGCAAACGGACTCGACCCTAGACGCAAACAGCGACGCCACCAGCCAATGGGTGGACGATTCCTTCCCCCCACCGCACCACAACTACCCCTCCACTTCTAAATACGACCTACCGTCCACCTCCAAGAACTACGAGTCTTCTAAGAACTACGACGATGTGGATATGGATAGGTCGTTGAACTCTAGTGAGAGTTCGTTTAACGCGATGTCCGGGAGGCCGTACGATCGGTTCGAAGAGAGGGGGGAGGAAGCGAGAGATAACTCCGCGATTAACGACCTTATGAACAGGATGAGCTCGGGTATGTAGCAGTGGATTTTAGGTTAGAGATCACTCGAACTTTTCTTGGTGTAAAGTTGCTGCAGGAAGATGATCGACAAAATCTAAATATAAATAAAACATTAATTAGGCATTGCAAATTTTTTTAAAGCGGATAAGGAAATCCGCTTAAAAAATTTTTGCTTGAGAGAGTAATATACAGGGTGTAACCAGACTACCTACCACCCAAAACAAAGCGGGTGGTGGATGTTAATTTTTGAGTTTTTTTTTTTCTAAAACTTTGTCCGGAATGATTTTACGATTGTTACTCTTAATTTTTCGATTGTCTTTTTACATCCTGTATATATTTTCCTTTGGAACAAAGTGAAGTGTAAATAGTCAGTATTAAAATTTATCAATTGATTACCGTTAATCATCCTTCATTTTGCCGTTGCTTTGCTACTAACTTGTCTATTCCTTCGCAGCCACAATCTCAACATCGAATCTCGTGAACAACATAACACAACGCATAGTCAAATCAGAGATCCGAACCTCCATAGTCAACATCTCTAGCTCTCGCATCGACCTAAAGCGAGACGGCGCGAGTGTGATGTCTCTCTCTACCCTCTCTGTGAACAGCGCCGACACTTCTGTCTCCGACAAGAGCTCCAGTCAGGTGAGTACGATGTAATCTGCACTCTATACTGGTAGATGTAAGGACTATAGTCAACATCTCTAGCTCTCGCATCGACCTAAAGCGAGACGGCGCGAGTGTGATGTCTCTCTCTACCCTCTCTGTGAACAGCGCCGACACTTCTGTCTCCGACAAGAGCTCCAGTCAGGTGAGTACGATGTAATCTGCACTCTATACTGGTAGATGTAAGGACTATAGTCAACATCTCTAGCTTTCGCATCGGATTCAGTACGTGAACGTACTATGTTTACCTTAGAGTAAACGGGTTGCACTATCCAGTAATGTCATCTATCCCTTAAATTGTATTAATAAAATAATGCTAGAAGATCGCAAACCTTGCTATACTTAAAAAAAATTAAATAAGAATACTGCTGTGTAATATAAATATATATAAATAGTAATATAATGCTGGACAATTCACATAGCATTACCTAGCCCCAAGCTATGTTTGCAAGTGACGGTGAGATGTGAAAAACTTTTTATGTCTTTTTACATATATTTTTGTCGTGACCTTATAAACTATTTTGTTCGTATCAATGGTGTGTTTCAACAATAGTGTTTATTTGTTTCAGGACGTGAACTCTGAAAACGTGACGGAGCGGCGCGTCAGCCCGCCGCCGGCGAAACCCAACACCGGCGCCATTCCTAAGAGCATCAGCTTTGACGCCACCGCCGAGAAGTCGCAAAGGTATCAAAGTGAAGAGAAATCAATAACAAATTATTATATATTTTTTTATAATAGTTATCTGTATGAAATTTGAACTTGTCTTGTCTTAATGCTTTTTCTGTAAGCTTTAAGAAATAACAAAATAATAATTATAAATTTATATTTTTTGACATATTAACTATGATAAGCTTAGAAATAGTGTAGTATTATACCGATCTTAACTTGAACATTTAAGTATTAATAATATGAGGGAATAAATGTATCAAATTGTATAACTAAGAACTCAGATGATGCCACGCCCTTACAGGGTTCATGTAGTTTCTACCTATTAAAAAGTAACACCTTCAGGACATGAATGCAATAAATAAATAAATAAAGCCTGCATTATTAAATGATACTGTGGTCCCAGGCGGCGGATAGTGGAAGACGGGCTGGTGGGCAACCTGGACGAGCTGAAGAACAACGTGCGCCGCCAGGGGGGCAACCTGCTGCACCGGATCAAGATGTTCCGCCAGAGGGGGCGCCAGCATCAGCATCCCAACGGTATGCTCGCGATACTGAACTGTAGCTCTAAAAAAATATATATTACTAGCGGTCCGCTCCGGCTTCGCGCGGGTATTAAACAAACATTTCAGAATACATACAAACACGTTAGGTTTCACAGTTTAGGCTGGTTTTAGAGTCACGCTGAGCGTCGGCGCTGAGGCCTACGCGCGTAGCTCTCAGCGCGTAGCTGTCTGCGGCAACTCGTTTTAGTATCGTGCTGACCGTCGTGGAATACAGACATGCACAATCAAATGAGTGTTCGAGTTGCTGCCGTGTATTTTTTATGGAAAAAGAAAAGACTTCAACAACAACGAAGAAAAAGACAAGTTCATCCACTTATTTCTCAAAGATTGCTAGTGGGGGCATTTGTTACATTGTTCAATCAGTTAAGAGATGACGAAATCAAATTCTTTAACTACTTTCGCATGTCATCACGAACTTTCGACGAGTTACTGGCAAAGCTACATGATAAGTTACTACGTTGCAGTTACAGGCGTTTAACTATATCACCAGCTGAACGTTTGATGGTTACTTTAAGGTAAGAAAAAAACCAAGTTGTTTACGTTTTATTTTAATTAAATTTACACTTTTATTTAGTACCTTGACATTTATTATTATTATTCAGACACATATTATTTGTCTCCATATTGTTATTCAGTATATAATAATATCGCGATTCATTGTTGCGCTCGTCTGTCCCCGTCGGCGCGCGCGTTTTATGTAACACTGTAACGATAACGGAGTTCGGAAGCGCGTCAGCGCCGCGTGCTCAGCGGCGCCGACGCGTGGCGCGTACGCGCGCGTATGGCCCTGCGCTGACAGTGCTCAGCGCAGTCGTCGGTGTTACTCTAAAACGCTTCATAAGTAATCATACATATTGGCCTGTCAGCGCCGACGGTCAGCGTGACTCTAAAACCAGCCTTAGATACGGATCCCTAACTATTTTAGCAGCATGGCTTGTTGACATTGACTTTTTTTGACAGTTGACTTGCGTCCCGCACCACAGTAACAAATTATGAAGTCTATGACACTCCAAAACTGACACTGGCCGTAGAGAAAAGCAAGCTGAGCCACCTACAAGTGTAAGTGTGAAAGCAGTGGACTAACAAGGGCTGTTGGTGATGATAAGTGTGAAAAGGCATTGTGACCACATTTTACGAAGAAGTGAAATATACTTTTATCGATAACTTCGAACTTAGTTTAAACTTTTATCCTACAACGTATATAATATCAGCAGGTACCGTCAAATGCATTCGTAGGTAGATCATTCATTCTATTTTTGACAATCATTGCTTTATGTATGTTTAAAGCAACGGATGCATATCCGTGCAAAGCCGGGGCGGATCGCTAGTACAATGTCTATACTAATATTATAAAGAGGAAAGATTTGATTGTTTGTTTGTTAACTAATAATGATATTGCATGTACAGATGTGAAACTCCCCGAGGAAGAAGTGCGCGCTGATGACAGAACAGATGCCGGCAGCACTGAGAGCTCCGAGGAGATCCTCGCTAAGTACCGGCGCAAGTCTAGCGGCGACAGCGGGGCCAAGTCGCGGCGCGCGCCCAGGCTAGACCAGCCGCCGGCTGAGTTAGAGAGGTAGCTAGCGTAGGAGTTTCTGTTCTATTTGAATTAACTTCTGTCCTAGTCTTAGTAATATAAGTTAATGTAAACATTAATATTATTCCATATAGATTATTATGCCATTGGGCTGCAGTGATTTTAGATTTACCAGTGAGTTTTTTGAAAGGAGTTTTAAAGACAAAGCCAAATCTTTCGCCCTTCATTAGTTAATAATTCATTTAACTATCATATCAGTCATACTAGATTAGTTCTTTTTATATGTCTTAAGATGGAACATACCTAATTGTTTTGCTTGCGAGAAATGCGCTGGCTCCGCTACAAAAGTTTAAACTTTTGCGGTAGTCAGCCCACAATTGTACCCTATACATTACGTTCTATTCCTAATAATAAAAATATTTATTAGTTATGAAATGTTATTTTGCTATAACTTGTGTTCTTATATTTCAGACACGAAGGAGTAGTGGATCTGAACGATCCCGAAGTGTTCAACAGTATGAAACGCAAACTGCGCGTGGTGTTGTCTAACCCGGAGCTGCACTGCGCTGAATACGTACCCAATGTAAGTTATCACGGAAACGTTATTTGTACGGTCACTTTCACTAGTGTAACTAAGTAGTTAAATTTGTTAAACAGCAGTGATTACTACGGGATTGCTTTGTTATAGAATAGAGCAAATTATAATTGGTATTTATAAATTCCACCGTTTGAGTTCCACTCTACTTAGAAAGAAAGAAATAGTTTATTAGACAAATCCTACAAAAGGCACACATAGAAAATTACAATACTATAGCCAAATAAAACAATACAATAAGGCAAACAGAGGGCAACTTAAGTACGAACTATGAACTAGATACAATAATAAAACGGGTAAACAGTGGGTACTAAGCAGCTCAGCTGTGGGCAGGAGGACAAAGGGTATGTACAGTGCGCGTCAGAACTAAGTACCCCCCTTGTCTACATAATATTTACGACTACTTCGAATTTCCATGCAATATATCACAAATTTTCACAAGCAAAAATTTATCACGCCGCCGCTCAGGATCGAACCACTCACCATAGTACTCAAAGTCTGAAATTCCCAACAATAACAACTATTGTGTCCCACATACATTGAGATAGGGGGGTACTTATATGTGACGCGCACTGTACATAGGCAATGTCTAACTGGCAAGCTCTGCTTACCTTGGGGTTAGATATTGCTGTGTGGATTGTCCACAATTATTATTAATATTGGTTCAGAAACACTTGACTGCAAGAATGGAAGGGCAATGGGGTAGCATTTGCCTCGCTATATTTTGTATGGAATAAAAATCATTGAATTAGACAAAGTTATAGAACAAAAGTTGTTAGTCTTGATCTACTCAAGTGGCCTTTAAAAGGTTATTGATGAACCTATTACCCTATAAAAAAAGAAACGCGTAAAGTAACGTAACTGTAACGTAACGCGTAACCTAACATAACATAAAACGTAACGTAACGCGTAACGAAGTCATTAAGTAAAGAATGACGTCAGTAAGTAAGGAATGATATCAGTAAATGTATATTTCACAGCGCTGCACGAG